>CAEMYA010002120.1:806816-817953 GCA_903131615.1 Diplodus sargus
ATGTACAATAACGCTACAGGCTTGTTAGCATTCAGCTCAGTGACCTCCTGCTAATGAGAACACTTGTTAGCACTCAACAAGCTCCTGGATTTCACAGCTATATATAGAGCGGTACGTTTCTATACAGACGTTAAAGATGAAACTTAATGTGGTTTACAGGAGGATTACGTTACTCTGATCTCACGTAACGCCGCTATACTTAGCGTGCGTGTAGACCGCGCGCTCGGCACCTCCGGGAACAAAACACAAAAGAGCTACGGGTTTCTTATCTTTCCGATCTCCGCCGCCTGGCACATGCAACTGGTGGCAGGGAAGGATTTGAGGAATTCGAGCCCCTGAGCTCTCTTACCGCTGCCAGTGCTCTCAGAGGCCGTTTGGATTACTGTAACACAGAAATGAGTCATCAGCCTTGCGGTTGACAGTCTGTTCATCCAGCCCGAAGCAGCATGTTTATTTTGCTTTTTCATTATTTCATCCAGAGAGGGCGTGCTTATTTTCCAGCAGCGCTCCGACTTATCGTCGCACGGAAATATGAATTCACTCCAGTTGAAAGTGCATTTCTGTGGGAAAAACGGACCCGAGGACTGTCACCATTAAAGCAGCAGAGGGACACAAACGCTTAGTTTAATCGTAGCTGTACATCTATTTAACATGTTGCTTAAAAAACTTGCCTCAGCTGATGTACGAAAGAGAAAACTGACATTTAAAGCAGCTCTTAAAAAGAGGAAATCCAAACAGCTTTGACCTCGGAAACCTGAAATCATTTCCACTTGTGTGCGTGTGTCTGCACACGTACACGTCTACGTGCATGTGCCGTTTAATGTGAGTCCATGCCAGTCCTGCCCCCTCTGATAAGCAGGTCTGGTACACTTTGTGACTGTCTGATTGAGGTCCTCCAGGGAAGGCCGGCTGAAGTGGAGGGGGGTAGTTTGCATTCTTGGCCATTTCATGAAAAAAGGGTGCAACCATGGGAGTAAGCCAAGAGGAGGGCTCAATTATGCATGGTTAAACAAAGCCCAAGGCTACCAGCGAGCAATGTCTCAGCAAACCCGGCCTCACTCTGGAGCTCCAGACTTCAGGAGGACCCGGCTCAAGAGAGAGAGAGGGGAAAAAAAAGGGAAAGAAACCGAAAAACAAACAGGAACATCGGAACGCGGCTCCTGATAAATCACCGGATTTGTGTTATGACAAGTGCAGCCACTTTGAAACTAAACTTCTCAGAGGCCTTCAAAACACCAGCCAAAAGAAAACATTCCCATTCACACGAGGTCAAACGATACATCACGGAGTTTATGTTACCAATAAACCATCTCGAGAGGCGAGGTGGCCTGTGAAGCCATCAACGACGACCCGCGCCGAGCACAGAAAGCGGCTTGTTCGCGAATCCTGGACACGATTCCTCCAATAAAAGGACACAATCATTCTCTCAGCAGCTGCCTGCGCTTTTCATCCAACAGTAATAAAGTCCCATATTTTTAAGAAGCAATCACCCTCGAAGAAATAATCAAATTATGTTACAAATAATCTTTATTTTTGGAGTGTAAACAAACCCTAAACCGGCACTCAGACCTGAACCGGGTCAGCGGCTGCCCAGCAACCTCAGCATCAGGCCCCTCTTTTCTTCACACACACAATAAATCGGAAAGAATTTGGCTTTGGTTACATGTAAATTATAGGCAGTTTCTTCCCGAGCCGGAGGGGCGGGGGGGGGTCCGGGTGGAGGATCAGTGTCCATGTATGCTGCACATATGAATGGGAGCGACCTGAGTAAAAAGCTTTTCTCCCGACATCTTCCTCTTGTTTCCCCGGGAAACAGGAGAGGAGGGCCGGAGTCGAGTGACAGGGACGTTCAGCGCACACACACTATCTATACTGTGAGCACAAGAACAGATTTAATTACAGTCTTAAAAGGCCAAATAATGTCGGCATTTCATTTCTTTGTTGCCGCAGAGAGAGCCGAGCCTCCCTTCTACCGAGCAGACTTCAGGCCCGGAGGATCTTTTTTAAGCGGCCGATGTTTTGATCCTCGGCCGTTGCGCCACCTCTGACAGCAAGCTGGTGACACTAATGATAATTTTTCAGCAGAGACAGTGGAGCTTAGAACAAGGTGGTGCGGAAATAAAACACACTGATGTTCAGGTGGGAGGCAGCTGGACACAAACAGAAGCGTTAGCCATCATTTTCCCACAAGTTTTCTGATGCTGCGTCACCGCCTGCGCCGCGGGATGCATCAGAGGCACGAACACACCTGAGGGGTCGTGGATTTTAAATCACCTGAAGACAAACAAACTTAAAGCCTCCAGACCTCCTATCAGCGCCATATGTGTGGTGGTGATGGCTATTTTCCTCTGCTGGAGAAACAATCGACCAATCAGAGCTTTGTTGGAGAGATAAAGAGCGGCGGCATCATTTTCTTGAGGCTGGAATCAGACAAATGGCCACAAAGGAGCCTTGATGAGATGGACACAGCTGTGTCCACTAACAGATAATTCTTAAATCAATCCTCGCCCTTTTGTAAAAAAACACACAACCTGCTCATAGCAGCTGTCAGCACAGCTTTCCCTGCAGACCCGAGGTTTTCAAAATGTGAGGGAGTGTTGCAGGATGTTGCAGGGAGGCAGAGATGTGAGGCGAGGCTGATGTGCGAGGCTGGTTATTGTAGTTTGTCCCGACGATTCTGCCGGCTTATCGGAGGCTGCAGCAGCTGTCGTGGCGCTCCGCTCACACAGACAATTAACGTGTTTAAAGCCATTAGCACCCGATGACTACAACTGGCATCGATATTCATACGCCTTACAGACAGGCACGGACATGATGCACAGATTTGTAACTTCCGATTCACTTATCTACAGCGTCCACGGGGAATAACTGTCAGTGAATCCGCATCTCGCTGCTGATTTATTGCAACAAAATATGAATATTTCCAGAGCAGAGACTGTGTAGCGTGAACACGACGGTGAAGAAAAGAAGAACGGCACATTTAATTTAATTGGCTGCTACAACTACATTCATACAGCATCTCCGGTCCACAAGTCTGGCCTCCAGATATAGAAAGCAGACCGCAGGAGAAGCTGAAAGTACCAAATCAAATGCAGCTTCTGACGTTTCAAACCTGCATCTCTACGGAAAAGTCAAGAACAATCACACACACACACACACAGGACGGTCATTACTTCCTATTTGTTTAAAAGGTCAGAACTGAGAAATGTTGAACAAAAAGGTCTTCGCACAAACAAGACGTCGCTCTGACCAGCGGACTTCACTTCAGGTTCACGCGTTGCAGATGTTTCACGACATCGACATGTTCGACTCACCACAGGAGCAGCAGGTGAAGCAGTTGGTGTGATACAGGTTCCCCATGGCCTGGCAGGCTTGGCTGGCTCCGTACACACCTTTCCCACATTTGACACAGATACCTGTTAAAGACATTTAGTGACAGTTAGTGGACGTGGAAGAAGAGCATCCTCGGAATCATTTATAAAACACATCACACATCATCCAATGATATGCTAACGAGTTTGAGACCGACTCATTGAAGGCGCCACCGTGCAGCATCAGAACCAAACAATCGCTGGATATTCTGACGCTTTTGTCGGAGCTCTGCTGAGAAGCTCATCAACAAAAAAAAGACGAGCGTCAAAGTGAAACTCAGCGATGTCAAAACACGCCAAGCTCCGAAAAAATCCAACTGTGTCAAACATTAACCAGCAATTACTCGCGCACGCTTCTGTTTTGAAGGGGAAAGACGTGCTGCAGTTTAAAGTTTGTGAAATCAAAGTAATATCTCTTAAAAATGATTTCCACACAGAAGCAGGCGTTACATCACACTGTCTGAAGCACGACTACTACTACTTGAGGATTATATAAAAATACTCTGGCAGGAAAGGCAGTGGAGTGACGAGGGGATTGTGAGGAAGGCCGGACACAATGTGTGAACCACCAACAACTCCGTGCTTTTTCCTCGTTGCCAGGAAAAAGCAGACGCAGGGCACGTAGCACTTTATCACCGCTGAATTAACTCATTGCAGGGAGTTTATCTTTGTCTAACTTTGGTATAAAACATGAGGACGGTGCGGTACATCGAGAAAATACATTTTCAGGGCTTTTAAAAACTCTGAATGTGAACAAACAGTTATTTTCTCTGCAACCACACCGATGACACGACCTTGTTGTTCTTACAGGCAGCTGTTAGCCGTAACAGTATTGATTTTGTGGATTCAAAAGAGCAGCATGGTGTCCGCGAGCGTCGCCACGTTCAACAGGTCGCCCACAGTGAACCACACAGGACAGGAGCGAGAGAGCACGTCTACGTGTTTCTCCTTGTTTTTAATATCGCGTAGATTTACACGTGGGAGCTTAGAAAGAGCTTCAACTATTGATTGATTAGTTTTTAACTATTAAATTAAATCTCCAGCTATTGTGACGACGGTTTTGTCACTTCAATGAGAATAATTTCTTGTTCTTTTTACTCCTCTTGGACAGGAAACAATCATCTCGAGCTTTAGGAAACAGTCATAGATATTTTTCCCCATTTTCTGACATTTTATAGACCAAACGACTAATCGATTAATTGAGAAAATGCAGCCCGGCAACACACGCCGCCATCAGGGCGACTTGACCAACCGAGCTCTGAATAACCAGCGAGCCAAGCGCTGCTACTTCAGCCTGAATCCACCTGCTCCAGAGACGATGAAGTAATGAGATTCAGGGGAAACAGTGGCATAAAACTGATCTGGATGCAGCGGCGGCAGCGGCAGACTAACGATCTCTTAACTCTCACGCACAGGACGACCTCCACCGGGGTCACATTCCTCGGGGAGTGCAGGGTCAAAGCCTGGGTGGGGTGAGTCCAGGGTCACAGTGCCGACAGGACACAAGATCCCGACAGGGAGCTGCTCACCACCACCACCACTAAAACACCACCACCACCCCCTCCATCTCCTCCTCCTCCTCCTCCTCCTCCTGCTCCCCCACAGATAAATTATTCCATATCTTTGAAATACAACTTCAGGATGGACTCAGAGCAGGAACACGCTCTCTGTGACGTAATCGTGGAATTCCCAGGCGATCTAAAGCAATAATATCCCCTTCCTGACCGCTCCGGTGCAGCAGTGACATTGTAAGGAACAGATAAAGGACAAGGGCACGAGAAAAACCACCCGGCGGTTACACGTCTTCCCATTAAAACCGGAGGTGTTTGCACAAATTAATTCATCGGAATCAAAGTCAAATATTGGCGTTTCCTGGCGCGACCTGCACTCGTGACTTCACTCAGGCACTCAGCAAACGATAAGAGAACTAAAATGGGCGATAAGAACACAAACGAGTAAACTTAAAAATGATCTCAGACTATTTCTCTAAAGTAGAAGTGTAAATGTCATCCCGATAAACTCGCATGATTCACTCCTCATCACTGCAGGGCCCGAGATGCTCCGATCCGACTCCTGGCAGCTTCTCCTTTTAAAATAGATGTTTAAGCCTCTTTCACACTCACTGACTCCTGATGATGAACTAATAATAAACTAAAAGCAGCCAACAGATGTAATGCTGGTGGATTTCAACCAATATAATACTCGGCAGAAGAAGGAGACGAAGAAGAAGAAGAGGCACGGAGGACGTCTCATATTGTTTTCAACTTTTTGTGTCCAGCGCTCTTGTAATATTTTAATATCCAATTACTAGCGTTTTCCTTCAACATGTTCGAGGCCTGCGGCTGGAAATTGACGCTACAGATTAAACTAAATATCGATCCCTGCTCTCATTCACACATACGCCATGCATGAAACGTTCCTCCATCACTTTTTATCGACTTAGAGACCACAGCTGAAGATTAAAATGCCCTTTTGCAGCTTTTTCTAAATGAAGAAACCGTGCACACGCTGAACATTCACTCCTAGTTAATTATACGTGCTTCATTTGGGTCTGATTGCATTTACTAAATGTTGATTAAACCTTCTTTCTTCAAGGTTCCTGATTTGAGTTTTCCTCTCCACTTCAGCAGAATAAACAGCTGACCTTTATATGTTAAAATCATCTGTATATCACGACCACATAAAATGCTGAATTCAGATCCTGGATCTTGTTTTAATCTACTGACTGTATCCGTCTTTTACTTTCTGCCACTGTCACGATGAACTGTCCTCTTTCACCTCATCTCAAACTTTCTGCATGTGAAAGAGTCGGACATGGCTCTTCCTCCTGTAACTGTTACTGCATCAGAACAACACACTTCCTTTTTTTGGGCGATGACAACAACAGACAAGCTTCTCTCTCTGCAGTAAACACTCCACAGATTGTGAATGTTACTGGGTGGAGCTGCACCTTTCATCATTTGTCCTAAAATAGCTAACAAACTCTGTTTTCATGACTCGTCGTCCTGCCTCACGTGAACCAATCGAGCACAATCGACCCACTTGCGCATTCGTCTGATGTCAGGTGTGAGATAAGTGTGTGTAGACAGTAGGCGTGTGTGTGTGTGTGTGTGCCCTCTATTCTTATGCGCGATCATTTAGCTTCATAACGAGGAGATTCAGGCAGCCATATCTAAAGAAATCCTTCCTCCTTACTGTCTTATTTTTTCCATTTCTTTCCCACAGAATGAATCTACAGCCGTGCAATTACTGACACGGTTCTCTGAGCTTTGACTCACCACCCGGCGGCTAAACTAGGGTAGAAGAAGAAAAGAGAAAAAAAAGGATTATTTATTTATAAAGCCACATCGATTTACCTTCATTACTTCATTCCCTCTGGTTGCAGCTATACTGCGGTTTCTTAAAAAAAGCCAAAACTATGAAGAATGAGCTGGCAACACTGTCAAGATTTCATTTGTCAGCATGGGAAGCGTCTTATAAAGTGAGGATGTGGGTATTTTACGGGACAGCAGGGGGAAATAACCAAAGCTGCTCGTTTAAGAAAAAAAAACAGGATGCCGAATCCCTCATGCGCCCATTTCATAACATGTCCATGTGGCAAGGACAGGATGTTGTGCATTCACTGGGGTTAAAAATAAAGACGGCACCGCTCGATGCACAGACATGTCTGCACCTCTGAGCCACACACTGTTGTTGAGATCGAGGGTTTTGGGTTTTTTTGATCGCACTGATCAGCGCCGGCTTACTGAAGCTTCTGAGACTCAAGCTGATGAGTCTGATGATGAAATAAAAAACGGAGGATGAGAGAAATATACTTGTGTGGCAGATCAAGAATTCACATCAGAAATCTGATATTTTTCCATCACGTGACGAGAATCCCTCGTTAATCATGATTCATTCTCAGAAACTCACTCGACTTCATAACCTTCCCGTCACTGACAACAACACAGGACGTGCTGCGAGTCGTAAGAAGGTTCTCCACAGCCGGATTCATGAAACTTTAACCAACCGCTCAGTGTGCGACTTTGACTTCTCACGGCACAATATCAAAAAAAAAAGCCAGTCTCCAGATAAAAGCCGGCTACACGAGGAGCATCGATCAAACAAATGAAATGTAAAATGGGGAGAGGGTCGGACTGCATATTTCTAGCCGCTGCCGAACGCTTGCGAACCCGTGCACGTCTTACGGGAGCGATTCAGTTGCTGCGCACGGAGCAGGTTCATTTATCTTTCCAATAAAAACTAATCACGGCCCCTCCGAGGGCGAAGCGGATCGCCTTCACGGCATCACAGGCTGGAAACACCACGTCGCTGTGCAGGAGAAGAGGTCTTCACTCAGAGAGACATCTGAGAGTGTTTGACACATCAGAGGGCTTAAAACTTAAAGTGAGGCTTAAGAATAATTACACATCCCATCTCATGTCGGCTGCAATTTGTGCGCGTACAAGTGTGCACAAATGTGTCAGTGGGCTGTTCTCCATAAGTCAGCGTGTGTGTGTGTGTGTGTGTGTGTGTGTCATGACTACTGCCATTATAATTCTGGGCAGGTGATCAGACTTGACCCCCACCAACTATGTCTGGCCCGCCAGCCAAGATCGTGTGCCAAGTGTCTGGTGTTGCCCGACTCCCCACTGGCTGGTTAATGAAGGGCTTCGCGGGGGAGTCAGGGCGGGGTGGTGGTGGTGGTGGTGGTGTAGGGGAGAGGAGGGGAGGGGTAAGGGGTGGGGTGGGCCTCCCCTCTGCTGCTTCAATTGCAGGCTTGTATCGGGCCAGCTGTTGATTCACAGCTCATCCGCCACCACAACAAACAGAGGCCACACAAGGCAGAGCCGAGCCGGGCCGGGCCGGGCCGGGCCGAGCAGCGAGGGACACTGGCAGGCAGCGCCGGGCCTCCCAAACCCCCCTAAAAAAAAACAAAAACCTGGCGATCAATTTCTACACTGTCGCTACGGAAACAGAGCTGTCTCTATTGAGCGTCTGACTGCGTTTTCTCTCTCCCTCCATCTCCATCTGATTCCTCCCTCCTCCTCTCTCTCTTTCTCTCTATTATCTCTGTCTCCCAGCCTCTCCGTCCTTCCTCATTCCTCCTCCTCCTCCTCCTCCTCCTCTCACCTGCTCCTCTGGAACAAATCAACAGCTGTCTCGGCCTCACTCTGAGCAAGTGCGCTGGCTATAAAACAAGCCACTGTTCTCCGGCTGCAGCCATTTGTCTGGCTGCTAATTCAGAGGTAGACAGCAACTTCCTCAGCAGGCTTTTCTGCGGCCGCGTCGGTTAAACCTGACACGTTCGGCCTCGCACTCGAAATCAGGCACAAAAAACAAACCCACCAACCACAATAACTGCTCCTTCCTCCAGAACCATAACTAGCTTTTTTTTTGCAACAAATCCAGACCGCGCTGTCCTGAATGACCGAAGGCTGTCTGCTGTGGCAGAACAGAAGGGCCCATTCAGAGAGGTGCAGCGCTGTGCAAACGTTAGCTCTGCCAAGACAGAAATTAGTATTGCCCTGCAAAGCCACTCTTATCTGCCACAGAAGGACCTGTTAGTGGTAATGTGGCATAAGCGGGCGACAAACAGACCTTGAAGAGATGACAAAGCTATAAATAAACTCCTCCCTGCACGGAGAGAACAGCAGCACAGGCTATTGTCTTTGAATCCCAGATACTCATGACACTTCTGTGTCGCACCGCTGCATGTTTGTCCTGGAGAATTCATTGTTTTTAGCAGAATATGGTCAAAAACTTCATTTAGGGCCACGTGTTGTTCCTGGAACATTTCAGGCATCTACACAGATACCTGTGAGGGCCGGAGGAGAAGGTGTATGTTACATGGCAACACGTTGGTTTGCTGAGCTGCTGAAACCAAATAAAGTGTTTTATATCAACCAGGAAGCCAGGAGCATTGTGGGAATGTTCCTGTTCTCCCAGGAGCTCATTGGCCACAGAACCAGATCTCATCCTATAGAAAATACAGTATCGATCAGGCACAATCAGCCTCCTTGAGCTGATTTTTCTTCCTGATCATGTCTACCTGCAACCCAAATGTTCACTAGAAATCAAACCTGTTGTGCACTCTACCTACCAAAGTATTCCTTCTTCATGTGCATCTCTAACTCCTTCTCCAGCTCCAGGGTGAGCGCCTCCAGCCGCCGCTCCGCCTGGCTCGGCCCGCTCTCTCGGCTGGGGGTCACCTGGTAGGGCAGCTTGAACCTCTGGCCCGAGGACGCTGCTTTTGTGGATATCCCGTAGCTAAAAGATGAGGGCGACCCCGCGGTCAGCTCCGCGGTGCCCCCGCTCTGGGCCGCCTGCTGCTGGGGCTCTGGCACCGCCGACAGTCCCTGCATGTGGAGGCGGTTCTGGATCCCGTTGGAGTCTCCAAACTCCTGCAGCAGCGTGTCCTCGTGTAAGCTGCTGCCCAGCATGGAGGACCTGGGCGAGGGCAGCTGCAGCTCCGGGTAGGTGCTCATAGACCCCCTGGAGCTGCGGGAGCTTCTGGAGCTGTGGCTGGAGATGCTGGAGCGCGGGCTGACCACGCAGTTCGCGGCGGTCCCCGGTCTTGCGCTCCCGTCCTGGCTGCAGATGCTGGACCGAGGGCTCGCCAGCGGCGCTGCGTGCAGGATCGCCCCCTCCAGATCATGGTTGACCACGGGCCCGTACCGCGAGTCGGAGTAGCTGGACCTGGGGCTGGTGGTGAAGGAGTACTGGCTCGCCGTGCTCGACCTGGGGCTGGTGTGCCTCTGGTCGTAGCCCATGCTGATGCCGCTGGTGCGGTTGCTGCTGGGCTTGCTGCAGCAGTCGCAGCTGTTCAGGCTGGCCCGGGGACTGGAGTGCTTGCTCGTGTCGCTGGCGGTGCTTGCATAGCTGGATCTGGGACTGAGGACGCTGTTGCCCTCACAGTGAACTAAACTAGACCTGGGGCTGGTGTACCTGTCCTGGCCCGGCACCACTAGGCTGGTGCGCGGGCTGCTGATGCTCGACCTCGGGCTGGCATGCTTGCTCTGCTCCTGGGAGGACAGGGAGGACGCGAGGCTGGACCGGGGGCTGGTGGCGTTGTACCGCCCGTCGTGGCTGCTGGTGATGCAGACGCTGTTGCACCTGTTGCCGGGCAGAGCCACCGGCTTGTTGAGGGGCACGCCGTCGAAGGTGGAGCCGGTGCTGTACCTGTGGCCCTGCACCTCCAGAGAGTACCTCCTGTGCCTCTCGGAGGCGCCCGTGTAGCACGGCAGGGCCACCTCGGATTTGGTGCAGCAGCCCTCCTCGTTATAAACCGCGTCTCTCTGCGGGGCACAGAAGTCCACAGGGACGGTCCGGGTGCAGTTGACGGGGCGCACCGGAGCCGCCGTGTACACTTTATTCCCCGACGTGAAATTCTCCACAGTGTGGTGCTGCTGGTGGAGCACAGAGGTGCCATTCATCGGCTTACTTTTGTGCTCCGCCACCGCCGGAGCCGAAAAGTCCAAATCGGGGTTAATCACCAAGTCTCTCCGCGCGTTGTACATCCCGTCCTTATAGGCGTCGTACAGGGAAAGGTCCTCCATCAGTTTACTGGCCCGGAGTCCCAGATCCTCCTGATAGTGCTCCATGTTGTGCTCCCGAGGCGAGAAACAAGTTGAGAGTGTGCTCCGCCGACACGAAGCGAGCACCGCGGAGCGCTTAATTGCGTTTCACATGGAAATCAAAACAAAACGCGGCGGCTGAGCCTCGTTCACACAAAACCTCCGACACACGCATGAAGCTCCGCCGTGTGCCGCATCGTCTCTCTCCTT
>CAEMYA010002121.1:0-15620 GCA_903131615.1 Diplodus sargus
CACCGTCCAGCCAGAACACCTCAGGTTCTGGATACCAGCCTGTAGACTCACACTGTAGAACTCCTCTGGTGTTGTTATTCATCTTAATGACAGGTGAGGAGACAGAACCTGATGATGGGAGAGGTGAGAAGTGATTTTGGATAAAGTCAAATAAAAACACCTCCTGATGTGTTACTTTTGACACACTAGTATGTTTGTGTCAGTAAACAGCAGAGATTTGAGGATGTGTCACAATACTGAAGGAGTCTGAATAAAAACGACACACACTGTTATGTCTGTACATACAGTAATGATGAAATTACTGCTTTCATTTAGGTAAACAACACCACAATGCCATTAAATCCTAGATGCTAAACCTTTAATATAAACAATGTGAGGCAGATGAATAATGAATCAATCTCCTTGATGGATTTGTGTATTAAATTCAGTACGAGGTGTTATGGGAACTTACCAACTACAACCTCAACTAAAGATGATCGACTCAGTCCAGGAATGAAGCATTTGTATGTTCCCTTGTCAAATATTCTCACATTGGATATGTTCAGTGAAATGTTTCCACGCTTCAGTTCATCAGTGAACAGAAACGTTCTTCCCTTGTAGAACTGATGCTTTTTATTCTCCAGTTCCACTCCGTCACGCCACACATGGACAAACCTGGGGTCTAGGTCAGGTCTCGCCCACTCTACCGTCAATTCAGAGGCATCCATGGCAGGTTCAAGGTGACATGGGAGAATTATGTCTTCACCAACTAATGCCACTATCGGATGAACTGGACCAATCAGCTGAGACTCCCCTGAAAGAAAGAATTCCTTACAACACATCCTCGTACCTAAAACGACGGACAAGCCAGTGACTCCCAAAATGACACATATCACTATTGGAGAGTACCCTATCAGTCAACTGTTCAAGCAGCTTATTACGCTCTGTATGTACTTTTATTGTTAGGTTGCAACCCGTTCTGGCTGTAGTAATTGTTACCCTTTAAAACACGTCACCAGACTTCCTCCTTTGGTCCCTCCATTATTAGCACAACCACTAGAAGTCGCTGCTTAACAATAACAGAAATAAGCTTTTCTTCTCAATTTGATCTGAAACTGTAATTATTATCCTTTGTCTTTCAACACACTAAGTTGTTGCTGATCTGTTATTGTGCAGCATACCTCCACAGGAGGGAGTTAACATCAGGACGAGGATGACAGTGTGGTAGAAAACCAAAGCAGTGAAGGGTAGAAGCTTCAGGTGATTCATCGTGGAGAGCGGCATGCTGAAATAAAACCAAGTGTACAACAACATTAACCATACCGGAGGGTCATGCTTTTTATCAACAGTAGTCATTCAACATAAATAAAACCACAGGTGTTGGAACCAAAAGTGTCTGATGCAAGAAAACTAGGTCTTTCAAGTCAAAACACAATCTCTTCCTAACCCTCATCAAGTGGTCTTTGGGCCTAAACCTAACCGGATCAGAAGCACAGCACTGTTACAACATAACATCACTGGCCTGCCAGTCTTGTGTCCTGTAAGTCCAACACCACCCCCTTCGATCTCTAGACATGAGTTAGGTTGTAAATATGTAATGAACATGTGACATGACAGGTTTTGTTGAGATATTAATGTGGTACATATGATGCACACAGATGTGACCGGATCAATAGTTTACAGAAAAGAAGATTGCCAACATTTATTCTGGCGGTTGGACTGTTTGAGTTTCAAACTCAGTGAAAGGGTTCCACTTCCACATATTAGCTGACTTATATAAAGTTAATCATAATGTCTTATAGTTCAATTGTCAACACTATTACAGGTACAATTCTGTGAGATAGATATTTTCATGGCATTTGAAAAAAAAAACTCTTGACAAAGATTGTAATGATAATGAGCCTACCTTTATGGTGTTCATCAATCGTCCGAGCTAAATCATCCAACATGTGACATGATGACCTGCTCTCCCTGCTGGTCTTTCCTTCAGACTCATGCTGATGGACACTGATAAACCAAAAAACAACAATTGTGGGACGGACATTAGTTAAAATCATACACACAAATGACAAACTTTGGTACACAGAACTTTGATATCATGTAAAAATAATAAATAGGTTTTATAGCCGAACACATGATCTGATACCTGATGTTCATCATAATCAATGTTGCTCTCATGAAACTATCATAGCTTTTCAACTTACACAATGAATGCTTCTTGCGAAGAGTTAGAAGATATTTTCCTGTCAATGGCTGCAAAATGATGCATAGCCAACTACATCTGAACCTGCATTCTAAATTGTGTTTTCATTGTTGAGGCCTTGAAGGAACGGCTTTTCTTTTAGTACTTCCATAAATCAACAGCACTGCGCTCTGTAGTTTTATAGGCTGTAGTATCTGTACCGCATTAGTGTACACATTATTGCCACCTTTCAGTGTAAAACCCCTTTACTGTTCTATCGTCAAGCACATACAAAAATAGACAAAAGGATATTATTCTTCCACCATGACTTGTTTATTTGACACCGTATATTTGTTTCTACCCTTCAGGTGCCTAACAGTTTACGTCATCAAAGTTTTAAAGATTCTCCTGTCTGTGGTGCATTGAAATTAAAATCATGCTGTAAGAGACAACAGGAAAACAAAGAAACTTGTAAGAGAAAAAACCTATAGCAAATGGTCAATGTATTCTTACCCCAACTTTACACTGAATTCCGAAAAGCATGCATACCTGTTCCATGGTGCAGACAGGCACTGCGCCTGAGAAAATAATGTTATCTAGCCATGAGAATGGACTTCAACCCCTTTATTTGAGCTGCTGACGCCAAACAGCTGAGTTAATGTGCACCACGTCTTTTGAGCAATGCTGTATGTGTTGCATTATAATTTAATATAAGATATCGAACAGGTGCACACAAAATGTCATACGATCATACATAAACTCATGTAGCTGGTTGTGCAGTTTTTCTGTGTGTGTGTGTGTGTGTGTGTGTGTGTGTGTGTGTGAGAGAGAGAGAGACAATAACTCCTCCCTCTCTCTCTCTCTCTCTCTCTCTCTCTCTCTCTCTCTATATATATATATATATATATATATATATATATATATATATATATACACAGCGTGTAAATGTTTATATAAAATCAGCTTAAAATCTGTTTATATAAAATCATTATCCTGCTCTCCTATTTTCCATTTTGCATTCACTTTAAAGCTTGACATGTGCAAGTGTACATGGCTATTACATTTATTTAAGTGTACATGTGTTAGTTTCTAATATTGTTCTGGAGCAAAAACAACATACAAATACAATGAAAGTAAAATACATTTGTAATTTGCCGATTGTTTGACGCTGCCTTCTTGGCCAGGACTCCCTTGTAAAATAGATTGTAAATCTTGAATATTCCAGATTTAAACAAAGTCATAACACTTAATAGTTCAACAGTATTCACAATGTGTCACTCTCTGACATCTGTTGTTAAGTTCTGTACTTCGGTCATTTCCATTCACTGAATAAGGCCATACAAATATAGTTGAAACTGGTAAAACTATAGTTGAGCTATACAAAAATGTGAAGAGCAGAAACAGCTAAATTATATCCGCAATGAGCACTTTTGGAAATGAGAAGTTCTACACTGCCTCTGCAGTAAAATCACAAGTCTGTCATCTGTCTCAATAGACCTTTGCTTTTTCTTGCTGTCGCCATAACAAAGAAACATTGTGAATGGTTAGTGACAGATTTTATTGCTGTGTATTACTTTACAACTGATTGCAGTTGGCAGCTGAGGCCAAAGTTTAGAAACATTGAGCTAAGCTATGAGTTATTTTGCATAACCAGAAGTTCTATGTATTAATGTTGATTTCATGGTTTGATGTTTGATGCTGATCAAATAAGAAATGTGTCCTGCTGCAGAAACATTTTCACACTGAAAACAATATGTGGCTCAACTCTGAGCTGAAGAAATGAATGAAATATAAAAATAATATATTTAATAAAAATAATGCTGGGAGCTTTTCCTGCATCAGTCGAAGTAAAGGTCAGAATCCTGTTGATGATTAACCACCAATTCAGAGGAGGCGACAGCAGCAAGCAACATTCAACAAGTACGTACTTTATAATTCAATTACAAATAAATCAGAAAAAAATCCTTTTTTCTAACAGTCATAAAATGTTGCTTAGACTTTGTGAATCTTAAGCTACAGGAAACCTATTTAAACACCAAACTGATTACATTTACTCTAACGTAGAGTCTGGATTATGATTATAGTAATGTACTGGACATATTAATCTTCGTAACATGAAAAGGGTTTTAGCACACCAAACATATCAAAGAAATATGGGAAGCTACATAACTGAAGAAGGACATACACAAGGGTGCAATCTATGGGTCAAAAGTGAAAGTAGACTGTAATGCCACAGCATGTTGTCAATATTTGTAGAAGAGTTGTCGTCACAGAAGTTAGAATGAAGGAATGTGGAGAGGTTCTCAAAGGTGTCGTATTTTTTTGAATCAATGAATCAGTTGTAGAGGATATGATACTGTTGGAATTTAACTTAGCAGTTTAGTGCAGATGATAATTTTAAAGATTTGTTGGCACCTACAGAATGTGAAGTTCAGTACATTGACACTTAGCATTTGACAAACACAGGCAGGGTATACATAGTAAAATAGAAAATGTAACTCCATAACTAATTTTTTCAAGCCTGTTTAAACGAATTACTTGAATTTTGGCCCAGGTTTTGCATACAGACAGATTCAAAATCCTTTCATGCTGTGATTTAAAGCCGCTCTCACCAGTTTCTCTTGATTTTCAGAGCTATATGATGCTGTTCCACAAAGATGGAAAGTGCCCTAAATCTCATTTCACAACCTTCACTGTTTTGGTTTTCCATCTTCATCTCACACTCTTCTGTAAAGGTAACTCCACAACCACAAATACGGTCCTAACAGGTCACTCTTATGTAATGTTACTTACTAATTAGTTAATGCTATGGAGTGACGTTTCTCAACTGTCTACCATCAATAACAAGACATTGTTCCAAAATGGGCAGCGGGTAATGTATGTTTGAGCAGGCTAAACCTCTCTAAATGGACAGCTTTATACAGCAATGTACAGTGTTAGTTGCTTGTGTCTGCTAATATTTTGTTTTGTAAAGCTTTTGTTTTGTAGTTATTGTTTGAAAAATGGATGGATGCATGAATCCCCCTTCATGATAGGTGTGATTAAGGTGTGATTTGACTAAAATCTTATATTGTCATTTATTTCAACTGAGGTTTCATTTTTTTGTCTAAGTTTTATTTCATTTAACTAGTTTACATTTTGCATATATTTTAAATGTCAGTAAAACATCATTATCCTGCTCTCCAGGTGAAGATCGGCTAATCGGCTCATCTCAGCCAATCATAGCGGCACTGGGTGATGACATCATTTTACCATGTCTGATGAAACCTGAGGAAGATGCGTCTGGTTGGACGCTGGAGTGGAGGAGACCTGACCTGAGCCCCAGATTTGTGTATGTGTGGCGTTCTGGCCAGGAACTCGAGGGTAAAAAACATAAATCCTTTGAGGGGAGAACATCTCTGTTCATCGATGAGCTGGCGACAGGAAACATTTCATTGAAACTCTCAAAAGTGAAGTTTACTGATGAAGGAGAGTACACATGTTTCATTCCAGCACTGGAAAGGCAAACTTCTATTCAACTAGTTGTTGGTGAGTGCATACGTGTTCACTGTGTTTTTCTTAAACTCAGAGGGTTTAACATAATTTAAACACTAAAAGCAGAGACAAGTACATTCATATAGCATCTTTATGATTCAGTTCCATTTAAAGATCACAATTCAGGATTATGTACAGCACTTTTTTAAATAATTACTTTCCTTCAGGTTCAAATGTTGTCTCCACACCGGTCATAACTTTAACGGGAATTGATGAAGCCATCCGTGGACTGGTTCTACAGTGTAACTCTACAGGCTGGTATCCAGAACCTGAGGTGTTCTGGCTGGACGGTGAGGGAAACCTCCTCTCTGCTGGACCTACAGAGACAGTCAGAGGTCCTGATGACCTCTATACTGTCAGCAGCAGAGTGACTGTGGAGAAGAGACACAGCAACAGCTTCACCTGTAGAGTCCAACAGAACAGCACCAACCAGACCAGAAAGACACTCATACATGTTCCAGGTACATGAGTTCAAATTTTGCACTGACTACTAACCCAAAGCGTGTTTCTCCAGAATCACCTTCACTACCTTTAATGTGTGTTGTCTTCAATGTTTTAGTTTAAAGTAGCTGAAGTCCAGTTATTAAAGTCATGTTATTTCTTGTCTTATTATTTCAGATGTATTCTTTGAGGTTCAGCTAAATTCGTCCACCATCATCACAACTGGTTTGGCTGTTTGTTTGGCTGTTTGCATCCTGGTTATTCTGATTCTTGTCTTTTTTGTGTGGAGACAAAAGAAAATCAGTAAGTCAAATGAAAACAGCAGTGTTTTTTTATATGTGATCTTATTCAGGTTTTATGGGTGTGTAATATTTTTAAAATTTATTTTATAACTAATTTTCAATGGAAATATCGTATATTCTCAATAGGTTTCACAGAATAGTGGAAAAGTCAAGTATCAAAACCACCGTCAACACTGTGGATCACTGTAGAATAAAAATTAATCTGCAATGTTATACTTGCGCAGTAATAAGTGACATCATACGCATCACAGGAGGCTATTGAGATGTTTAGAGATGGCCTTCTAACAGCAGAAGGTGGAAATAACTTACCAGTTGGTGAATATAAGTTCAGTTCAACAATTTCCCACATCAAGTAAAATAAAAGTTTTTGGTACAAGGAAAGTTTCCCATCATCCCTGCAAGACAGCAATCATGTTGATTATGTAGTCATACAGTTTCCTGGCTAAGAAGTTCACATTTGTAAATAGTCTCTTGGAGCCAATAGAGGACATTGCTGTTTAATCTACTTTGGTCTCAATGACATTAGATAATTAGTTAGTTGAGATTGTTTTAATGAGAATTGGTAGTTGTTCTTTGGTCAAAAAATAAGACTGCTGGGATTCATCAAGTATTCCACTATATTTTTTTGGATAGTCGATGCCTTGCAAATGCCCTAAAATGCTGTGATACATTCCTAAAATGCAAGTAAATGTCTTTTGTTCTGTTATTTCACTGCCTTTATTTTTACACAGTGACCGAGAGAACTCACAGGGAAGTAACTGATACAAGGGTTAAGAAGAAAAGTAAAAAAACTGAAGATCAGTTGACTGAAGAAGAAAGAGCAGGACAGCCGCTCATGACACATGAAACTGTGAAAATGAAGGTTTTCAACGAGGAAAATGATGAAAACATCAGACCAAAGGTAGGTCTAATGTTTGCTCACTATGTTTCATCGTGTGGTATCTTCACTAACCTGCCTGGATAAATCACATGTTGCAACTTATCTCTGTTTATTGCTCTCCTTTGTCTCAGCAGATACAGGAGGGTCAGCAGAGAGGAGAGGAAACTGAGAAGAAAGTGAAGACCATTAAAGAGGAGCTGGAGTCCAAGAAGACTGAGGTTTGTCTTCACTTTTATAATATGACTCACTGATTTCAGTTTGCCACACATTCAGGTCAAACTGAACATAGTTTTTGCACATAATTGACAAAAATTAAGGTCTCAACAGGATACAAAAATCCAGATGCATACATTTTTTATTTCACATTTGTTGTGATATGTTTTTCAATGTTAGTTACTGAACACGTCTGTCATTGTGTCTCTCAACCTTCTCTCTGTCCCTCCAGATTAGACAGAAACTATCTGATCTGCAGCAGCTGGATGAAGAGAAGCAGAAGAAGGAGGAGAAGGTTAAGAGACTGAAGGAACAACTGGAGAACAAGAACACAGAGGTTTATCTCTTCATCTTCCTATTATTATTATTATTATTATTATTATTATTATTATTATTATTATTATGATTATTATTATTATTATTATGATTATTATTATCATTATTGCTGTTGTTGTGGTGGTTGTTATTAATAAGCTTTCATATTGTTCTCATGTCTCTCTTTCTGTCCCGTCCAGCTGGAGGAAATCGTAGCATCACTCGCCCAGTACTGGGCGATATCTCTGGTGAGTGTTCATGGTATGAATGCAATAACACACTCTGAGGTGACCTCAACTAAAAATAACATACTAGTCAATTATCGGGATGGATCCATCATTTAAAATTCCTCAACATGTTTTATCACTAGTCTGGGATGCTTTGAAAGACTTGATTCTCTTGTGGTCATTCATTTATTTTGTTGATGAGGGTTCTCAGTCAGCAGGTCATGGTACATCTAGGTGTGTGTCCTTACAGAGGGCCAAAGAAACTGTAACAAGTCCAGCTGTCTACGATGCAGCACTTAGAATTCATTTATTTTTATTTACCATTGAAGTGTGCAGCTCTGAGCTACTTTATCAAAGCTGCAGAGAGAATCTGAATTTGTACAAATGAAATATTAGTACATGGAGAGCTCACTCGCTATTCATCCAAAACTGAAGCTACATTTGTTTTATTTTTCACCATGTTGTTCATTGTATTATATGTTCAATTGCATTTTTAATATGATTTAGAGTCGTGACAAGGAGGAGCTGCAGAAGAAGAAGAAGGAAGTTGAAAATGACATGCAGTCACTGAAGAAGCAGCTGGAGACTGAAGAGACAGAATTAGACACCAGAATCAAAGAGGTTTCTGTTGCTTACCTTTTATTCAACACATCGTGTCCTGTCACTTACTTGTTTGTTTCAGTTCTGATTCTCCATCGGAGTCATAGTCACTTCCAGAACCAAGTCAAGGGTCTAAACAGACTTAAGACAAAAGGAATTATTTGTCAGACAAACACCCAATGCTGCCCTACATAGACTTTGTTGAAGTAATTACATCCTGACTTCCTCCTTTGCTCCGTTCATATTCACTGAAGTTGTGTTGTCAATTGAACTAAACCAATGATGTGTGGGACACTTCCTGAAAGAATGGATGCTGTTGTTGGGAGACTGCTTTGCACTGGTTGTGCATAATATTAATCATCTCTCATCTTCTCTGTCCTCACAGTTTGATGACAAACTACCTGAAGTCCAGCAGGTCAAGAGTGAGATCCAGACGATGGAAGGCAACCTGCAGCTCCTGATAGAGGAGCTGGACTCTAAAAACTTGGAGGTGCATCTGTCTATCTTCTATTTTAACTGTCCTGTGTCTGTTGAGAATGCTTGTGTAGAAGGAATAAACCATTTATGAACATGTGACAGTATTGCATGGGCTGTTTTACTGTAATTGTACAGATCAAAAACCAATTTGCTGAATTGAATTTTTCATTCAGCTCAGTCTGTCAGTTCGCCCTCTCATCGTCTATATATTCACCCACATTAGTTCACATGCTTTCATATGCGGCCACAACAAAACACACAGTTGGCTCAATCTTGTGACCAGCAACATAACCAGAGGACAACATCCCTGAGAACACAAGAATAGGGGAAAGTCTGGGCCAGCCACACAGTGGGCAGGAGGACCCAGATCCTCCAACCCCAAACTAAGATAAAAAAAATACATGAACTAAACTGATAAACAAAGCCATGATAGCAGGACTACCAAAGGAAACAACAGACAGAAACACTCTAAAACATCAGGACTGTTGGTCTGCAAAAGAGGGAGCTCCTCCTGCTCCGACCAGGTGGCACCACCCGATCACCTGATTAGGAGCACCTGAGAGGAGAGAGTGGAGAACAGGAGGAGGAAAACACTGAAGAGGAGAAAATAACAGTTCTCATGCAGTAAACAGCGATTCATTTAATGAACTAGTCTTTGATAGTACTACAGGCCTACACTTCCTTCATCAAGTTTGAATTATATTTTTTGATTTAAAAACATTCCAAAATATTAAATAAAGAACATCTGTCTTTTCATTTCTCTATTTGTCCTCAGGTGGAAAGAGCCAGAGTCTCTACAGTCCCGCCTTCCTCTTCTTCTTCTTCTGTAAGTTGTAATGTAGAATCATAATATATAGTCTGAAGTTGCAGCAGAATCACAAGACAAACACAGGAATTTTTGAAACACAGGACCAGCTAAATATTCTCAAATGTATACAAATATTAGATCGCAAGGTTCATGTTTCTTGTCTCTAATCCGTGTCTCCTCTTTAAGTTAAAGTGGCAGTTAGTTTCCAGGCAGAAGTCCCAAGCAGAGCAGCAGAAGCTCCAGAATGAGCTGCAGAAGAGGCAGGAGGCTGAGAACAAAGTTCTGATCCTGGAGGAGAAGCTGGAGAAGAAGACCATGGAGGTTGGTACTTGCATTCTTTACAGAACATTTCTTTCAAGCTACCTTTTCTTTGTTTACACAGTGTGAATGTATTAAGCGATCATTTGTCTTTTGTATAGTTTTTCAACATCATCTTGATTCCACTGTTTTCAGCTGTACTTTATTTGTCTCATGGTTTCATGGTATGTTTTATTCCTCATTTCATGATGATAATCATATGTTCATGTTAGTACTTAAAGGGTCAGGTCAAGCAGTTGTATTGGACCAGGAGACCAGCTCTATATTCTATGCGGTGTCTTCAAATGCAGAATGAATCAGAGCTTGAGTCAAGTCGAGTTTTTGACCTCGGATCTAATAGTGTTTTTAGAATCCCTGCCAAGGCCAACAAACGAGCATTTCTCTCATCAAGTCTTTCTCCGTGTCTCTTTTCACCCACAGCTGGAGGAAAGCCAAGCTGATGCCATCATGCAGCTCCTGCAGGAGAGACAGAAAAGACACAAAGCTCAGAGGGAAGTGGACACCCTGAAGAGCCAGTCACAGTGCAAGATCCATGAGGTCAGTGTGAACGTTAGATACTCTACATGAAACAGATCTGTTTCCGGCCTTGTTTGTCCTCGGTCCTTAAATGTGTCCCAGCTGCGCAGTTTCTGCCCTGAACTATTTCAACATGTTAAACTAAGAGTATCAAACAAGTGTGACGAGAAGGTAGAACATGTCGAAAGCTGGTTAGTCAAAACCAGAACCACACGTTGTAAATTAACATTTGACAAAACTATTGACATCTTTATTTATTTTTCGATGTAGTGCTAACATTGGCTTTTGTTATGCAACAACCTTCTGTCATGTCAGTTTTTAACTCACATTTTAATAAGAGAAAATATCTTTTTAAACTGTCTCTATCTTCACTGTCCTCTCAGATGGACAGCCTGGGAACTAATGTCAAGAAGCTCTCGGAGGAGAATCTGAAGCTGAGGACAGAGCTGGAGAACAAGATAAAACAGGTTTTTCTTTTGATGACATGAGTTTTGTTTCCACTCACATGCAGTGCAATCTGTTATTTTATGTTATCAATCCTTTGTTAATCTTCAGATTATTTAAATATATAAGAACTTAAGCCACAGAAAGACTCAAGGTTTTTTTCTAATTACAAATTGAAGTTGAAGCCATTAAGTTCAGATCCCAGACACCCCCACTGTTGTTTGGGTAGAAATATTGCAAAATCAATTGTCAGTTCAATCAATCATGTTTTTCTTTTCTTTTATATATTGTGTTTTTGTGACCTTATACACAATGAAAAAAGAACTTTAAAGTCTATATGGGGCCACCGTGGCTCAGGTGGTAGGTGGCTTCTGAGAACATCAAACAGTACAGATGGTCTCAGGTTCTGTAACTATCACTTCCTGCACGCTGTTGAATTCAACATCCGTCTGTCTGTTATTACGAGGAGAACACACAAACAAGTAACACGACGTGGAAGAAGACCAATGACGAGCTCAAAGATGCAAAGGCTCAACTGAAGAGCAAGAAGGAAGAGATCAGCCAGCTTAGGATACAAGTAACGCACACACACACACACACACACACACACACACACACACACAAACCACAGATACATATTGTGCAGTTATCCTTGTTAGAACTTTACATTGACTTCCATTCATTCAAACCCAAGCCTTAACTTAACCTCAGCTCACACCTTACCCCAAACCTTAACAAGGACCTCAGAAATAACATTTTGCAGCATTAGGCTGTTTTTTGGTCCTCATTTGGACTTCTGGTCCACAACATTTACATTTACCATTCCATCTCAAAAAAGGAATATTGTGCAATAGTAAGTTCCACCTGCTGGTGCAGGAAGAATATATTTTTATCACATCATCCAGCTCACCTCTACTGAGAACTCATCAGATGTGCTAAGTGGTGTACAATGTCTCTCTTCATCTGTCCTCTGATGAGCAGATCTGGGATCTGAAGCAGAAGGAGAAGAAAGCTCAGAAAATCTTCAAGGAGCTGATGTCCAAAAGCACTTTATCTATATATCTATATCTAAATTTTCTTTATCCTCTTTATGACAATGACTTGTCGTTGAGACCAAGATGATCAAACTTATCCATGAGAGAAAGAAACAGAAAGAGAAAGAAGATTTTGTTGATGGACTTTTCAAGTTCAACATTGTTTGTTTTGCTGAATCCTCTTGATTTGATTATTTTGAGACGTTCTGTTTCTGGTTTATTCGTCTCATTTTCTAATTAAGTCTTAAACTGATCAGTTCAATAGAACACTGATTGTTACACCTTAATCAACTCCTAACACATAACATTATCACCCGTACAATGTACAGTGTCTTATTTATTTGCTATTTATTTATATCCTTTCTGTTTTTACCCTTTTTTGAGTCACTGATAGGAGAAGCACTCCTAAATTTCGTTGTATACTCAATGTACAATGACAATAATGGC
The DNA here is from genome assembly GCA_903131615.1 of Diplodus sargus. Lineage (NCBI taxonomy): Eukaryota > Metazoa > Chordata > Actinopteri > Spariformes > Sparidae > Diplodus > Diplodus sargus. The sequence goes on from CAEMYA010002121.1 coordinate 12,718, forward strand.
TTTCTATTCTATTATTCTAATGTGCTCACAGAGAACTATGTCATACCTGTCAACACAACAGATTATAACTCTCTCCCACCGCGGTCATATTGACTTCCGCAGCAATTTGTGCTTAGTATTCATCCAGACCGTTTAAAATAAGTACTAATTACAGTCCTAATTATAACAAAACTCCTGTTGTCATCTCTTTTCTGTCAGTGGGAGAAGAAGCTGCATGAGGAGAAGACAAATAGAGAGGCAGCTGATAAAGAAGTGGAGAAGCTAAATAAGGACCTGAAGACCAAGGCATGTTTTTACATCGATTTCAATTTAGCTGTGTTTTTATCACAATATTTACAGTACAAATTATTTGTATTTATCTGAAGCCAAGGGCACTCACAACCTTCGAGAACAAATTTGAGCAAAACTGACTGTGTATGCTGTCAATCATCATTATCTACATAGTCTCTGTCTGAACACGCCGAAAAATTGAAATACACAGATGTGATGCAACACATAAGCAGAGTGTGGCTGTTAGGTTTTTTTTTTCATTGCACAGATTGTACTGCAGGCAGAGAAAAAATACTGTAAGAGGATCATTTTCAAACAGTTTTGTTGATACTGTGTCATCACTTCTAAAACAAAACTGGAAAGATTTACAGGGGATTGAATCCCATTTATATCCATTGATATGAAAACTCTATAGTACAAGTACTAGCAAACTGTCTCCCTATAGTAAAACAATGCTGAAAGATCATTATCTATTGTTCTCTATAATATCCATTTAGTGAATAAATTGTGTTGGTTACCATTTAGAGGGATGCATCCAAATGTGAAGCTGCAGTGCAGAACACCGGCTCGCCCAGTCGGGGATCAACAGGACCTATAATTGAGGTTGACCAGCAGGGCAAATATGTCCGTCTTAGAAATGCTTCAAAGGAGGTAATGTTGTTTGTGTGCAGATAAACATTGTGTTAGTTCTGTGTAATTGAGCATAATACATTCACCTGCATGTCCGTGGTCCATAATCAAAATTGGGCACTTCAAACTAAACTAATGTCCTGCTATTTGCAGCAGAATAAGTTCAACACAATTATTATAAAACTCACGGTAACATTCATTTGTGAGGCCCTCGATCTTTCATCATCATGCAGGACCAACATCTGAAAGACTGGATATTACAAGTACTGATCAACAGCAAGAAAACCATTATGTACACATTTGAGAAGCCATTCAAAATCAGTCCTGAAAAAACTCTCACTGTAAGTCTTTATTTCTCAATTTATGTTGTTTATGTTAAACTTTATTCGTCCAAAAATTAACAACAATGATAATGATAACTGGTTTTATGTGTGTGGACTTCTCATTTTACAGTTATGGGACCCAAATCATCCTCCTACTGACCTGATTTGGATGGACCTGCAGTCCTTGAGCTCTGGAGACAAACTGCAGGTTACACTCTACAACAGCACTAAAGAAACCAAATCAACTCAATCAATATGCATTGAAAGATAATATTCAGCCCAGTCATCAAGTAATTTTCTTTCTTTTTTTTTTTACTTTTTGCTTCTTTGAACTCTTTGTCTCCCTATTTAACTACTCTGAACACCAACTGGAATGAGTCATGATAAAAATGCATAACAATCAGGAAAAACGCCAGATTTTGAGAAAATGAATGGGCTATTGTAATAATGCAGTGACCCAGTCACGTCACTTTTTGATCTGGAAACAGATTTATCACTTGTTTTGTTTTTTTGTTTTTTTGTCTTTTGGTATATCTGACAATTCAAAAACATATTTTTTCTTGAAATGTGGCGAAAAAATCGAATTCAATTTTGAGCTGAAGGAAAGTTTGTATTATATTTCTACTGAATTGAAAATGTCTTGTGCTTTATGGAGCAACACTAATATACAGTTATTCTAAAAAAGTTTGCATACACTTGTAAAGAACATGTATATGATGACAGTCCTGAGATCCAATGATCTCCACAGCTCTTATTTTTCTGTGATGAATGAGTGGAACACAAATTACTTACATTAAGTTTGGTTCGGTAATGAATTGATTATAAGTGTTCTGATACACCAACTTGAGTGATCAAATGTGTAAATCACATGTTTTCTTTGGAACATGGCCTCTTAACCTCTTCTGAGTGATTCTGATTGATACCAGCCAGTGACTTCCCTGGTTGTTTACAGTTGTATACAGACATTAGACTCGGCCACAAACACTACCATTGGAAAGACTAGAGAGCTCAGTATTGATGTGGAAGAGCACATTCTTGATTTGAACAAGTCACTTGGAGCCATATCAAAGCAGTTCTAGGTCCCAAGATCAACTGCACAAACAGCTGACAAGGCCACTATGAGGAAGAAAACACAAACTATCACCAAAACTATCATAACATTAATAACTAACATCAACCCAGATAACAATTATAACAACTTTAGAAATGATTTCAACACAAAGCTTCACAGTTCAGCAGTATTCTTGATTTGTTAATCTTCTGTTCCACACATCAGCTCAGAGTTTCTCCTCCCTTCTTCAGTCAGCTGTCACCTGCATCAGGTGTTTCCTGTGAGACGGAAAACACAAAGAGTCTGCGGTTAAATATCTTCCAGACTCAGCTTCTTCAAGAGCTTTAAATGATTGGACCTCGCCGAGGTGTTAGCCTGTTGTAAAGTTCTGTATGAAGGTTCCACTCACTGTGGACGGCCATGACAATATGGTGGAAAGCTTTTACAGAATAAGTCATGTATACTGTAATATGCCATGTGATTTGCGTGTCCAATGTTAAGAATGTAAAGAAAATAAAGAATTCTTTATCATGACTTTATAAAATGGAAATCTGTTGATGCTAAATTATTTATCTGAATATCTTGTTAAATCATATTTTATCCATAATGTTATTTAAAAATGTAAAAAA
>CAEMYA010002121.1:19405-60949 GCA_903131615.1 Diplodus sargus
ACATAAATAGAGCGCTGCTCTCACTCTGAAATACAGTAACTGTGACCATAAACCAGACGGCCATTATGAAATTGCAATTCCAAAATTTGGTATATGAACATAATTTCTGGAATACAGAATCATTAAACTTGAAAACAGCAGCCTCAGGCATCACTCCCAATGGGAGCGATATTTCTCTGAACATTTTACATAATTCTGAAAAACATATATCAAATAAAGAAAAGTTACTGATGGCCTTATCTGTATCAATAGATTGTATTAGTTGAGTTTTATGCTGGAAAATGTAGGTTTATAAGGTATCGCTATTCTTAACCATGACCTGGGTGAATCTTCATCAACGAGGCAGTTGCTAGTTTAAAAATACAATAAACTTACCTGTGACGGTGATGTTGACAGTGTTGCTTCTCTCTCCTCCTTTAGACTCACACCAGTATTCTCCACTATCAGCTACATAGATATTACTGATAGTACAGATGGACCCTGTTGATGTCCTCTTATTTTGACATTCTGGATTAATTTCCACTGAATTTCTGACACTTCTTAACTGTGTTGAACCGTAACTTCCCTCACAATGAAATGAGACAGAGTCATATTCAAAGTGCTGCTGTCTGTTTGGATGGATACGGAGACAAAGTGCATCTGAAACCAAGAAAAAGATGATAGTGACTGGAATTTCATTATGTTGTTAGTGTAACAGATTAAACAAGATCTAACTCTGTGTGGCTTTGAATTGTCTTATCTGGTAGCAACACAGCCATTAATTCATTACATTACATAAAACTGAAATCTATATTACTTCATCGATACAAACACTGATTTAAATGGCCACATTCAATGTTGGTTCTTTAGATAGAAACCATAGTATTAAAAAAGCAAAATGTTAAAGAGAATTTCAAAATTTTCCACTCACCACTTTTCTGAGTAGAACTGTCCTGAACTTTTGTCCCCAGCAGAATAAATTCAAAGATCACTGGATCAAAACAGGAGCAAAGTTAAATATCAGACACTGATGGTTTGATCTACAGGATTTAAAACGAGAAATAAGGATAAAACCTGAGACTCACGCAGTCTGTAGAGGAGAGTTGTGACCTCCATGCTGTCTTCCTGTTGACTAAGTATCAGACTGAATAACAATTATGAAGTATGTAGCTGAGAACTTCCTCTTCCTGTCCAGTAAACGCTCCTCCTGTCAAAGTGTTCTTGACACAAAACCCCAAATTACTCCTAATGGTTGCACCTGAAGTGTCCTGCATGGCAGCATGTTCCCATTTTTGGGTGTGTTTGAATGAAAACACACATTCTATTAAGTAGTAAAGAGGAGGTCACATAACTTTCTATCAAAAATGTATTTCTTTTGTATGAATATTGAATGAAATATTATCATGTTTCTTTTTTGTGGTATATTAATCCGTTCAAAACGTGATTTGTTTGAAATTTGGTGGAATGTTTAAATTTGTATTACGGTATGTGTCACTTAAGATCCTATTTAAGGCCAAATCTAATCCTGAAATGTCAAATATTAAACTTTTATAAAGACAGAGAGTAAATTAAACCTAATATGTAAAGTCCGATTACTCTGGAAGCTTTTTTTATGTATTGTTGCTGGATTGAATATTTTATAAAATATTTGGTGTGCAACACAAATGTACATTGACAATAGTTAAAGCTGTCTTCAGGATCTTCTTGACAATTGATTTTTGCTTTGCTGTTGCTATTGTGTTTTGTAATATTGCAAGTCGATTTATACAATTATAAAGTGTTGTTGTCTTAAAGAAAACTCACTATAAATAACAATTAATTATTTTTTTCAGATAAAATGATCCAGTCACAAGATATAGAGAAATAGAGAGAAAATATAGAGAAATCTGAAAGATAACCTGGACTTTGTTCAGCTGAAATATATATTATCAGTTTTTAATTATATTCAGTATATACAGCACAGGCTCCAACCCTGAATACTGAAGCTTGTTAGGGCTGTATGTATTTAACAGCTGAGGAAAATATAGTGTCTTTTAATTAATCTGACAGGGTTAGGATTGCATCGGTGTGGCTATACATTTATTTCAGTTGCTTCGGGTCAAACCAGTGTAAATGTATCATGTGGTGGTTGACCACAGTGTGAGCAGCAGACTGAACAGCGTCTTCACAGATGTGAACAGACAGATCAGATAGAGCCGTGTGGTTTAACTGTGACACTGTGAGAAAAACTGTTCTGTCTGACCGGATCTAACTACATTTACAATCTTGTTTAATATAAAATATATAAAAGTTTTGAATTCAATGTAAGGTTCCACAAAGTGCAAGTGTACATGATTATTAAATTAATTTTAATTTTGTCAAAGACAATACACAAAACAATAATGCAACACTGTAATATGTAAAAGCTTTATGTACGTAAAATAATATTGGATTCCAGGTTTTTGTTAATGTAATGATGTTTTGAAATACATTTTATTAAAAAAATGTTGGTGGATATCATACCCGAATACAAAAATCTATACAAATACAACTTAACAACAAAACTAGAATTATTATTTGTTACTTCTTCTCCTGCAGACATTAACACAACAGATCAGTCTCTCCTCTGTTCTTCACTCAGGTGTCTTTTTGGCCTGTGAGACAAAAACACAAAGAACAGATTTGTTGTGGAAATATAATAAACTCATTGTTCACTTTCTCAGCTTTTCTCTGAGGTTTCAGCCATATTTCAAGTCATTTTAACTGAATGGTACCTGCTTGGATGTTAATCACATGACCTTAACAGAAACGTAAGTACAAAACTTTACCTCACACCATGACACCTGCACCCTCATATATTAAGATTATCTTAGAATATATACTTTAACTTAGTCTTGAGATAATTTCCAATGGTGTGTTTTCAATTCATAAAAGATGCTGAGCATAAGAAAGCTTGAATTGACGTGAGGTATCTGGATGGCAACACATTCTGATCTTTGAGTTTACACAGTTTAGATTCAGCGATGACTAATTGGTTTTCCTTGTGTGAGTGAAGGTCCAGGAGTTGGTTTCCAACTGTGAGGGTGTCAAAAGTTTGCAGACACCCAAGCCACCATAAAATAGTAAACTTGAGTTTGACCTCCACGCTAAATGGTGGGAGATGCCTGAATGTTTATGTTGTCGTGGAAGGATAGAAGTGTCATTTTGGGAAGAAGACATAAAGTGGACCGCAGCCAGGTTAGATGAGTTATGGAAGATCAGCAGGGAGACAGGTCAACTCCTCTTTTAGTCTATTGGCTAATTTACCAAAATGTCCAATTAGAAAAAGTGGGTGTGATCTGGTGAAGAGACTCTGAAACCCTCTCATAGGAAGACAAGAAGGGTGGCACTTGTAGATTTTCCTAAGATCGAAGGCTGATAGTTCTGATAGGGCAGAGGGTGAAGCATTTTGGCATTGCTTTTCCATAGATTTGAGAATACCAGAAAAGCAGCCTCTTCTGATTGGATGCTGGCATGAGATCTGTTTCAATAAAGAACGCTCCATCATTCCACCCAGCTTTGCCTCTGCAGAATTCTTTTATCAACATGATACTCGCCGACACCTTTGATGAAGAGAGCCCAGAAACCACAGAAGGCACCCGCCCTTTAATGTGGAGGGTTTAGTCAGGAACATCCAGAGACCAAAAGAGAAAATCTAACTTTGCGTAAAATGAGATCATGGTAATCGTAGAGGAAACTGAAGCCGTGCATCACATGTTATTCAGAGGACTAAATATTGAGTTGACTAATGAAGTCAAACACAGTTTGGGATCTTTAAAGGGAATGTTTATGGATGGCTGTATCCAGATTTACTTTTACAAGTTAACATTTCTGGACTTTTTCAGTTCCAAAGCCAGTTGCCTGGCTGATCTTTCATGGACAGCACTTTTTAAACAGAGGAGCATGTCATGTAGCTTTGACGTACATGGAGCTCAATAAGCCTGAGAAAGACAAATCAGTCAAATTCAGAGGACGGTGCTGCTGGAGGCTAGAATTCCCATCAGTCTTACCATCTGGACAGCAGAATAGAGAACGTCAGACTCAGTTGAATTTGGGTCTGTGGCTTCTGTAGGATTCAGGGTCCCTGTGGAGCTGGATAATCCTGGTTCTGCTGAAGAAACTGAAAAGATTTCATGTCATTTTTGGGTATTGATGGAATATTACAATCTGCCATAAAGATTTCTATAAGAGATATATGAACAAAATGTGAGTGTTATTCCTTTTATGTTTTTGACTGTCATGAAAGAATCATAAAGTATTGATTATTGATATTTATTAGCTCTGTCCAACTTTTTTTTTCTAGGTTTAATAAAAAAACATGCAGAATTGGTCTGGTGTTGTTATTTTGGTGTGTTTCTCTGAATCACTGGTGTCACTGGTTCTGGTTCAAAGTTTTCAAAGTTGGATTATTTTCCATAGTGGAGTGCTGAGGATGAATTAAGGACTCTCGCAGCTGAGTAAAGAAGCTGTCATCTGACGGATTGATACTAAAACAAAATGTACTTTGTTTCTGTGCTGAAGTATTAGTATGAAGATAAAATGTCACAGCTCTGTCACTGTTCTAGACGAAGATTTTGTTGCATCACTTAGCTGCGCAGATAGATTTTTAGAAAATGTTATAAATAGACGATAGTCACATACGAACCAGGTTCAGGAGCTTTTGGGGTCTTATTTATGGTCACAGCAGAGTAGACGAGTTGCTGTGAGGACGCATCCTCATCTGAAGGAGAGAAACCAACAGTAAGACTGACAGATGAACTGAAAAGAGCTAATCTTAAACACGGACAGTATTAAGCGATGAGGGGCCCACTCACGTCCTTCACTCTGTGGGTTTCTGCTGTGGTTTGTCTCGAGGTGGAGGCTCAAACTATCAGCAGCGTCAGCTGTGTCTAAAACAAAACACCACACACGCTGAGAGGACTCAAAATAATTCATCTGTGCTGCTGTGGAGCACGTCTCACAATCTAATTTTTCACAGTTGCACACACACACGTATGTTACTATATATGTGAAAATATATGTGTGAATGTAACTTTATGACCTGTCACACTGATAGTATGTTGTTATGACAAGAAAAGTTTCAAATAATAAATGAAATATTTCAAATAATACATTATTGTGTCATAATCTTAAATGTTTCACATGATAACACAATCGTATTCTGCAACACTACACTGTAACACATATGTATACACACGACTCTTTGGTCTTTCAATTTATACAATATTTAAAATGTGCAACCCTAAATAATAACCAAAACATGTTTGCACTCACCTGGATGATTGTGTTTTATTGACTTTGATGCTGCTGTTGGTGTCTCTGAGGAAACCGATGGATAAGAAAGCAAATGAAAACCGAGATCAACAGACAAATAAAGAAGGGGAATTTAATGTTTGCTTTTTCATGACAGTGCAGAAAATTCTTTAAAATCCTGTATAGTCTTAGTTGAACTTTGCACAACAACTTTCCTTCGATGTTGAGCTGAGTGAAAGTGTGTGTAAAAGTGCAGGAAGTTATACCTAAGTCCTTCAGGATGGACCCCAGCTAAAATATGAATATGATACTCTTAAAGCTTATAGACACATGGCAGGCTAACTGTTTATGTAAAACAGAGTGTCATGAAGTGCTATCTATTTCATTACAATCTTGACTGTTTCTTTGGCAGTTATTCACAAAAACATGGTGAGATAGCTCTTTTATATACCTCTGTGTTTCTTAAGATGAAGAAATCCCACCAGCACCAGCAGCAGAACCAGAACCATCATCACAATGGTGACAGCAACCCACAGCAGGATGAGCACATGAGGGGAGTCAGGGCCATTTTGGAGGGTCTTGTTACCAGGGGGTGTAGAGGTGATAGAATCAGGATTTTTGCTGTAGCAAAACAAACTCCGTGTTGACAAAGTAAATTCAAGTGATGGACACTCTGTGGGTTTCTTGCGTTTACTTTTCAGTTCTGTAAAGTCACTTTTTAGCATCAATGGTCACAATACTTTTACCGGTGGCAGGTGTTGTACCCAATTTCCACCAAGCTTCAAACAACTGGACTTTCATAAGAAGAGATTCCATCACCATGTTTCATCATCAATCATTCTGGCCATACATTAAGCAAAATATCCTCATGTTATTCCGTAACGCAGTTATACCTCACCTCTGACAGACAGCCAGCTTCCTGGTGATTCTCCAACACCAGGGATGCTGCACTTGTACAGTCCTTCATGAGACTTGTTGACATTGTGAATGGTCATGTTTCCTGTAGGACTGCTCTTCATAATGACATCATATTTGTAGAAAGTAGCCTGGCGGTAAGTTTTCTTGTTTCTGCAGTGCAGAGTCACATTTTTGCCCTCCAAAATAGGAACAACAGGACTCTCCAAGATCACAGAACCAGCTGAACATGTAAAAAATCTTAAAGTTAACCATATGTTGCATTGTTGAATGTTGAATTTAGACAGGTAAGGATAAAAACAACAGATACAAGACATACTGTAGATACTATAATGTAGGCTAAACATATATGCAAGGTATTTCATGATTCTGCAATAATATGCATTAAGAAAATCTGTTGATAACATTAATTTACAGCCTGGTTGACCTGAGAGTCATCAATTCTATCAGTTGAGCATCTAGTATGATTCTGGACATACCGGATCAAAAACCACAGATAGTTAGTAAGACACATTTAAAATAGGTACAACATGTATTGGTTTCAGATATACCACACACATACCAGTGACAGTGATGTGGACACCGTTGCTTCTTTGTCCTCCTTCAGTCTCACACCAGTATTCTCCACTGTCTGTTGGATAGGCTCTGTAAATTGTGCAAGAGGAGCCTGTTGACGTCTTCTTGATAGAACCACATTCTGCATCAATGTCTTTACCACTCTTTCTCCTTTTCAATTGAGCTGAACCGTCCATCCCCCCACATTCAAAAGAAACAGATTTGAATTGAAAGTGCTGCAGTCTGTTTGGAGAGACAAGGAGAGCTGCATCTGAAACCAAGAAAGAGATGATAGTGTTTGCAAAGAAGCATTCAGAATGTTTCAAATATTAAAAGATGAAACAAGATAAAAAATTGAAGCGTCCACCTTTGTGACATTAAATCAGACATTTTTGAAAGATTCTGGTATTCTCTTGTAACATCAACATTAATTCATTAGAAACGGAATATTTCACAAAATACAGCATGATATGAAACCGGGACCTAAATTACATGAAAGACACAAAGGTTTAGGTCGATGTTTAATAATGTGAGCAATACAACGAAATGTTAATGCACATGCTTAGCAATTCCTATTTCTCACTCACCACTTTTCTGAGTAGAACTGTCCTGAACTTGTGTCCCCAGCAGAATAAATACAAGCATCACTGGATGAAAACAGGAGCAAAGTTAAATATCAGACAAAGATGGTTTGATCTACAGGATTTAATTTAGGATTTAACATTCAACTTTAGGATTTAAAACTTAGAAGAAAAGAAGAAAACCAGAGACTCACACAGTCTGAAGCAGAGAGATGTGACCTGCGTGTTGCCTTCCTGCTGACTGACTGTCAGACTGAACCACAGCTGAAGAGTGTTACTGAGAACTTCCTCTTCCTGTAGTTATTTCTGATGTTGATGTGAGAGTGTGAGAGAGTCACAGTCACTTTAACATGATCAGTCAGTCCTTCAGTTACAGTCACTCATTTAAGACAGATGACCCGCCCTGATACTGCAGTTGGCTCAAGAATCCCTTAGTTAGCTTAAGCTCGGGTTGCTGTGGGTCGATAGGTCGAGTGGGCTGTCAAATCGTCCGAGGGGTTTGCATTCAATTGTCAGCTCCTCTTGTCGAAGTGCCCTTGAGCAAGACACTAAACCCTATATTTGCTTGTTAAGCAAAGCCTTGCACAGCAGCAGTTTAAGTCAGAATGTAAAAAAAACACTGAATAAAGGCATCTGATTATCTCACCTCAGTAAGAATCCCACACTGCAATTTAGCCTCTCAGGTAAGCATTTATTCCCCAGTAATGATTAAACCATATCTCTATGTCATGAATTCAATTAATGGAACTGCTATGACTGCTTGTGGCCACTAGGTGTCATTGTAGAACACAAGCATGTCATATCAAGGAGGAAAATCTCTCTATAAAAGCAAGGAATCTTTGTCTGTCTGTTTGGCTGTGTGTCTGTGTGTTCCTCAAATATCTCTGCGGATCAGGATCAGACTGACCTGAGAGTTTCAACATGGCTGCCGTTCAGTGGTGTGCAACGTCGGATTTGTTTAGACTGCAATGATACCGTGAATAAATTATTTCATAAATGCTTTACAAATTCCGTGAGCATTGTCCACCGGAGCCACCACAGTCACGTGCGCACCAGAGCCAATCACTGCAGAGCTCAAGCCAGGACATACCTTAAGAAACAAGCGGATTTATACCTGCAGCGGCGTGAGCTGGACCGGGATTTTGCCTATGGTTCAGTCCCATTCTGTTCTGAATTCTGTTCACTGCCTGCATTTAAATAATAATAATCGATATAGCCTAACTTTGTAAATTCTTAAAATGTATGCAAATATTATATTTAGCAAACAACAAATTATATTTGCATTATAAGTAATAAAAAATGGTTTGTTAAACATATTTGTGGTTTTCACAGGAAAAAAAATCTAACTTTTACTACTCTGATTCAATGTTTTTTTTTTACATTATTTTATGTCCATTGTGTTAATACAGTATGCAAAAATTAAAAATTAACTGTACAGTCACACATCTGAGGTTGTGCTGAAAATAATGACACCAAGTAAATAGTTTTAAGGTGAAATATAATGGGAAAATCAAAAATAGTCAAAAACAGCCAATTACACCCTGGAATATCGGATTTCACAACAAACCTTAATATCCCTGACGTTCCACCTTCAAACACAGCCTCAATTGGCCATCCATGAAAAAGCTACTTAACCTCCCACTCTTCTATAGGAATACATGCTTCCTACGGGCACTGCACTAGTAAGATAAACAAGAGTTGTGTCATCAAAACTATAAGACGCCATTCTTATTACAACTGAGGACTCTGATTGCAGTTGTATAATTTCATAGTGATCAGACACCTGGCAACAGGCTCAAGGTTCAGCAAAACTTAGCTTGACAGCAGACCCAATCAACATACAGGGTTTAGAGTTGGTCTTATTTTTATATATTATTATGTTTAAAAATCACAATATTTAGCTTATAGTTGAAACTACAGACATTTGTGATTCTGAATATGAAAATCATGTTGAATATGTTTTTTTTTTAAATTTTCATGTAAAGACAAATCCTATTTGAATCAACTGTTAACCATTTTAAACTGCTAATTATAATGTCAAATGTGGTGGATTTCTAAATGTGATTTTAAAAGTGACTGTTGTTCCACCAAAAAATACATGACAAAATAAAATACATGAGACAAGGCTGTCCAATTAGAAACTACACATAATGCATGAGCACTTGGCAGTTGATAAACCAGAGTGAGATAAAGACACAGCCTGTCAATGATTTACAGACTCGGGCTGTGCCGTCTGACAAAGTAACCGCCATCATACAGCAGGTACGTCGTCTTCCTCATTTATTTTTGCTTATTTTCAATCTCTCAACCAAGTTCTATTTTACAACTAAGTATCACTCACAAATAATAAAAGTGGGTCCTCAGTCAGAGTTATGCTGACTGTAAAAATACTCTGTAACTTTGCATATGAGGTCCGTGTTGTCAAAAGCAAAAGTTAAACTGCATTACATGTTGTCATTATTTGTATATATCTTTAAAAATACCAGTGTAAAATTGCTACACACACACAAAAAGAAAATTCAACTTGTTCCAGCACGTAATTTTCCATAAAATGCATCTCTGGTCTGGTTGAATTTCAGAGCTTTAAGATGTTTTCTCAAAGGAATGGTCTTCAGAGTCTACTTAGACGCTGCAGTGTTTTAGTGTACCTCTTTCTCCTGACACACTCTTGTAAAGGTGACTCTCTCTCACACACACACACACACACACACACACACACACATACGCACTTTCAACAGTTTAATTAACTAAAAACTACAAAAAACTAAAATCTATTTAAAAAAATATAATAAATATATGGCAACACATTTTGGGTTAAATCCAACTGTTGATGGTTGGGGGACTGGTGTTTTAGCTATTCTGAATGTATAAATAAATAAATACATAAATAATGTCATCAGTTAAGTGTGCCTGTTCGGTCGCACTCAGGGATCACAAGCACAAATAGGCGCTCCGCAGCAGACAGAGAACACACACACACACACACACACGACACCATGCGTACGGTAAATAACCGTGGCGTTTTTATACCGCCGTTTTTTGACATCCATTTGCACAACAGGAAGTTACGGAGCCCCAGACATGACATAGTAAAACAAAATTTAAAAAATGTGGCCACAGTATAGCTATAACGTGCGCACGAAATATAATTCGTGGTGGCCACAATGTAGTATTTTGTGATTGTGATTGATTTGGTTCACAAAGACATGATTCTCTGCAGAAGCATAATTCCTGCTTTATATAAAGCTGATCTGATTTATTTATATTGCATGGAACTGACAGAACATTTTGTTTTCCTTCCAGGTCAGTTTCAGTTAACTGGTCCACCTCAGCCAATAGTGGCAACACTGGGTGATGACATCATTCTGCCCTGCCATTTAATACCTGGAGCCGATGTTGCTGGCAAGACACTGGAGTGGACGAGACCTGAGCTGGATCCCAGATTTGTGTTTGTGTGGTGTGCTGGCCAGGATCTTGTAAATTTAAAAAATCCATCCTACAAAGGAAGGACGTCACTGTTCACTGGTGAACTGATGCACGGAAACATTTCACTGAAACTGTCCAATGTGAAACCTTCAGACAGGGGAAGATACAAATGCTTCATTCCAGATTTAAATACAGAGTCTTTCGTTGAGCTTGTTGTAGGTAAGTACATACATAATGTGTTGTTGCTCAGTTTGGTGCCGTGTGCATTGTATCCAGTGAAAAATGTTGGTAGGATAAACACAGCTTCTAGCTGTTGGGGTTTGGAGACTTGGGAGACACAATCATTAAATAGATATCAACCAATTAAGTCCTGTACCCCAATGTCACTCTCCCTGCACCTCTCAGGCTTTTGTTTGATTACATACACAGTTTGCTGCAATGATGGCAGCAGATTTACCTCTTAAAGTAAACCAAGCTATGTACAGTCTCAAGCTGTCCTCGCAGCAGCATCTCCCCCATCCCATTTCCATTATTAGCATTTTAAAGGCAATCATGGTGTATTCTTCACCAAATTCAATAATTACATTTACAGTTTACATTTACTTAACTGTATAACTTACCAATGGTTAAAACATTTTCTTTTGCTCAGCATCACGTGTTGATTCCTGGCCTACCATCAGTCTATCTGGGCTGGACAGAAACAAAGGAGGAGTGGTTCTGCAGTGTAACTCTACAGGCTGGTTTCCAGAACCTGAGGTGTTCTGGCTGGACGGTGAGGGAAACCTCCTCTCTGCTGGACCTACAGAGACAGTCAGAGGTCCTGATGACCTCTATACTGTCAGCAGCAGAGTGACTGTGGAGAAGAGACACAGCAACAGCTTCACCTGTAGAGTCCAACAGAACCACATCAACCAGACCAGAGAGGCAAAGATACATGTTCCAGGTAGACATTATTACTTTTATGATGTGATCACTGTTTAAGTTTCAAACAGCAGGTCCAGTTTTCTATAACTGTCATGTTATTCTGTGTTTTATCATTTCAGATGATTTCTTTGAGGTTCAGTCCAGTTCTTCTTCTACCACAGTTGGTTTGGCTGTTTGCATCCTGGTTATTCTGATTCTTGGCTTTTTTGTGTGGAAATGGAGACAAATCATATTCAGTGAGTCAGAAATTAATATCAGTTTTAGTAAATGTCTGACAGGTTTTATACAGAACAGTGATATGCAAACACTGTCAGTATCTTCTCTCAAATGTGGTTGTTTACCTACTTTTATTTTCACTGAGTGAAATTGTCAGTTAAAGGGATAGTTCAGGTTTTTTGATATGAATCTGTATGGTATCCCCGTCAGCAGTGTCGTGCATCAACACTGACTTACCTCCCACAGCGTCCTGTGCGCTAAGTTCTTGCCCGGCTTTGGTGCTGACGAAAGTAGTCCGGCAAGTTGTCTGGGGTCATGAAAATAAAGCCTTTTTCTTCTCAAAACAAATGTGTTCATAAGAGTAATTCATTTGCATCACAAAACCGTTGTCCATGAAAAATTCAGACCTCACAATCGCTTGGTGCTATTTTCTCTGGATTCGTATCACTGCGCACAGGACACTGTCGGGGGTAAGTCAGTGTTGATGCACGACACTGCTGACGGGGATGCCATACAGATTCATATCAAAAAACCCGAACTATCCATTTAACTTAGTTTTATAACCCAATACCTGATTGTTGTTTAAAATGTCTAATATGCTGTGATACCTTCCTGAGATTCAACAAGTCTTTTATTTTACTGTCTTTATTTTTACACAGATCAAACTAATGAAGGAGAGAACCACAACAAAGCCGAAGATCAGGTTGTAACCAACATGTTACCAACAACAACAGCGAGTCAGCCGTTCCTGACACATGAAACAGTTCAAATGGAGGTTTTTAGAAGTGGAGACACTGAAGCAGCAGCTGGGGACTGAAGAGAAGGAATTAGACACCAAAACCGAGGTTTCAGAGGTTTCTGTTTTTTATCTTTTCTTTTTAAACTTTTGTTTGCAGCCTCTTACTTGTTTGTTGTCACTTTTTCTGTCCGAGTCACTTCCAGAAACAGGTCAAGTAAAAAAGGTCTTGAGACCAGACAAATACAAGAAGTTGCAGTAACTGCAGTTTGACCGTAGAGGCTGTATTTACATATCATGGCTGAGTGGGGAGACTCAAGCAGGTGGTTTCATTCAAATGCAGCAACATAGAGTAACCTTTGTTATTGATATTCAATATAACATTATCACATGTTTCTCTTGTGACATATTCAAAGTATTCAGTTGTTATAAAGGATAAAATAAAGTCAACAAACTGAATATTTACATTAAACTTTATTGTACAGACTTTTTAGACTTTAGACTTTTATTTATCCCACATCGGGGAAATGTACTTGTCACAATAACAGGTAGGCAGACATATAGACGTACAATAAGTGCAGGACTTAGAATACTAAAAAAATACTAAAAAGATTTGAATAAGAGCAAAAAGATAAACTATAGAAAGGACAATACAATATGTGCATTATATATACAGGAGGCAAAAATGTGCATCATATACATGTAAAGACAGTGTCAGAGTATTGCTTTGTTGAGGTTGGGTGCATGAATAGACAGTGTCAGTGTATTTATATGAAATGTATATTTACAAAAAATGTATATTTACAAAAAATAAAATAGTATTATTGCACAGCATAATTGCACAAGATGGCGGAGGTAGAAGTGCAAGTAGTGCAAGCTAAGCAGGTTATTGTGCTACATTATAGATTTACTGGTGTTAAACAGTCTGACAGCAGTTGGAATGAACGACCTGCGATAGTGTTCCTTTTTCCACCGTGGGTGAAGCAGTCTGTAGCTGAAGGAGCTGCTCCAGTGTATTCTGGATCTTCTCAACAGTAAATATATGTTTTATTATTGTGTTTCATATTTGTAATTCAGCTTTAACTGTCTGTTTAGAATTCTGTCATCCATGTTGGATTTTTACCAGACTGTCAACTTCTGTTTTGTTTTTCTTCTATTTGCTCTGAGTCATATTGTGTTCTTTGATGATTTATTGATGATCACCAAATCTTTTTTATTTACGCACTTTCTGTTCAAACAAAACAAGTATGATTCTGTGTATTATCTGAACTTTATTGATGCTAAGAAAGATATTCTAATAAAACAGAGTGGAAGGATGGCTGCTGCTTCTTTTATAGTGAACTATCATAAATGTCAGTGAACATCAGTGGATTTTATGATGCACCAGGATTCAAATTCAGAAATCATGAAAAATGCAACATTCACACAATAACATGTTGACTGATTCTCTCCTGAACTATATGGAGATATTGAACAAACTGAAGCTATGATATGCTACCAGAGTTGTACATTAATAAAGCGAATTAAGCCTCCTAAATACCTCATCTACACACTGGATATATAGACATTTTCTCATGTGGTTTGTGTCTGAGGAGCTCAAATTATCACCAGCATCTGTGACTCTAAAACAGAACACAGAACAACATTTACTGACTGAGAGAACTGACATGAGACTCTTTTAAAATAGTCGATGCATCAGTCAGTCAGAACCTCTGTGGTTTTTAAACCTTGTCTGAGTGTGAGAAAGTCAAACAGCCACTGCAAGACTGAACACAAAATGCAGAGACATTTTACGCCAAAGTTAAAAGATCATAAAAGTAAAAACAGTTGAAGATGAGATGTAATAAATCCTGGTGACCTGCCAGATTTCCCAGGACAGAAAAGATGCTTGATCACCAAGCAAACAAGCCTGATGTTGGATCGTGATAATCAAACAAGCTTCAAAGATACTTTGAACATCAGTCTGTTACTTGTACACAGGTTTGAGTTATTTGTGTGTAACTGTGAGTTTCCCACAGTGAAGCAGTCCCACCAGCAGCAGCAGCACAGGCAACAACAAGATGGTGAAGACAGTCCTTAAGAGGAGAAGGTAGAAGGAGTGATCTGAGAAAGGACACGTCTCTCTGTGAAGAGCTGCAAAGACAAGAGAATATATCTGCTGTAACAGCATGGCAGCATCAATAGTTTCTAACAGGGCTGCCACAGCATTACTGTGGAACAAATTGACATTTGGAGATATGCCTCTTAAAGAACCATTCGTTGATGTAACCATCAGGGGAAATGATCAGTGAATAGATACACTACCTTCAGACTGCAGGCTTGGTAAAATTGCATCCTTTAATCAATTGTTTTCTGCTATTTTGATATTGAATAGTGCAGTGTTTACCTCTGACAGCCAGCCAGCTCTCTGGTGATTCTCCAGCTCCAGACATTCTGCACTTGTGGTTTCCCTCATCAGACTTGGAAACACTGTGGATGATCATCTCTCCTGTAGAGCTGCTCCCAATGAGGAGTCCATCTTTATAGAAATCAGCTGTGAGGTTGGAGGAAGTCGTCTTCTTCATACAGCTCAGAGTCACGTTGTTGCCCTCCATCACAGGGAGGACTGGACTCTCCAGGATCACAGGACCATCTGGAAAACAAGAGAATTGGAGCATTTTCTGAAATTTAATAAATTGCATTCTCACATGTTGTTACTTAATACTTGTTAAATAACAAGTGGGACTTAGACAAGAAGATTTATATCAATACACTTCAAAACATTAACTTCAATTTCAGTGATTTTGACAGAAACATAAAGACACCAGTGACAGAAATGTTGCTGCGCTGCTTTTTAATCCGAAACAGTGTATTGTATTACCTCTGACAGCCAGCCAGCTTCCTGGTGATTCTCCAGCACCATGGATGCTGCACCTGTAAAGTCCTTCATGAGACTTAGTAATGATCATCTCTCCTGTAGGACTGGTCTGCATTTGGACACCATCTTTGTAGAAAACAGCTGAGATGTTGGAGGTAGTTGTCTTGTGTTTGCAGCTCAGAGTTACAGCACCACCCTCCAAAACAGGCAGAGCAGGACTGTCAAAGATCACGGAACCAGCTGAACAATATGTAAAAAAAAAAAAAAAAAAAAATATTGTTAGACATGTTTCATATAAAATGTCGCAGTCACAGAAAAAAAATAATAATAAAGTGCATATTCTAAAAATACAGATAAGGGTCACACAAAATAATATAGAGCCAGGTGGTAACATGGAGAGAATTAAAGAAAACAAAATTGGAAAGGGACGGAACAAATAAAAGGGAAATAAAACAGTAACAGCTCAACATCTGCAAAACTATGAATATTAAACACTTGTTAATAATAATATTTCATAATAGCAAACATATATACAGATAGAATTGTTATAAGAACTAACCTATCTATCTATCTATGATCATGTTGAGGCACTAACAGGTGAGTAAAGTTCAATACAAAACAACTGTGGTGTATTGAATTACTTTATTGGCTCATCATCTGCAAGTACATAAATAGAGTGCTGCTCTCACTCTGAAATACAATAACTGTGACCATAAACCAGGCAGACATTATGAAATTGCAATTCCAAAATTTGGTATATAAACATAATTTCTGGAATACAGAATCAATAATCTTGAAAACAGCAGCCTCAGGCATCACTCCCAATGGGAGCGATATTTCCCTGAACATTTTACATAATTCTGAAAAACATATATCAAATAAAGAAAAGTTACTGATGGCCTTATCTGTATCAATAGATTGTATTAGTTGAGTTTTATGCTGGAAAATTTAGGTTTATAAGGTAATCGCTAATTTTAACCACGACCTGGATGAATGAAAATCTTCATCAACAAGGCAGTTGCTGGTTAAAAAGTCATTTTTTAGTGGTTTTAAAAATACAATAAACTTACCCGTGACAGTGATGTTGACAGTGTTGCTCCTCTCTCCTCCTTTAGTCTCACACCAGTATTCTCCACTGTCTTCTACATAGATGTTACTGATATTACAGATGGACCCTGTTGATGTCCTCTTATTTTGACATGCTGCATTAATTTCCACTGAACCTCTGACTCCTCTTAACTGAGTTGAACTGTCACCTCCCTCACAATGAAACAAGACAAAGCCATATTCAAAGTGCTGCTGTCTGTTTGGATGGATACGGAGACAAAGTGCATCTGAAACCAAGATAAAGATGATAGTGACTGGAATTTCATTATGTCCTTATAGTAACAGATTAAACAAGATCTAACTCTGTGTGGCTTTGCCTTGTGGTATCTGGTAGCAACACAGCCATTAATTCATTACATTACATAAAACTGAAATCTATATTACATCATCGATACAAACACTAATTTAAAAGGCCACATTCAATGTTGGTTCTTCAGATAGAAACCAAAGTACTAAAAAAACAAAATGTTAAAGAGAATTTCAGAATTCCTATTTCTCACTCACCACTTTTCTGAGTAGAACTGTCCTGAACTTGTGTCCCCAGCAGAATAAATTCAATCATCACTGGATTATAACAGGAAAAAATTAAATATCAGACACTGATGGCTTGATCTACAGGATTTAAAGTGTATAAATAAGGAGAAAACCTGAGACTCACACAGTCTGTAGAGGAGGGTTGTGACCTCCATGCTGTCTTCCTGTTGACTGAGTATCAGACTGCAAAACAACATTGAAGTATGTAGCTGAGAACTTCCTCTTCCTGTCCAGTTAATGCTCCTCCTGTTGAAGTGTTCTTCACACCAAAGACACAAAACCCCAAATTGCTCCTAATGGTTGCTCCTGAAGTGTCCTGCAGATCAGCATGTTGCCATTTGTGGGTGTGTTTGAATGAAAACACACATTTTAGTAAGTAGTAAAGAGGAGGTCACATCACATTCTATCAAAAATGTATTTGTTTTGTATGAATATTGAATGAAATATTATCATGTTTCTTTTTTGATGTATATTAATCTGTTCAAAACATGATTTGTTTGAAATTTGGTGGAATGTTTACATTTGTATTACGGTATGTGTCACTTTAGATCCTATTTAAGGCAAAATCTAATCCTGAAATGTCAAATATTAAACATTTATAAAGACAAAGAGTAAATTAAACCTAATATGTAAAGTCAGATTACTCTGGAAGCTTTTTTTATGTATTGTTGCTGGATTGAACATTTTTTAAAATTTATAAAATATTTGGTGTGCAACACAAATGTACATTGACAATAGTTAAAGCTGTCTTCAGGATCTTCTTGACAATTGATCTTTGCTTTGTTATTGCTGTTGTGTTTTGTAATGTTGCAAGTCAATTTATACCATTATATAATGTTATTGTCATACAGAAAGCTCACGATAAATATCAATTAATAAATTTTTTTTTTTCAAATAAAATGATCCAGTCACAAGATAATCCCAAATATAGGGAAATCTGAAAGATAACCTGGACTTTGTTTGGCTGAAATATGTATTTTCAGTTTTTAATTATATCCAGTATATACAGCATAGGCTCCAACCCTGAATACTGAAGCTTGTTAGGGCTGTATGTATTTAACAGCTGAGGAAAATATAGTGTCTTTTAATTAATCTGACAGGGTTAGGAGTGCATCAGCGTGGCTATAAACGTATTTCAGTTGCTTCAGGTCAAACCAGTGTAAATGTATCATGTGGTGGTTGACCACAGTGTGAGCAGCAGACTGAACAGCGTCTTCACATGTGAACAGACAGATCAGACAGAGCCGTGTGGTTTAACTGTGACACTGAGAGAACAACTGTTATGTCTAACTATATTTACACTCTTGTTTATTATAAAATATATTAAAGTTTTGAATCAATTAAAGGTTCCACAAAGTGCAAGTGTACATGATTATTACATTTATTTTAATGTTGTCAAAGACAATACACAAAAAATAATGCAACAATGTCATATGTAAAAGTTCTATGTATGTAAAATAATATTGGATTCCCGGTTTTTGTTAAAGTGATGATGTTTTAAAATAACTTTTATAAAAAAAAATGTTGGTGTGTATCATACTAAAAATAAAACAAATACACAAATACAACTTAACAACAAATCTACAATTATTATTTGCTACTTCTTCTCCTGCAGACATCAACACAACAGATCAGTCTCTCCTCTGTTCTTCACTCAGGTGTCTTTCTGACCTGTGAGACAAAAACACAAAGAGTAGATTTATTGTGAGATATAATAAACTCAATGTCCACTTTCTCAGCTTTTCTATGAGGTTTCAGCCAAATCTCAGGTCATTTTAACTGAATGCTACCTGTTTGGTTGTAATCACATGACTGAAAAACAAAATCTACGTACAAAACTTCACCTCACAGACACCTGCACCCTCATATATAAAGATTATCTTAGAATATATACTTGAACTTAGTTTTGAGATAATTTCCAATGAAAGATGCTGAGCATGAGAAAACTTGAATTGACGTGAGGTATCTGGATGGCAACACATTCTGATCTTTGAGTTTACTCAGTTTAGATTCAGCGATGACTAATTGGTTTTCTTTGTGTGAGTGAAGGTCCAGGAGTTGGTTTCCAACTGTGAGGGTGTCAAAAGTTAGCAGACACCCAAGCCACCATAAAATACTAAACCGGAGTTTGACCTGCACGCCAAATGGTGGAAGAAGCCTAAACGTTTAAATTCCCATGGAAGGCTAGAGGGTCATTTTGGGAAGGAGACCTTAGGTTGACCACAGTCAGGTTAGATGAGTTATGGATTATGAGCAGGGAGACAGGTCAACTCCTCTTTTAGTCTATTTGCTAATTTATCAAAGTGACCGATTAGAATACGTGGGTGTGAACTGGAAAAGAGGCTCTAAAAACCCTCGCATAGGAAGAGAAGAAAGGGTGGCACTTGGTAGAGCTCCTAAGATCGAAGGCTGATAGGAGTTCTGACAGGGCAGAGGGCGAAGCATTTTGGCACTGCTTCTCCATAGATTTGAGGATACCAGAAAAGCAGCCTCTTCTGATTGGATGCTGGCATGAGATCTGTTTCAATAAAGATTGCTCTATCATTCCACCCAGCTTTGCCTCTGCAGAATTCTTTTATCAACATGATACTCGCCGACACCTTTGATGAAGAGAGCCCAGAAACCACAGACGGCACCCGCCCTTTAATTTGGAGGGTTTAGTCAGGAACATCTGGAGACGAATGGGAAAATCTAACTTTGTGTAAAATGAGACCATGGTAATTGTAGAGGAAACTGAAGCCATGCATCACATGTTATTCAGAGGACTAAATATTGAGTTGACTAATGAAGTCAAACACACAGCTTGGGATCTTTAAAGGGAATGTTTATGGATGGCTGTATCCAGGTTTACTTTTACAAGTTCCAAAGCCAGTTGCCTGGCTGATCTTTCATGGACAGCACTTTTTAAACAGAGGAGCATGTCATGTAGCTTTGACATACATGGAGCTCAAGAAGCCTGAGAAAGAAAAATCAGTCATATTCATAGGACATTGCTGCTGGAGGCTAGAATTCCGATCAGTCTTACCATCTGGACAAGAGAATAGAGAATGTCTGACTCTGTGGAATTTGGGTCTGTGGCTGCTGTGGGATTCAGGGTCCCTATGGAGCTGGATAATCCTGGTTCTGCTGGAGAAACAAGACGACTTGATGTCATTTTTGAGGATTGAGGGAATATTACAATCCGCCATAAAGATTTCTCTAAGAAAAAAATATGCAGAATTGGTCTGGTGTTGCTATTTTGGTCTATTTCTCTGTATAATTGGTGTCACTGGTTCTGGTTCAAAGTTGCCCAGATTGGATTATTTTTCATAGTGCTGAGGATGAATTAAGGACTCTCACAGCCTGAGTAAAGAAGCTGCTCTGTCATCTGACGGTTTGACACTAAAACAAAATGTACTTTGTTTCTGTGATGAAGTATTGGTATGGAGATAAACTATCACAGCTCTGTCACTGTTCTAGAAGAAGATTTTGTTGCACCACTTAACTGCGCAGATAGATTTTTAGAAAATGTTATTAATAGTCAACATCTTTTTCATCACATACGAACCAGGTTCAGGAGCTTTTCGGGTCTTATTTATGGTCACAGCAGAGTAGACGAGTTGCTGTGAGGACGCATCCTTATCTGAAACAGAGAAACCAACAGTAAGACTGACAGATGAACTGAAAAGAGCTAATCTTAAATACGGACTGACTGAAACGATGAGGGGCCCACTCACCTCCTTCACTCTGTGGGTTTCTGCTGTGGTTTGTCTTGAGGTGGAGGCTCAAACTATCAGCAGCGCCAGCTGTGTCTAAAACAAAACACCACATACATGCTGAGAGGACTCAACATAATTCATCTGTGCTGCTGTGGAGAGCATCTCAATCTTTTCTGGTAGCAGCAGCAGCTCAACCACAACTTTCAAAATGGACGACAGCGACACAAAGCAACTCTCGTTATTAAAGTCAACATGAAGTCAAGTGAACCTGTGTTCGTCCTCTGTTTTGTGACGACGACTGCATATGTCACACCATTTGGATCGTCTACAACATCATCCACAGACACTGAAACAGAAAAGATGATGTTTGTGGGAAGACAGAAAAAAAGACAAAAAATCAAACAAGTTAAAGGTCAACAGGTACATAGACACATGCAAATGTTATGCCTTAATAGAGAGCAATACAATCTAATTTTTCACAGTTGCACACACACACATGTATGTTAATATATATGTGAAAGTATATGTGTGAATGTAGCTTTATGACCTGTCACACTGATAGTATGTTGTTATGACAAGAAAAGTTTTAACAATATAAATTATTGATCTTAAATGAAATATTTCATGTTAAACAATACATTATTGTCTCATAATCTTAAATGTTTCACATTAAAACACAATCGTGTTCTGCAACACTACACTGTAACACATATGTATACACACGACTCTTTGGTCTTTCAATTTATACAATATTTGAATTGTGCAACCCTAAATAATAACCAAAATAACATGTTTGCACTCACCTGGATGATTGTGTTTTATTGACTTTGATGCTGCTGTTGGTGTCTCTGAGGAAACTGATGGATAAGAAAGCAAATGAAAACCGAGATCAACAGACAATTAAAGGAGGGAAATTTGATGTTTGCCTTTTCATGACAGTGCACAAATTCTTTAAAATCCTGCATAGTTTTAAATGCACTTTGAGCAACAACTTTCCTTCAATGTTGAGCTGAGTGAAAGTGTGTGTAAAAGTGCAGGAAGTGATACCTAAGTTAAGCCTGTCCTTCAGGATGGACACCAGCTAATAAATGAATATGATTCGCTTAAAGCTGATAGACACATGGCAGGCTAACTGTTTATGTAAAACAAAGTATAATGGAGTGCTATCTGTTTCATTACAATCTTGACTGTTTCTTTGGCAGTTATTCACAAAAACATGGTGAGATAGCTCTTTTACATACCTCTGTGTTTCTTAAGATGAAGAAATCCCACCAGCACCAGCAGCAGAACCAGAACCATCATCACAATGGTGACAGCAACCCACAGCAGGATGAGCACATGAGGGGAGTCAGGGCCATTTTGGAGGGTCTCATTACCAGGGGGTATAGATGTGATGGAAACAGGATTTGCTGTAACAAAACAAACTTTGTGTTGACAAAGTAAATTAAAGTGATGGACACTCTGTGGGTTTCTTGGGTTTACTTTTCAGTTCTGTAAAGTCACTTGATGGTCACAATAATTTTACCGATGGCAGGTGTTTTCCACCAAGCTTCAAAAAACTGGACTTTAATAAGAAGAGATTCCATCGCCATGTTTCATCAACCATTCTGGCCATACATCAAGCAAAAATATCCTCACGTTATTTCGTAACACAGTTATACCTCACCTATGACAGACAGCCGGCTTCCTGGTGATTCGCCAACACCAGGGATGCTGCACTTGTAGAGTCCTTCGACAGACTTGTTGACATTGTGAATGGTCATGTTTCCTGTAGGACTGTTCTTCATAAGGACATCATCTTTATAGAAATAAGCCCGGAGGTAAGTTTTCTTGTTTCTGCAGCGCAGAGTCACATTTTTCCCCTCCAAAATGGAATCAACAGGACTCTCCAAGATCACAGAACCAGCTGATCAACATGTTGAAAAAATGTAAAGTTAACCATATGTTGCATTGTTGAATGTTGAAGTTAGACAGGTAAGGGTAAAAACAACAGATACAACACGTACTGTAGATACTAGAATGTAGGCTAAACATGAGATGCAAGGTCTTTCATTATTCTGCAATAATGTGCATTAAGAAAATCTGTTGATAACATTAATTTACAGCCTGGTTGACCTGAGAGTCATCAGTTCTATCAGTTGAGCATCCTGTATTATTCTGGACATACTGGATCAAAAACCACAGATAGTTAGTAAGACACATTTAAAATAGGTACAACATGTATTGGTTTAAAAAATACAACGCACATACCAGTGACAATGATGTTGACACTGTTGCTTCTTTGTCCTTTAGTCTCACACCAGTATTCTCCACTGTCTGTTGGATAGGCTCTGTAAATTGTGCAAGAGGAGCCTGTTGACGTCTTCTTGATAGAACCACATTCTGCATCAATGTCTTTACCACTCTTTATCCTTTTTAGTTGAGCTGAACCGTCCATCCCCCCACATTCAAAAGAAACAGATTCGAATTGAAAGTGCTGCAGTCTGTTTGGAGAGACGAGGAGAGCTGCATCTGAAACCAAGAAAGAGATGATAGTGTTTGCAAAGAAACACTTAGAATGTTTCAGATATTAAAAGATAAAACTAGATCAAAAATTGATGCGTCCACCTTTGTGACATTAAATCGGACATTTTTGAAAGATTCTGGTATTCTCTTGTAACATCAACATTAATTCATTAGAAACGGAATATTTCACAAAATACAGCATGATACGAAACTGGGACCTAAATTACATGAAAGACACAAAAGTTTAGGTCGATGTTTAATAATGTGAGCAATACAACGAAATGTTAATGCACATGCTTAGCAATTCCTATTTCTCACTCACCACTTTTCTGAGTAGAACTGTCCTGAACTTGTGTCCCCAGCAGAAAAAATTCAATCATAACTGATAAAAATAGGAGCAAAGTTAAATATCAGACACAGATGGTTTGATCTAAAACCAAAGAAGAAAAGAAGAAAAGCTGAGACTCACACAGTCTGAAGCAGAGAGATGTGACCTGCATGTTGCCTTCCTGCTGACTGACTGACTGTCAGACTGAACCACAGCTGAAGAGTGTTGGTGAGAACTTCCTCTTCCTGTGCAGTTATTTCTGATGTTGATGCGAGAGTGTGAGAGAGTCACAGTCACTTTAACATGATCTGTCAGTCCTTCAGTTACAGACACTCACTTAAGACAGATGACCATCCCTGATGCTGCAGTTGGCTCAAGAATCCCTTAGCTTAACCTGGGGTTGCTGTGGGTCACCAGGTCGAGTGGGCTGTCGAATCGTCCTAGGGGTTTGCATTCAATTGTCAGCTCCTCTTGTAGAAGTGTCCTTGAGCAAGACACTAAACCCTATATTGCTCTGAGTTGTTAAGCAAAGCCTTGCACAGCAGCTTACTATGTTGTGTGAGTCAGAATGTATAAAAACACTAAATAAAGGCATCCGAATATCTCACCTCAGCAAGAATCCCACACAGCAATTTAGCCTCTCAGGTAAGCATTTATTACCCAGTAATGATGAAACGGTATCTCTGTCATGAATTCAATTAATGGAACTGTTATGACTGCTTGTGGCCACAAGGTGTCATTGTAGAACATAAGCATGTCATATCCAGTGGCGTGATGAAAATTTCCGAGGAAGCCAAGTGGGACACAACCTCTAAGCTGTGTATGTTTTATGGGAGTGGGGTCAAAAAATCGTATGTTGCAATTTATATGTTGCTATTTCATGTAGTCGGATGAACTATTAGAGCGCCCAGCATCATTTTACCAGGACTCACACCCGCTTGTTATCTAACCGACACATCGAGCACCGACGTGCTCCTTCTCTCTCTCTCTGTCCCGCGAATTCATTCACACAACCAGAAGCCGTTAAGTTTTACGTCCACGTCAAACACGACTTGTACGCTCTGTGTGAGATACACAAATGCTTTTCACTTTTCAGTTTATATAGCCTACATAATAATAAATGTAAATGTTCATTACACAGCAACACACCAACCCAGTACCGGTGGCTGTAAACAGCACACCTGACAGGTGCATGTATTCAGACAGCCCGGCCCGTCACGGACGCTGTCCGTGGTGCTCATGTTCTCCACATAAACAAAACAATAACCAACAACTTCAGTGGACTCACATGCTGCTTAATCGAAGCAAGCAAGACACAATAAGGACTATAATCACATCACTGTGATGTGCACAGGGAAAAAAATGCGTTTTCCTGACCATGTCTTCTAACTTCCCACTGGCTTTTAGGTCCATATGTGTTCCTCAGTTTTGATCATCTTTCGACAGGACAATGAGCGCTCTGCTGATGTGATGGAAGTCGTAATCGTGAGCACACGCTGCAGCAGTTTGAAGACCTCGGAGTCAAACTCCACAAAAGCATGCACCAACTCCACAAAATTGCCCCTGTTTGCGCTGCCAGTGGCCTCACTGTGACCCCTGAACGCTCTTGGCGCGCAAGGTGCAGGGCTGCAGCGACGAGTCTCAATAACATATCCCGGTTTTTCTTCACCTGCTCATTGTGCTTCTTGGTGCTCAGACTTTTTGCCAAGTCCAGAGCCTCGTTAATCCGAGCTTGGAGCTACCAGCTAGCCACTCGGTGCGGACGGAATTCTCCTCATTGAAAGTCCGAAAACTTTTCTTCATCTCAGTACAGAGCTCTAGTTTTGGTGTTGGCCTGCCGTCAGATTTAATTCAGAGTTGCTGCTGTAGAGGCAGTTAAGTAAAATATTTTTTTTTACTAAATACTCCAAATCTCCACCCTCCATAATTGCGCTTAATATTTTTGCTAGCTTACCAAGTATCGACACAAAACAGCAACTTCCGTCATTTCATTCAATGACGTTAACGTACTGCGATTTGATTGGCGTGATGCCAACGAGTTCGTGGCTTCTCTTAACTCTGTTCTGACCAATCACAGGGGAGCAGTGTCGTGACAATAGCCTCACCTGATTGGTCAATCAATAATTTTTTTTTTCACCAAGGGAGGCCAGCTCAGCTTGGCCTCCTCACAGAGAACAGAGTGCAGTACTATGTTTTCAACGCTCATTCACCACGTAACATTAGAGGGGCGCTGTTTTACATATTATGAAACGCTCAATAATTAATGAGGACAGACGAGGAGGAGACGACATACACAACACAGAGGGATTACGAAAACTGTTATAAAAGTGTTTTTATTAAATGATGGTTATATTCTGAAAAAAGTGAGGAAGCCTGGCTTCCCTTGGCCTCTGCAAGAAAACTCCATTGGTCATATCAAGGAGGCAAATCTTTCTATAAAAGCAAGGAATCTCTGTCTGTCTGTCTGTCTGTGTGTGTGTGTTCCCTTAAATATCTCTGCAGATCAGGATCAGACTGATCTGAGAGTTTCAACATGGCTGCTGCTTGGTTCAAGGGTGTGTAAAGTCGGATTTGTTTGGACTGCAATGATACCGTGAATAAATTATTTCATAAATACTTTACAAATTCAGGAGCATTGTTCACCAGAGGCAGTCCCGGCGGCATGGGCGGGCATTGGTGGGCCGTGCCCACCCTGGGCTGGAAGCTGTTTATTTGATTTGGGTTTTGTTTTTTACCTTGGAGTGGCCAACGCTCTATTATTCCTATCTCGGTTTGTCGATCATACAATTCAACCAATCCAACCAACGAACAAAGGCAACGTTCTGGCCAATTACAGGTGGTGTGGGGGCGGGTCACTGAGTCATACTCATGAGAGGGTAGCTGTTAGTACTTGACGTTCATGGTCGCAGATTCACTAGTTAGCTGTGGTGTTCCGTATGGACATCCGTATTTTTTTCTCTAAAAATTTGTGGACAAGAAGTGACGACGCGAACGGGAGCGAGCAGGAAGCAGCGATATTCACTTCTACTGGCAACTTAAGCACTGAAGTCAACAGTAACACTAGAGTAAACATTCATGCTAGGAGAGGTAGCTACAGCAGCTAGGGAGCACAAGGATCAGCACCGAGCAGTGTAACTCATCTGCATGGAAAAAACGTGAGTGACGACATTGTCGACAACAACAACAACAACAACAACAACAACACAGAGGTTCACAGTAACATTACAGCTGCGAAGAACAGCAACAGGCCATTGCAGCCTACTGACCTGGGCATGGAAGAGCCCCAAAGACCACTCATGCAGAGCTTTCCTTTGCGCCTTTTCTCAGGGAAAAAAGGTCATTCTGCAGTTCCTGGTTTGGAAGCTTTCCCTGGCTGGAGTACTCACAGTTCAAGCAGATGCTGCATACTGCTACCCATGCAGAATGTTTCAGGGACCCCGACACAATGATCAAACTTTCAGTGTAACTGGTTTCCACGACTGGAAGCATGCAATGGAAAACGGAAAGGGACTAAACAAGCATGCTGCATCCAAAGAGCACCTGACTTGTGAGGCCATGTGGAGGGACAAGGAGAGAAGGATTCACACAAGTAAGGAAATCTCAACACTAATCAACACTGATCAACTGCAGCGCAACAGATATTCTCTGTCTGCAATTATTGATGTTCTGGAGTTCCTTGCTGTGAACCAACTGTCCTTTAGAGGTGACCACGACGCATACAGTGCTATGAATGAGGATGGATGTGGGCTATTTTTGTCTCTTTTTGAGTTTGCACTAAGGAAAGATGCTGAATTAGCAAAGATAGCAAAACAACATACACAAGTCATGACATTCAAAATAACTTAATAGATGTGATGAGTGCTTTAGTAAGAGAGCACATTGTGAAAGGAGTTGGTGAATCATTCTACACGTTAAAAGTGGACGGAACCACAGACCCAACAGGGAGAGAGAATATATCCATAGTTCTCCGCTTTCTGAACGAACTGTGTGAACCAACTGAGCGCCTCCTAACAATAGCCACTGCTGACCAGGGATATGCAGTTACATTGACTGACACCATCTTGGGAGAACTGACCGCAGCTGGCCTGAGCCCAGAGAAAATCATCATCCAGGTGTATGATGGGGCCTCGCTCACGTCGGGTAAACATGGAGGGGTACAGAAACTGCTGCAGCAAAAACAGGACAGAGAGATACCATATGTCCACTGTTCTAATCATCAGCTGCATTTGGCGGTCATCCATGCCCTGGCAGTTGAAAAGGCAGTGATGGACTTCTTTAGTGTGTGTAACATGCTGTACAAGTTCTGCAGAAAACCAACTGTTGCCATTCTCTACAAAGGAGCAACACTCAAGCGCCTATTGGACCAACGCTGGACTGGACATTCTGCTACAGGTATGTTAATTTGGACTGATTAAGCCGATAATGATAATGCTGTATTGTGTGAATGACTCCCCCACCTGAAGATATTAAGATTTCTTTTCTCTATTCTACAGTCTCAGTCATTCTGAAATCATTTGATGACCTATCCACACTGCTCAGAGAGATCACCTGCAACCGGGCATTTGGAGCAGATCTGCACATTGAAGCAACAGGATTGTGGCAGAGCTTGTCTGAGCCCAGCTTTAAGTTCATTGCTGAGATGGTGCATAAGATCCTTGCATATCTTGATCCCCCAAACAAGATGTTGCAGTCCGAAGACATGGATCTGCTGACAGGTGATATTATTAATATAGATGGTGAAAAAAGTATACCTACTTCTGAGCAAAATAATAATAATAAACTATTTGTATAGATCCTTCCATGCAGAAATGCAGCTCTTTAAAACAAATATTTACATCCTCTAGGTGCTTCACAATGAACATAAAACATGTTAAAAAGAGATGAATGAAAACAACAAAAAAGAGTAAAAATAAAACGCATAGCTTCAGCTCTATTTCTGGTTCAGTAGAAGCAGTTTGAGATAAATTCATTCACCCAGTTTTAAAGGATTTACAATAAACTCCATTTTAGAGGTCTCTTAAAACTCAATCAACTTTAAATAATCTTTAAAATCACTCAGTTAATTCTGTTAATTGATCACTTATTATCTTCTAAAAAATTAATCGCTTTAAATTGTTGTGCGCATCCCCACAGGAACAATTGTTTTGATATGTATGTTACACAATAATTTAGAACTTATAGCTGGATTTGTTTGTTTTGTTTCATTTCCTTGTGTCTTTTCATGCAGTGCTGCACTTTAAGTTGTGTTATATTCTGTATAATAACAATAAGGTTTTTTTAATTTTCTTCTAGGTTTGCAGCTCATCCACAGTGCATGCACATGTCTTGAGACTCTCCGCACTGAGACTGAATTCCAGGCAATCCTAGCGCATTGTGACAGTGTCAAAAGAAGGCCATCACAAAGAACATGCTCACAAAATGCTGCCTTTGCTGACTACGTCGTTGAGGAAATCAGCACACATGTAGATTGTAATGATGAAACAGAACTACGCAGGATTTATAATAGTTGCATTGACTCAGTATGTGGGGAAATGAAAAATCGCTTTGGGAAAAATAACTGTGAACTGATGGAGGCACTAAATGCCCTGGATCCTGTGCAAGCCACATTCTTGGATGTCAGCAAGGTGAAGCCTTTACTTGACCTCACCAAGACACCTGCTCTGGACTCTGAATTCGAAGTGGCCCGCAACTTCCTCAGGACACAAATGCAAGAGTCTTCTCCACCGGATGGGGAGAAGTGGACAATGAAATGGTGATTATGGCTAGGCAAAAGTTCAGTATTTTTTTCATTGTATCTTAAAAAGCTACAAGGCTCCTTTAGAATTATTAAATAGCCTATATTGTCATGGCATGGCCATTTGGTGACCTTTAAAACAAACTGATATTTTTCAGCATCAGGGCTTCATCAAGCAGTCCAACAGATCACACATCACACCTAACATGATTTGGTTCAATGAGATGAGAATGTATTTGTTCAAACTACTGTCATTTTGTGTACCCTATTGCAAAGTGTTACCATTGTTCAACATGGTGTTGCATTATATTGTTATCTGGGGAATCATTATGATAGTAATGATGTTGATTTCAACCTCATTTCTCCATACTCACAGATTTTGAAACAGTTCCAGAGACCGCTTGAAGCAATGCTAACCGTCTTGACAGCATTTAAACATGGCCTGACTTTCGGAGCAAGCACCGCGTCCTGTGAAAATTCATTTTCCACTCTTAAAAATGTCTTCACAGCGCATCGCCAAACCATGCTTCATCAACGCAAGGCCAACCTGATCCAGTTAGCATTTGAGAAGGACTTGACTCGAAAATTTAGGAATGAGTGGAAGGACATTGTTTTAAGAAGGTTTCACACAGTCCGCCTGCCGCTCTACTAAAAGTGGTTAAACCTTTATGTCTCTCTCTCCCTCTCACACACACACACACACACAGAGATTAGGTGTTAACTTAGGTTACTTGTAGGCAGAAGGGTAACGCTGCTTTGTTCTGCTCCTTGTGCTCCCTAGCTGCTGTAGCTACCTCTCCCAGAATGAATGTTTACTTCAGTGTTCAGGTTGACATCAGTGCTTCTGTTTCCAGTAGAAGTGAAGCTGTATGGTGCTATCTGCATGCCACAACCCTTGTTGCTGGTCTTCCTGAATAAATACTTGAGTTGAATAAATGGACACAGCACTACACTGTTTTGTTTGTTTGTTTTTTAGATTTTGGGATGAACTGCCCCTTTTAGTAAGAGGAAAATTATTTCTCCACACTGTAGGAGTGGTCACAGAGCCATTGTTCAGCCTGAAGCAAATAAAATGTAGGTTGAAGAAGTTTGCCCCCCTGAAAAAATGTAATGCCCCCCTTAAATTTTTTTCTGCAGCCGGGTCTGACCGGAGCCACCACAGTCTAGTGCGCACCAGAGCCAATCACTGCAGATCTCAAATCCATGACATGCCTTAAGAAACAATTTATACCTGCAGCGGCGCGAGCTGGACCGGGATTTTGCCAGCAGTTAGATCCCGTCCTGTTCTGTGCATCTAAACTGACTGTTGTGGATTAATGAGACTAAATGAGTCCAGACCGAGTCTGTTCGGGTCTGAGGAGATCCAGAGACGCACGGACAACAAAGTGGGATCAGAATCTGTGGATGTTCGTGTGTAGCTAGCGGCTAGCCGCTAGCTAACCCATACGGCCCACCTCCTGAGTTGACGGACTTGGGGTAAATAATGTCCGCCACGCTTTTTTGTGCTACTGCAAATGCAAAGAAATATCTACTGATTGTTGCAATTTTTCATACTCAAATCTCCACAGATAGTTAGTAAATATGTAAACGAATGTCTTCACTCATCACCAGTAAGCCTCAAATTAAATCTGGAATTTTGTCTCATTGTCTCACTTAACTGAAAGAACTGATATTTTAACAATAATCAACGTTTCAAACTCTGGATTTGGTTGTAAAAAAAAAAAAAACAGACGTCATTCTTATTACAACTGAGGACTTTGATTGCAGTTGTATAATTTTATAGTGATCAGTCACCTGGCAACAGGCTCAAGGTTCAGCAAAACTTAGCTTGACAGCAGACCCAATCAACATACAGGGTTTTGGTCTTATTTTTAGTTAACATTGTGTCTAAAACATCATACTCTTTAGCTTTTAATTTAAACTATAGACATTTGTAATTCTGAATATGAAATTCATGTTGAATATGTTTTTTTTTTTTTATTTTCATTTAAAGACATCCTATTTTGAATCAACTGTTAACCATTATAAACTGCTAATTATAATGTCAAATGTGGTGGATTTCTAAATGTGATTTGAAAGTGACTGAGACATGAGACAAGGCTGTCCAATTAGAAACTACACATAATGCATGAGCACTTGGCAGTATATAAATCAGAGTGAGATAAAGTCACAGCCTGTCAATGATTTACAGACTCGGGCTGTGCAGTCTGATAAAGTAACCCACATCATACAGCAGGTACGTCGTCTTCCTCATTTATTTTTGCTTATTTTCAATTTCTCAATCAAGTTTTATTTTACAACTAAGTATTACTCACAAATAATAAAAGTGGGTCTTCAGTCAGAGTTATGCTGACTGTAAAAATACTCTGTAACTTTGCGTGAGGTCCATGTTGTCAAAAGTGAAAGTTAAACTGCATTACGTGTTGTCATTATTTGTATATATCTTTAAAAATACCATTGTAAAATTGCTACACACAAAAAGAAAATTCAACTTGTTCCAGAGCTTATTTTTTCCATAAAATGAATCTCTGGTCTCTGTTGAATTTCAGAGCTTTAAGATGCTTTCTCAAAGGAATGGTCTTCAGAGTCTACTTAGACACTGCAGTGTTTTGGTGTACCTTCTGCTCCTGACACACTCTTGTAAAGGTGACTCACACACACACACGCACTTTCAACAGTTTAATTAACTAAAAACTAAAATGTATTTAAAAAATATAATGAATATATGGCAATACATTCTAGATTAAATCCAACTAAATACATGTAATTTCATGTAATGACATCATTTATCATCTGGTGGATGTGTCTTTCTAATTCTAATTTGACTGTGACTTTCTTGAGCTGAAAATGTTTCTTTTTAATTTCGCAAACATCAAATGTGCAACTCACTCACACTTTTAGATGGGATAAAAAGATTTGTCTTTAGTCATTCACTGACAAACTGACAAACATACTTTTTCTGGAAATAAAGTCTCATGTTGGTCCACCAGAATAGGTGAGACATATTTAACGAGTTCCCACTGCAGGAATAAATAACAATATGTATTTCCTTCCAGGTCAGTCTATAGTAGTAGGCCCATCTCAGCCAATAGCAGCAAAAGTTGGCGATGACATCATTTTGCCCTGTCATGTGGAACCTGCAGCGGATGTTGTTTCCTTTATGTTGGAGTGGACAAAACCCGACCTGAATCCTATATTTGTCCATGTGAGGCGTGCTGGGCAGGATCTCATAGACACCAAACATCCATCTTACAAGGGCAGAACATCAGTGTCCAATGATGAACTGAAGCACGGGAACGTTTCACTGAAACTGTCCAAAGTAAAACCCTCTGATGCAGGAAGATACCAGTGCTACATTCCAACACTGAACACAGGAGCCTTTGTTGAGCTTGTTGTTGGTAAGTGTGGTGTTGGTAGTGTAACTATTCTAGTCTGTCCATCCATTGGAGAAGAATTTTGGATCTACAGAGTTTTCAGCCACTGGTGTCAAAAAGAAAGGTGTAAATGGGGGTTAAATGAGTTTATGAAAACAGCTCTGTTCTACAGATACATAGTTGGGCACAAATATTTATTTTTTACGTAGCACAAAGTCAAGCTGCTCCTACAGCAGCTCAATAGGGTTGGGATCATTGCTACTAAGACTGGTTTTGTGGTTAGCCACCAGTTTAGGACCTGTGAGGCCTCTGTTTCTCAAACTACAGACTCTGATGTAGTTGTCCTCTTTTTCAGTTGTGCACCATGGCCTCCCACTTCTCTTTTTACTCTTGTTAGAGTTGGTTTGCACTGTTTCTTGACAATTTCTCACTTGGAATAAGCTATTACTAAAAATAAAAAAAAATAAGAATAGATGGATGTATTTCAGAAGAAAGTTTTTATTTCTGATCATTTTGAGACTCTTATCAAACCCACAAATGCTGATGCTTCAGATACTCACCTAGCCTAAGACAGGCCGATTTCATTGCTTTTTTAATCAGTACAGCTGTTAAACACAACATATTGGAACACAAATTTGGATTTGGAAGACAATGTGCTATTGGACCACAGGAGTGATGTTTGCTGAAAATGGTCCTCTTTACATATTTTCCATCTAAAATAGCCATTTACCACAGTAGTAATGTCTGAACTGTATTTCAAACCAACTTAATGTTAATTTAACTGAAAAATACATTGATTTTTTTTTTTAAATGAGAACATTTCAGAGTGACCACAATCTTTTGAGCTTTGGTGTCTGCAGGTCCATCTCAAATGATTTAACTTAACTGCTCACACATTTCCATGCCTTCTTTATTTTGTTTTTTTTGATAAGCGCTACAACCAGTAGTTTGACCTTAAGCAGCCCTTTGATCAGCTCAGGGATTAACTCTGTTTCCTGGCATTTGTCATTTAACAATGGTTACATGGCTAGAAACAGCAAACTGAAGGTGCAAGAGACTTAGTGTTTGACAGAATCATTTTAAATTCAATGCTAATGAAGAAGAAATGCAGTATGTTTAATAACAATTATACATTCAGATTTCCTTTTGCTCCTCACCAGGTGCTGCCTCCACACCATTTATCAGTCTATCAGGGCTTGACAGAAACAAAGGAGGAGTAGTTCTACAGTGTAAGTCTACAGGCTGGTATCCAGAACCTGAGGTGTTCTGGCTGGACGGTGAGGGAAACCTCCTCTCTGCTGGACCTACAGAGACAGTCAGAGGTCCTGATGACCTCTATACTGTCAGCAGCAGAGTGACTGTGGAGAAGAGACACAGCAACAGCTTCACCTGTAGAGTCCAACAGAACAGCACCAACCAGATCAGAGAGGCACAGATACATGTTCCAGGTACACGTTATTACTTTCATGATGTGATCACTGTTCTAGTGTCAAACAGCAGGTCCAGTTTTCTATATGTAACCCCTTTTTCCCTTAGTGTTTAAAATCTACACTGAGGTCACACCCAAATAAAAAAAAAAAGAGGTCCTAGGTTCTCAACTAAAGATGATGAATTCGCTGTGGTTATTAATTAAGCAAGGGACTTTATCACGAGTGAGAAAAAGGTAAATAACTAGCGCAGTGCCTCCACTGAAAACTTACTATGTGCTAGCAAAATTATGTAAGCCCTCAGAACTCAAATAAATACAGTTTTTAATATTTATATTTTTAATCTTAAAGAATATTAAACAATATTTAAAGTTAAGACACAAATATTTATTTTGTTCAACCCTTTTAGATGTTTGTAATAATACCTTTAAAAGGACAAATATTTCAGAAATAGATAAGAAAATAGAAAACAAAAACACAAAACACTTCCTGTGCTTTAAATCACCACAGTAATACCTGAAGCATCAAAATGTTTTTCTTTTAACCCTTTTTGTTCTCTCACATTAATGAAATGAATTGGTTTTAACTTGAGCTCAAACTCAACTGTTTTAACCCTATGAAACTAGATTTTTTAGCTTATTTGTAAACTTGCATCAAATGATGGTTCTTTTTTTAATAAACCATTCACTTATGAAAGGATGAGATGTGTTCCTGATATTTTACCTGTATTCACACCTATTAAATTTTCAAAATATGATTGCAATAACACAAATGCATAGAAATATCAAACCTGAGTCAGTGCTTTTGTGTACTTAAAACACAGTAACAGTACCCACACCTGTACCAAGGTGTTTTTTTTTTTTTTTACAGTTCACATAGAAATGAAGACAAATGAAAATGACCATGAAAAGTCTAACCCAAGCGCTTGGATAATGTCCCTAACCGTTGGGGCCCATTTGTAACGTTGGTGCACATGAAGTTTTATCCAGGTAGAAGAAGTTAAAGTTTGAAACCGGGACAATTCACGCAGTCTGCTTTAACACAGTCCCGTGTCTCTCTCCTGCACTCGGCTCCGTTCCAATGTCAAGTACTCACGCAACCTCTTGTTGCAGATGCAAAATGGCGTTGTAACTAGCCAGGCCGTAGAGCGATGTCCAGACAGCCCCGCGTCGACTCCCGCAGCACCGGCTACCTGCGACACGTCCTCGTTCTCTGCTGTCACCTCGTCCGCCGTCTGCTGACCACTCCGTCTGTACGAATGTCGAGTGGAAACTTCCTCGCGTCCGTGTGGTGAAACAGTCTGGTTCTCTGCCGCCGAGCTAACTCACGACACAAGGCTAATGTCGGAGCTAGTGAGGGAGACCACGCTGTTGCGGCTGGGAAAACTCCACCGTCTTGTAAACTACACACACTCGACTGAGTTACATGAAAAGAGTGTTCTGACCGATTAAGTCTCTCTGGGCAGTTCAATATCTGGGCCAACATTAAGTTCGAGTCTCCAAACATTGACGTCTTTCTCTCTGCCGAGGAAAAAACACAGCCAGCTCTTCACTGTCCCGGGGAACTCTGGGATACTTCTTCCCGCGGAAATAAACAATAGTTTTGATTAAAACAGGAAAAACTTAACCTTTAGCATTTTTAAAGACCATAGAATACTTTTAAACAATATAATAAATGAATTACAGAGTTGATATATCAACAATATTAATTTTAACATGACTATGGAAAAAAATAGGAAAAACCAGAAGATTCTGGGTAATGAAGTCCTGCTCTACTCAGAGTAGCAAGAGAAGCAATATAAAGAGATAATCTGCATATTTTTACCATCACTAAGATTATAGAAACACGAAAATAAAAAAAAATGAAGGTTTAGACACATTTTAGAGAACCCTACATATAACTGCCATGTTATTGTGTGTTTTATCATTTCAGATGATTTCTTTGCGGTTCAGTCCAGTTCTTCTTCTACCACAGTTGGTTTGGCTGTTAGTTTGGTTGTTTGCATCCTGGTTATTCTGATTCTTGGCTTATTTATGTGGAAATGGAGACAAAACATATTCAGTAAGTACAAAATTAATTGTGGTTCTTTGTAAATGTCTGACAGGTTTTATAAAGAATAGTGATGTGAAAATACTGTCAGTTTCTTACAGGACATAGTGCTGATAAATAAGGGGTGTTTCATCTACTTTAATTTTCATTTAGTCAGTTGTCTTGGTTAAAAACCCATTACCTGATTGTTGTCTGAAATGTCTGATATCCTGTGTCACGTGACAAATGTTTTTTTTTTTGTTTTTTTTTTTACTGCCTTTGTTTTCACACAGAGACCAAGACAAGCCACAGAGATGAACCTGGGATGGGAGTAAAGATGGACCGCAAAACTGAAGATCATCGTGTTAATGAAAAAGAACCAGAGAGACAGCAGCTCATGAAAGATCTGAACCAGGGACAGGCTGCAGGAATCAGACCAGAGGTACACATTATGTTTGTCTTTATCATGTGTCATTGTGTGTTTTTCACTTATGTGCCCAGATAACATCATGTGTTCATCTTGTCTCTGTTCATCTCTCTGCAGGAGGAACAGCTGAGGAGGAGAGAAGCTGAGAAAATACTGAAGCTCCTGACAGAGGAGCTGGAGTCCATGAAGACTGAGGTTCATCTTCACTTTGACAGTTTAAGACTGTGATTTCAGTTTAAAGTCACAGTCTGTATGTGTTTAATAGTGTAGAGAGGTCAATGTTACAGCAGTCTGACAGTCAGTTACAGACTAAATGTCCACATGAGGCTCAGCAGGCTGAATCCAGAGAACTGAACATGTCTGTCATTGTGTCTCTCAACCTTCTCTCTGTTCCTCCAGATTAGACAGAAACGATCTGATCTGCAGCAGCTGGATGAAGAGAAGAAGAAGAAGGAGGAGAACGTGAAGAGACTGAAGGAACAGCTGGAGAACAAGAACACAGAGGTTCATCTCTTCATCTGTTTTATTCTGATTGATAATTCAAGTACACAATGTGATCTTATTAACTTATTAACATGCAGCATATAGAACCTACCTGACTGTATACAGAGATACTTGTTGTACTACATTAACTGTCATGTTGTATAATTATTCATAAGCTTCAATGTTGTTCTCATGTCTCACTTTCTCTTCTCTCACAGGTGGAGACATTAGAAGCTGCAATAGCCAAACATTCTTGGTTACCTTCAGTAAGTGATCATGATTTAAACACAATAACACACTCTCATGTGTCCTCAAATAAAAATAACAAACAAGTCAATAATTGTAATATATTCATTAGTTTTACAAAAGGATGCTGAGATAGACAGACAGACAGGCAGACAGACAGACAGACTCTCTGCTGGTTGTTAATGTATTTTCTTCATCAGATTCATTAACAGTTAACTTGTGCAGCTCTGAACTCTTTGATCAGATCAGCAGAGACAATCTGAACTTATAAAGCAGAATTCTGACTAAATGCAGAGTTGAGATTGTTCTTGTTTTATTCAGTAAATATCTTCATTTTTACCATATGAGTCATAATATTGTATGCTCAGTTACATGTTTTATTATGATCCAGAGTTCCAGAAAAGAAAAAGAACAGGAGAAGAAGGAGGAAGTTGAAAAAGAAGTGGAGAATCTGAAGCAGCAGCTGGAGACTGAAGAGAAGGAATTAAACACCAAAACCAAACAGGTTTCTATTTTTTATATTTTAACACATCTAATCATTTGTTTCCAGACTCCTACTTGTTCATTGTCAGTTTAGCTTCTCTGTCTGAGTCCAAGTCACTTTCACAGCCAAGTCAACTAAAGAACAGGTTGAAGAGGACTCGAGACCTGAATGATTGATTAGATTCTTTGCTTTGATTCATGTAGTTGTTGTGAGGACAGTGTCTGTTTGCCCTGGTCGGTGCAGTTGGGCCACTAAAAAACAGCTGTAGGAGTAATTAAATGTTCTTCTGTCTGCAGCAGCTTAACATAGACGTACAAACTGAAATGGTCTCTTTTCTTTTCTTTCCTTCCAGTTTGATGACAAACAAGTTGAAATCCAGCAGCTGCCGGAGGAGATTCAGAAGAAGATGGAGTCCATCTTGATGGAGGAACTGCAGTCCAACAACAAGGAGGTTCATCTTTTGACCTTTGTGCTGTTGTATCTGCTCTGATGTTTCTGGTCTTTTAAAGAGGATTCAGGGTCAATATGCTAAAGTTCAGTTTGGAGTGTGCTGGTCTGCTGTAGAGGTGAACATCACAGATCACCTGAATCATTTTGTTCACTTCAGTTCAAAGATTGTTAGTTAAACATAGTGAAGGCAGTAAAAACCTTCAGTGACTCTGAGACAGTCCAGACAGGGTGGTGGCTTTAGGACACAGTTCTTTATGTAGTCTAGTCTGAGGTCTGATGTGGGTTGATGGATGTGATGAGGTCAGAGATCTTTATTCACTGACTAACTTGTTGACTGTGACTCCTTCATAGGAGAAATGAAATCAGTAGGTAAACTTTGCCTTTGCTGAAGGAAAAATGATGACAGTCATCAGTCTCCATGACTTTATGTACAGTAACACATGTAATGAGTCGCTGTCTCTGATTGGCAGCTATACACATGTATATATTCAGTGGGTGGATGTGAGCATGGTTAGAGGAGAGCTCCACCCACAGAGTCCAGTAGAGCATGAAGCCTACAGAACAGATCATGGTGCTGCTGAAGGTCTAAACCTCCACAGAGAAGATCCAACATTAAACCATCAACATGTTTTAATGACAGAACATGTGTCTCTAAATTTTAATTATAATGTATTTTTAATGTTTCCTTAAATCTCCCTCCAGTCCAGTCTTCCTTCTATGTTGTAAGGTTTCATGCAGAAGAACAATTATTTACTCTGTGGTTTCCTCATGTAGTAAATCAGAGATTCCGCAGAATGAAAACACGAGACAAACTGGTTTTTATTCTCTCAGTTTTACTGATCAAACTAAATCAGATGATAAAAATCATACAAAAGTATAATAGATTTATTGAAAAAACAGATATTGCATGTATGACATGTGAAGCCATTCAGAAGATGCCGTTTTAGAGATAACAAAGAAATTCTCTACTCTCTTGTCATTAATTCTTATCTGTTCTTCTCTTTCAGTCCAAGTGGCCGCTTGTTACCAGGCAGAATTCAAAAGATGAGCAGAAGAAGAAGAACAGAGAGGTTTAGATTTGTATTCTTCACAGAACTTTTATTTTCAGCCTCCTACCTGATTAATTTTAATCCACCTTCAAGTCTGACTCCTCCACAATGAGACCATGATGGTTTTCATCACTGAGTGTTTCTATCTGCTGGTTCTGATGAACAGCAGTGTGTAACTGTACAAAGCTGTCTGTCTGTCTGTCACTGTTGTTGTGTTTCCTTGTTGTCTTAATGAAACACTGTGTCTTCACTCAGCTCCAGGAGGAGAAGAAGAGCAGAGAGGAAGAAGATCAGAGGAAGAAACAGGAGCTGCAGGAGAAGACTGACCAGGTTAATCACTTTAATTTAATCACTATGAATGTTCCACAGAAAACTACAATAGATGTATTTTATTTTTTGCAGAATGAATGAGAGCTTTACATCGGACTGATTGTGTCTCTGATCTAGTCTTTCTCCATGTCTCTCTTTTACTCTCAGATGAAAAACAAAGATGAAACCATCAAGAAGCTCCAACAGGAGACACAGGACAAGGAGAAAGCTCTGAATGATCAGCTGGAGTCCAAGGACAAAGAGGTGAATGTGATCATTATTAACTTTATGAATTCAGATGACTTGTCCACTCAACTCTTTGTCTCTTCCACATGTTACTCTGATTTGTCTCCAGCCTCGTTTGTCCTCACTTCTTAAATGTCTCACAGCTTTAACATTTGTTCACTTTATGATAAAAGTGAAAAGACAAATATCACATTATTATTTTTTGTATGTGTTTGTCTGCTTTAGTTTTTTTGTTTGCTGTTGTTTTTGTTGTTAAGAGAGAATAAAACAACAAAAAGACATTTTGCTCTAACTGAGGTGGATCGGCTGATATGGAATATACACATTGTTTTATCATTAAGGTGTAATTAATGTGTGTGAACATTAACATATTGTTAAATGAGCACCCCGTTACATTGAAAATATATTTAAATCCTGCACTCATGAAAAATGTTCAGAAGAGGAACAATTGTAATGTTCTGGTAAAAATGTGATGTTAGAGGGAATCAGACTTAAAAGAAATGATCTCACTGCTGAACATTTAGTTGTTCATTTTATTCCGTCTTTTAATCCCATAAATACTGCTTTGATTTTAATCTGAAGAGTCATTCAATGTATAATGACATTAACTGCACAAAGTGTCAAAGTATTTTAATGTTTAATTAATTAAAATCTGTTGGGGTTTGTTGATTTTGCCTTTAGTCCCTCATTGTTTGGGATATTTCAATGTTTGTACTCTTTAGCCTTTGAATAGACTCGATTATGTGATCATGGTCAAACATTTCCCCTGGATGAAACTACTGTACCCAGCACCCATCGTATTTCTCATTCGAGTAAAATCAGATAAATGTCTGAAACCAGCTGTTAAATCCGGACTGTGTGATCTTCTGATGTGTAGAAGAGCACAGAACATGAATGAACATGGACCACTAACAGATCCTGTCAGTGAGTCAGGAGTTTTAAATAATCAGGGAGCTTTATCAGCTGTTCTTCATGTTAATGTAGAGTTATGGTGACTGCTGCTGGAGGATCAGTGCTGGTGATGTCATTAATATTTCCCTCATTAAAGACGTATTTCTCCCCTCTCATCCCACCTGTTATTGATCAGACTGAGATCTGCAACGGTCTCCTCTTCAGTTTAATATCACTGTATTTTTACTTCTGCTGTCAGACAGAGTTGATGATGGGACAGATGATGATTTAAGACTCAGAGTCTAAATACCACATCTGTGTGCTGTGTGCTGCACTCTGCACCCAGATTATCTGCTGTTTGACTAGAAAAATGGACTTGGACACGTCGTAAACTGGCAATGCCTTTCGTTTCTGTAGAGGGAAAAGGAGCTGCAGGTTATGACTGACGCGGTTAATCACTTTCATTGAATCTCTGTGAATGTGTTCAGCTGTAGTTTCTTCTTTTCTTCATCTTTTCATCATCACATTAATTTGTGTTCAGCCGTCTAATAGTTTGTTCCCCTGAAAAGATTTTCCAAGTCGTCCTTGTTTTCTCCTCATTTAGTTTTTTCCTTCTCAAAGTCTCTGATGGTTTATTTTCATGTTTACATTCACAACATATTAAATGAAGTGAAGAACAATAAATATATATTATTAACTACAGAACTGACACGTCTGCTCAGCCCACATACACTGATCTGTATCCAACATGTTTGTCCTTAAAT
>CAEMYA010002121.1:64645-94524 GCA_903131615.1 Diplodus sargus
TGTAGAGTCACTGACAGAAGGACAGCTGCTGCAGGACTGTTCTCACTGCTGATCACAGCCTCAAACCACAGACATCCAGTCAGGACAAACACACAATCACACACAATGATACACAATGATACACAATGATACACAAAGGAAACACAATGAGAAACCAAACAACATGGATTCATGGTAACC
The DNA here is from genome assembly GCA_903131615.1 of Diplodus sargus. NCBI lineage: Eukaryota > Metazoa > Chordata > Actinopteri > Spariformes > Sparidae > Diplodus > Diplodus sargus. The sequence continues at coordinate 64,826 of CAEMYA010002121.1, forward strand.
ACAGTAACAATAACACAAAGCACATGTTACATGTTGGAAATGTGCTTGATGAATAAAATACTGTTTGTTTTTTAAAGAGTAACTCTCTGCTCTGCTCTCTCATCTCTCTTTCTTCTTTCTGTTTCAGTCAAAGTGGCCACAAATGTTGAGACAGAAGTTCCAGGAGAAGCTGCAGAAGAAGATCTCAGAGGTTTGTCTTTGTGTTCTCCACTAAAGATTTCTTTACAACCACCGACCTGCTTCTTTAAATCAGCCTCCAACTAAACTACAACATGATGGTTTTCACTATTTCATCATGTTTCTGATAAATGTTTTAATGTAATTTCTGTGAATGTGTTCAGCTGTAGTTTCTTCTTTTCTTCATCTTTTCATCATCACATTAATTTGTGTTCAGCCGTCTAATAGTTTGTTCCTCTGAAAAGATTTTCCAAGTCGTCTTTGTTTTCTCCTCATTTAGTTTTTTTCCTTCTCAAAGTCTCTGATGGTTTATTTTCATGTTTACATTTACAACATTTTAAATGAACTGAAGAAGCATAACTATATATTATCAACTACAGAACTTCAGTATTTCATTTATCACATGTTTCTGTTATATATGACTGTGTAACCTGTCAGACCCTGTTGGTGACTGCTGTTATGTTTCCTTTCATGTCTCCATGAAATAAAATATAAAGGTGTGCAAACACAGCAGATCATGTGACAGCAGGGAGTTAGAACCAAAACAGAACCACATGTGTTTAAGATCAGAACCGGAACAAAAAAGGTGAAGTGCCCTCACTGTGGTTCATCAGCTGAGAGAGAATAACCAGGAAAAGAAATAAATAAATCCTCCTCAGTTCAGCCTTCATGTCTTGTTCCAAAAAAATAACAGCAAATCATGTTCCAAGAGACTGGTTCATAGAAAACTAATAGTTGAATGTATATTTCTCATTCATCTGATTGAAATTTACAAACTGCTCTGTTCAGTCACTTCTAAGAGGAAACATTAGATAACATTAAAGTTACAGCTTATACATATATATATATATATATATATATATATATATATATATATATATATATATATATACACTTTATGTCAAATTAGACAAATCTACATACATAGTAATGTGTATGTGTGTCCCAACAGGTCTGAAATCAGTTGCTGACATCAAATCAGAATAAACAAAAACTCTCATCAACAAAAGTTGATGAGAGTGCAACAAATAACATTATTGTCTTTGTACTGATTTTAATTGATGAGATCACAAAGGATTATAAAGTGAGTCAGCAGTGAAACAGTTCAGGTTCTGTCAGTCCGTCACTTCCTGCTGTAAGATCAACATCCATCTGTCTGTTTGTTGTCTGGAAAAATCACACACACACACACACACACACACACACACACACACACACACACACAGGGATATGAGCAACATATTGAAATAAGTTGATTCATCTATAATAACTGATGTGTGTGTTGTCTCTGAGAAACAGAACAGCAGCTCGCTCAGTCAGAACTCATCCACAGGACCTGCAGTTGTCTTTGAGGTCGACCCACGGAATGAATATATCAAACTCAGAAACACATCCAAAGAGGTAACGATGTTCATGTGTGTAGAACAATTTATGAGTTTTATATAAGATGTAACAATATTGTAACCAAGTGTATCAGGAATATTTCACATGTGTTCAAACCAACATGAATCCATGTTCTCATGTTCACATAAAGAGTGAAATGTAATCAGTTATAAACAGGAGAGATTTAACACTCGCTCACATTCATTTGTTCTCTCGTCTTTCTTTCTCTTCCTCCATCTGACAATCAATTTCCCTCCTGCAGGTCCAACAGCTGGGAGGCTGGACCTTAAAGGTACAGGTCAAAGACAAAGAACCCATCAAACACACATTTAAGGACTCATTCAACCTCGAGGCTGAACAAGTTCTCACTGTGAGTCTTGATTTCTTGATAAATGTTGTTAAATTGACTTTCTCCTTTCTTTCATGACTGTTGATGTGTTACATTGGAATTAAAGTAAACTTAAGAACATAATAATAACAATAATAATAATAATAATAATAATAATAATAATAATAATAATAATAATTCAGTTTGTATGTCTGTGTTACAGCTGCGGTGCCATGGTTATGGCAGAAATGCTCCTCTCACTGACCTGGTGGTGAAGGACCAGATGTTCTGGCACTATGTAGACAAAGCGCAGGTTTCCCTCATCAGCAACACTGGAGAGATTCAATATAACTTATATTGTATTAAGTGAAAGATAATAATGAGTCCAGATGTGACAGCATTATTTCCTCCATATGAAGTGCGAGCGTCTCCTGTTTTAGAGATCAGAGCATCAGAGAAATGAAGCATCAGAAACACAAAGATTCCCTCTGAGGGGAAACAGTGCTGAACTCCAGCAGACTGAAGACATCTGGAACATCTGGAACATCTGGAACATCAGGACTCACATCTTCCTGCTTGTAATGCAGTAAACATGACATCACATCACTGTCTCACCTGGAAACAACACACAGTAACCTTTGTTATTCATATTCAATAGAACATTATCACACTTTTCTCTGGTGACATATTAAACATGTTCACTTGTTATAAAGAATAAAATAAAGTCAACAAGCTGAATATTTACATTAACTTTATTTTACAACACAAGTGTATATCAGGTAGTTATGTAACAGGAAGTGTATTCTGGATCTTCTGAACAGTAAAGATATGTTTTATTATCGTGTTTCATATTTGTAATTCAGTTTTAACTGTTTAGAATTCTGTCAGCCATGTTGGATTTTTCAACTTCCTGTTATGTTTTTTCTTCTATTTGCTCTGAGTCATGTTGTGTTCTTTGATGATTTATTGGTGATCTACATCTTTTTTGTTTAAACATCTTCTGTTCAAACAAAACAAATATGATTCTGTGTATTATCTGAACTTTATTAATACTAAGAAATATATTTTAATAAAATAGAGTTGAAGGATGGCTGCTGCTGCTTTTTAGTGAACGATCATAAATGTCAGTGAACATCAGTGGATTTTATGATGCACCAGGATTCAAATTCAGAAATCATGATGAATGTAACGTTCACACAGTAACATGTTGACTGATTCTCTCCTGAACTATATGGAGATATTCAACAATCTGAAGCTATGCTACTCTTCCAAAAGCTATATAGATTAATAAAGCCCTTCTTAAAAAAAATAATAATCAGGGACTGTAAAATGCCAGTTTGAAGAAAAGAAAGAGTTATGTTAAATTGTTATGTTCCTGTTTGTATCCTTGTGTCCTTATTTTTAGAGAAACGTTCACTGAATTCATAATAACTCATCAAAACTCTTATTGGAAGTTTGCTGACTTTATTTTGACAACATGGTGTCAAGACTGGCGCATGATGAAACGTTGAAGAACAGATACTTTAACAATAACTCACACCAACAACCAGGTACTTTTATGTTTAGTGTATTATTTGCTCTTATTTCCTGTCTGTAGAACAATAACTGTTCATATGTTCCATTCAGTTATGGCAGCACACCTCTGTGTTGTTACAGGAATCATTAAGGTTATACACCTGTTGGACTTGAACCATTTAAACCAACCACTGTATATTCAATGGTGCAACAAATGTAGCGATTTCTGGCTATCTGGCTCAAACCCAGTGTACTTTACACACTTCTGAACTGCTGTGATTCAACCAACAAACAACAAAGATTTCAGAATGAATTGTCTGTCTGTCAAGAAAAACAAATAAACACACAAGTGTGTTCCAATATGGAGTCAGTCTTTAGGTCAATCAGACACCTTCATAAATCCTTTTTTTGAGTGAAATGGAGTTCCTACCACCATCCTCAGTATAGAAAAAGTTAGCTGAATAAAAGATCAACTTCACATTGTTTTCCTCTCTCTCCTGACACAAGGAACGTCAAAATTCCTTACTTCCCTTACTCAATTATGCCACTAGGTGGCGCCAATGGACTATAATGACAGAAGGAGTCATTATTCTGATACTACCATACCTAGTCTGATTAATTAGGTTTTATAATGGCTGTTTAGACATACTGGTTACAATGGCTTTGTGACTTCCTACTATGGAACCACTCTACACTATTACTGCCTAACATTTAATTCTGAAACTGAACTTTAACAAAGAAAACTGTTGAAAAATACAACTCAAAATGTTTACAATGTTCTCTACGTCTCTGAAGTCTTTGGTCTCTCCCTACGTTCACCTTTCTGTTATAGTTTTATTTTATTATTTCAGTTTATTAGTTCAGTTTGTTGTGTTATTTTGGGTCTGACAGACTGAATGCAAACACAGGTGACACAGTAACACAGCAGATGGTTTAATGTGAATATTTAGAAAGGCTGACTTTACATTTCCTTATATACATTCGAGACACATCTGACCTTTAAGCTTCTCAAACCATAAACTATTAGTTGTGTCCACTGAGCCTCCTGAACGCCTCGTCTACATACATACAGACATTTTCTCATGTGGTTTGTGTCTGAGGAGCTCAAATTATCACCAGCATCTGTGACTCTAAAACAGAACACAGAACAACATTTACTGACTGAGAGAACTGACATGAGGCTCTTTAAAAATAGTCGATGCATCAGTCAGTCAGAACCTCTGTGGTTTTTAAACCTGAGTGTGAGAAAGTCAAACAGCCACTGCAAGACTGAACACAGAACACGGAGGCGTTTTTACACCAAAGTTAAAATATCATAAAAGTAAAAACAGATGAAGATGAGATGTAATAAATCCTGGTGACCTGCCAGATTTCCCAGGACAGAAAAGATGCTTGGTCACTAAGCAAACAAGCCTGATGTTGGATTGTAATAATCAAACAAGCTTCAAAGATACTATGTGTTGGTTATTCATCAGTCTGTTACTTGTACACACGTTTGAGTTATTTGTGTGTAACTGTGAGTTTCCCACAGTGCAGCAGTCCCACCAGCAGCAGCAGCACAGGCAACAACAAGATGGTGAAAACAGTCCTTAAGAGGAGGAGAACGTAGAAGGAGTGATCTGACGAGGGACACGTCTCTCTGTGAAGAGCTGCAAAGACAAGAGAATATATCTGCTGTAACATCATGGCAGCATCAATAGTTTCTAACAGGCTGCCACAGCATCTCTGTGGAGCAAAAGCAAAATTGGAGATGTGCTTCTTAGAGAGCCATTAGTTGATGTTACACTAAGAGGAAACGATCAGTGAATAGATACGCTGCTTTCAGACTGCAGCCATGGTAAAATTGCATCCTTTAATCATTTTTTCCTGCTATTTTGATATTAAATATTGCAGTATTTACCTCTGACAGCCAGCCAGCTCTCTGGTGATTCTCCAGCTCCAGACATTCTGCATTTGTAGTTTCCTTCATCAGACTTGGAGACACTGTGGATGATCATCTCTCCTGTAGAGCTGCTCCCAATGAGGAGTCCCTCTCTATAGAAATCAGCTGTGAGGTTGGAGGAAGTCGTCTTCTTCCTACAGCTCAGAGTCACGTTGTTGCCGTCCTTCACAGGGAGGACCGGACTCTCCAGGATCACAGAATCAGCTGGAAACCAAAAGTTTTGACGCATTTTCTGAAGTTTGATGAAATATCCTTGTCTAATCACTTAATGGAACTTAGACATTGAGATGATTATCAGTTTAATCTTTTTCTTCATTGTTTTTTAACATTTCAAAACAGAATCTAATGGATTTAAGGGAATTTAATATGGCAATGACAGAGATGAAACAGTGCATTGTTTTACCTCTGACAGCCAGCCAGCTTCCTGGTGAACGTCCAACACCAGGGATGCTGCACTTGTAGAGTCCTTCGACAGACTTGTTGACATTGTGAATGGTCATGTTTCCCGTAGGACTGCTCTCCATGAGGACGTCATCTTTGTAGAAATCAGCCCGGAGGTAGATTGTCTTGTTTCTGCAGTACAGAGTCACATGTTTGCCCTCCAGAATAGGAACAACAGGACTCTCCAAGATCACAGAACCAGCTGATCAACATGTTGAAAAAATGTAAATGCAGACAGATGAGGATAGAAACAACAGATACAAGACATACTGTAGATACTAGAATGTAGGCTGAACATGAAATGCAAGGTCTTTCATAATTCTGTTATTCTGTTGACAACATTAATTTACAGCCTGGTTGACCTGAGAGTCATCAATTCTATCAGTTGAACATCCAGTATGATACTGGACATATCGGATCAAAAACCACACATACATAGTAAGACACATTTAAAATAGGTACAACATGTACTGGTTTCAGATATACAACGCACATACCAGTGACAATGATGTTGACACTGTTGCTTCTTTGTCCTCCTTCAGTCTCACACCAGTATTCTCCACTGTCTGTTGGATAGGCTCTGTAAATTGTGCAAGAGGAGCCTGTTGATGTCTTGATCTTGATAGAACCACATTCTGCATCAATTTCTTTACCACTCTTTCTCCTTTTCAACTGAGCTGAACCGTCCATCCCCCCACATTCAAAAGAAACAGATTCAAATTGAAAGTGCTGCAGTCTGTTTGGAGAGATAATGAGGAGAGCTGCGTCTGAAACGACAGAAGAGATGGTAGTGTTTGCAAAGAAACATTCAGAACAGGGAAATATACTGTCTGACACATAAAACAAGATAAAAAAAATAATGAAAAAAAAAGTCATTGGTTGGTTATACGCAAAAATAAAAGTAGGTATCTTGAGGATTTTCTATTTCACTCACCACTTTTCTGAGTAGAACTGTCCTGAACTTGTGTCCCCAGCAGAATAAAATCAAACATCACTGGATCAAAACAGGAGCAAAGTTAAATATCAGACATCGATGGTGATCTACAGGATTTAAAACATATAAATAAGGAGAAAACCTGAGACTCACACAGTCTGTAGAGGAGAGTTGTGACCTCCATGTTGTCTTCCTGTTGACTGAGTATCAGACTGAAGAACAACTATGAAGTATGTAGCTGAGAACTTCCTCTTCCTGTCCAGTTAATGCTCTTCCTGTCGAAGTGTTCTTCACACAAAAGACACAAAAACACAAATTGCTCCTAATGGTTGCTCCTGAAGTGTCCTGCAGGGCAGCATGTTGCCATTTGTACATATATGTTAATGAAAACACACATTTTAGTAAGTAGTAAAGAGGAGGTCACATCACCTTTTTTATCAAAAATATATATTTTTTGTATGTATATTGAATGAAATATTATTCGACTTTAGGCTTTAGACTTTACACTTTTATTCATCCCACATTGAGCATTCAAACAGACATGCAATAAGTACAAGACTTGAAAAATACTAAAAAAAGATTTAGATAGAAGAGAAAGATACAATATAGAAAAGACTATATTCTATGTCAATTATATACAGGCGACAATGTGCATTGTATACAGATATGATGGTCCTGTAGGTCAAACCATCAATGTCTGATATTTAACTTTGCTCCTGTTATGTATATAAGATACATTATAAACATAAGAACATGAATATGTAATAAAAAAAATACAAAAAAAATCATAATTATTATTATTATTATTGTTGCACAGGATAATTGCATGAGATGGCGGATGTAGAAGTGGTGGTAATGCAAGGTAAGCAGGTGCTTATGGTGCCACATTAAGTGTTATTGGTGTTGAACAGTCTGACAGCAGTGGGAATGAACAACCTATGGTAGCGTTCCTTTTTACACCATAGGTGAAGCAGTCTGACGCTGAAGGAGCTGCTTAAGGCCCACAAACCTATCCTACTCTACCAAAGTTATTTATTAATAAAGCCCTTATTTAAAACAATTTACGAAGAGGTTTCTGTTGTTCAATACCAAAAGGAACAATGGGACTGTAAAATGCCAGTTTGAAGAAAAGACAGAATTGTGTTAAATATTCATGTTCCTGTTTTTATCCTTATGTCCTTATTTTTAGACAAACGCTCACTGACTTCATGATTACTGACCAAAACTCTTATTAAAACATGGCTTTGTGTACTTCCTACTGAGGAACCGCTCTACATTATTAATGCCCAACATTTAATTCTCAGAACTGAACTTTTACAAAGAAAATAGTTCAAAAATACAACTCAAAATAATAATAATGTTCTCTACTTCTCTGAAGTCTCTGGTCTCTCCCTACGTTCACCTTTCTGTTATATTCTTATTTAATTATTTCAGCTTATTAGTTCAGTTTGTTGTGTTATTTTGGGTCTGACAGACTGAACACAAACTCTGGCGATGCAGTAACACAGCAGATGGTTTAATGTGAATATTTAGACAGGCTGATTTTACATTTCCTTATATACATTCGAGACACATCTGAACCTTTAAGCTCCTCAAACCATAAACTATTAGTTGTGTCCACTGAGCCTCCTGAACGCCTCGTCTACATACAGACAGACATTTTCTCGTGTGGTTTGTGTCTGAGGAGCTCAAATTATCACCAGCATCTGTGACTCTAAAACAGAACACAGAACAACATTTACTGACTGAGAGAATGACATGAGGCTCTTTAAAAATAGTCGATGCGTCAGTCAGTCAGAACCTCTGTGGTTTTTAAACCTTGTCTGAGTGTGAGAAAGTCAAACAGCCACTGCAAGACTGAACAAGTAACACAGAGAAGCTAAACACCAAATTTACACTATGGTAAAAGTAAAAAACGTGAAGATGAAATGTAAAACAAGCTTAGACTCTGTGTTGTTCATACATCAGTCTGTTACTTGTATATAAGTTTGAGTTATTTGTGTGTAACTGTGAGTTTCCCACAGTGAAGCAGTCCCACCAGTAGCAGCAGCAGAGCCACCAGCAAGATGGTGAAAACAGTCCTTAAGAGGAGGACAACATACAGGGGGGGACACGTCTCTCTTGGCTCTTCTGTAAGGACAAGAGAATATATCTGATGTTAGAGCGTAGCAGCATTAGCAGGATGTAACAGGCTGTCTCTAAGGAAAGCTGAAAATATACTGAGATGATGTTCTAATCTTTAAATGTCTTTTTTAGCTTTTTTGATTTGAATCATTTGAATGTTTTACCTGCCAACCAGCTCGCGAGAGATTCTCTAACATTAGAGATGTTACACTTGTAGAGTCCTTCATCAGACTTGGACACAATGTGAATGGTCACCTCTCCTGTGGAGTTGATCCCAAAGAGGACAACACCTTCATGGACATCAGCTGTGAGGTTGGAGGAAGTGTTCTGGTCTCTACAGCTCAGAGTGACCGTCTCTATCTTGGTCACAGGGAGGACGGCACTCTCAGGGGTCATAGAACCAGCTGGAAAACAAAGATTGGGTAGTTTTTTTCTTACATTGCTACACTCATTGTGGTACAAGATTTACAAAGGTTGATATCCATGTTATCCCTTATTCCAATTCTGTCTTCTATTATTCTTACACATTCAGGGGATAATCTCATGGATGTCAAACAATGACTGATATGATAACAAATTAACACACCAATGACAATGATAATGAGCTGGTGTTCTGCTTTTTAAAGAACATTAAAAGAAGAAATCACCAGTCAGTTGTGCTCTGGTGTCACTGCAGACATGCTAAAAAATATAGATTTATATATATAGTTTTACCTTTAACAACTAACCAGCTTCCAGGTGACGCTCCCAGTCCAGGGATGCTGCACTTGTAGAGGCCTTCATCAGACTTGGAGACTCTGTTAATGGTCATCTTCCCTGTAGGACTGCTCTCCATGACGACGCCATCTTTGTAGAAATCAGCTGTGAGGTTGGAGATAGTTTCCTTACTTCTGCAGTGCAGAGTCACAGCATCTCCCTCCATTAAAGGAAGAACAGGACTCTCCAAGATCACAGGACCATCTGAACAACATGTTATAAAGGGGGATCATTTAGACAGGTAATATATAGATATTTAGATATAATAAAACAAATTAACCATATAAAGCAGTGTCGTCTGCATAGTGATTGATATTAAACAAATGTTCCTTGATATTTCTCCACGAGAAACTTACATTTTTTTAAGCTTTGCAAGAAAAGTAGATATCAGTGATTCATGAATTACACAATAATTTAACATCATGATAGCTAAAATCATGGATGTGTATGCACACATATCTGCCAATAAAAGACAAACACTGTTATAACCAAAAAGATTTGAATTGGTTTAAGGTGGTTAAGTAGCCATTAAGAGCCTGAAATGTTGGTTGGTATAGGATAATGCAAGTACAATACTATCTATGTATTTTGAACACTCTGTCAGCAGTCATAATTTGCTGAACATACATCCAGAAAAGCATGGTCACAGTCATAATGCAGATTTGAGGATAACTTGTGATTGCGAGGAAATGTAGATTGACGATGCATTCATATGGAGCGTGTGAGAGGTTTCTTTATAGGGAAAGGCTATTTTGAAATTTAGTCAATGACTTAATTGCATTTCTTGGTAACTTTTTCTACTATTATTATTCATTTACAAATAATAGTGATGTACTTTAGACATACAGAAACATACCAGTTATGGTGATGTTGACAGTGTTGCTCCTCTCTCCCTCTGCAGTCTCACACCAGTATTCTCCACTGTCCTCTGAATAGACTCTCTCAATAGTGCAGGAAGACCCTGTTGACGTCCTCTTCATGTCACATTCTGGATCAGATTCCTTAGCACTTGTGTTCTCTTTCAGTTGAGTCGAACCATCAATCCCCTCACAATGAAAAGAGACAGGCTGGTATTTGAAGTGCTGCTGTCTGTTTGGAACGATACGGAGAAAAACTGCACCTGAAACCAAGAAAAAGATAACATTAAATAAAACTGGAAATTATATCAGATTAGATCAAAAATACAAACAGATTATAAAGTTTTAGGTCAATTTTCCTTTAGTTGGAAATAATGATACAAAAATGTAAATGTAAAAGTGTAGTTTTAGGAATTTCTATTTCTCACTCACCACTTCTCTGAGTAGAACTGTCCTGAACTTGTGTCCCCAGCAGAATAAATTCAAGCATCACTGGATAAAAACAGGAATAAAGTTAAATATCAGACACAGATGGCTTGATCTAAAGCCTTAACATTCAACTTTAGGATTTAACACAGAAAAGAAGAAAACCTGAGACTCACACAGTCTGAAGCAGAGAGATGTGACCTGCATGTTGCCTTCCTGCTGACTGACTGACTGTCAGACTGAACCACAGCTGAAGAGTGTTGCTGAGAACTTCCTCTTCCTGTGCAGTTATTTCTGATGTTGATGCGAGAGTGTGAGAGAGTCACAGTCACTTTAACATGATCAGTCAGTCCTTCAGCTACAGACACTAAGTCAAGATAGATGACCCGCCTTGACCCTGTAGTTGGCCCCAGATCCCTTAGTTAGCTGAACCTGGGTGAAAGACACTGAACCACATATTGCTCTGAATTGTTAAGAAGCTTACACTGTGTAAATGCATCCTACAATTTCACTTCTGCAAGAATCTCAAAAAGTTGAACAGAGGAGAGAGGTGTGTCATCAAAACTACTGTTGGGGAATGAATCAATCATGTCAAACAAAATGGCTCTCATTGCAGTCATGTACTTTGCATTCATGCTGCACATGCACACAGTGAAAAACTGCTGTACAAAGCAGTATAATACAAAAACTGAATAAAAGACTGATGTTTGGCCCTGACAGTCCAAACAAAACTTTTCACAACAATGATGAAGTAGTGAAACGAGTTCTGTAAAATGAGGATTTGTATTGTAAAATGTTGTTGTGTTGGCCCTCTGAGCCACTTTATGTTTTGGCTTTGTTGATTATAAATAATATGAAGAAAAACAGAAAATACACATTTCTGACCTCTGCAAAAGAAGCTGGAAGTTTCTTGGGGAACACCTGCCTCCTTAAACTGCTAATACAACTGGTGTCTTTGATAATCTTATAGTGGTGATTACCTGACAGCAGGCTCAAAGTTCAACCATTGCCATAAAGACATACAAGTTAGAATGAGCTCAGGAAAGCACAGCCAATGATCATGCAGAGTTTACAGTTCAGTTGGTCTTATTTTTGTATTAATATGTTTGAACATAAGTTTTATTCAGCTTTAGTCTTAAATATGTTTTTCCATAAAATGACATTACATTGGTGCGCATTTGGAATATTAACTAATGATTTTGCCAAACATGAAGGCTTTCTTTAAAATGTTGTTTGGATACTAAGGAAAAAAAAGAATGTGAAAAAATAAAATACATGTTCAAATAGTACATGTAATACATGAGCACTTTGCACTTGATAAAAGAGTGAGATAAAGTCACAGTCTGTCAATGATTTACAGACTTGGGCTGTATAGTCTTATAAAGTAACCAAGATCATGCAGCAGGTAAGTCGTCTGCTACATTTCTTTTGGGCTATTATATTCCTTTTCAACTAATTTGTGTTCCACAATGCTAAATCACTTTACAGATGTCTTTACCAGTCTTCATTTAGAGTTGTGGGGTCTGTAGTAATACTCTCTAAGTCTGCATGACGTCCGTGTTGTCAAAAGTGAAAGTTGTACTGCAGTACATGTTGTTGTCATTATTTTTAGGTTTTGACTTTGAATCATTAGTTATGAGATATACTGTCACTGACCATGTTCTCACAGGTGGTAGACTGTATGTTAAATATGTATGAATATGTTTTGATATAGTGGCTCCAAAAGACTGAGACCAAGACACCTCCAACATCTATGCTGGTGAATTTCAGAATGTCTCAGTATTTGGTTTAATGACAGCATGCACTGAAGGCCTTCAAGTGGTTGTGTCAAAGCTTTGAGGTGTTTGGGCTCATTATGATGCTTCACAACAAATATGTATATACTGTAAGGTGTAGGGCTGTACCAATACACGTATCGGAACCGAAACCGCGACACTCAGATCCACAAACCAGTCTATTAGTGTGGGAAGGCAGAATCGCAACACAACTTCCAGTCCAGATCAACCCTGTGAGCTATAAGTAGCCCCTTTCACACAGAGACGCCGTATTAACACCACAGCGGTGGTTTGCAAATTCTCCGCCATTGGCCGTTCACGCAGAGCGAAGCACCGCTGGAGTAAAGACCAACTGCTGTGTAATTCACGCAGAAAGCACGTCATGATGATGACGTGTGTGTTTTCAAGGTGTTTCCCCTGTCTATCTAAACCCACAGACAGTTTATAATCACATGGATGCTGTTATAATGTGTAGTGATTGAGATCCTAACCCACCAAACATTCTGGAAAAGTGACAAAGTTATGTTTTTCACTCTAAATTACATAATTACATAATCGCCATCAATAAATAGCACCTGTCTGACTCTGTCACTCGCGGAGGCTGTTTTCTGGAGGACAATTCACTGAAGTCTCGGTCCGGATGGCTGACGGTCGCGGTGATTTATTTTCATCACAAACACTTGGTGAGTCAGTCGTAGATATATCGTTACAGCTCTAGTAGGGTGTAACGTGTCTCCCTGAAGAATGGAGTTGTGCTCATCTTGATCAGGCTGTAGTCAATTTCGTGCTAAAAACAGCCCCAGACTTGAGTATTCTCACCACCATGTTCCACTGTAGGTGTGAAGCTCTGTGGTGTCATTCTATCTCCAGATTGTCTCCTTACATTCACCCTTCTATTACTGACAGAAATCTAGAACTTGGATTGATCATTAAATATGACTTTTTTGTATCATCTACTATACAATTCTGGTATTTTTCAATGAGTTTTTCCTTGTTTCCATCCTGAGAAGTGGTTTAGAAACTGCTCCTTGTCCTCTGAGACACTACAAGACAGTCTTCTTTTGCTGATTTGCTCTTGTGTTGTTTATTTAGCAAATTGTGTATCTGTGATAAAGCTGCTTTTCTAACTCTCAGTGAAGTCAGCTTGATGTATTGATCTTCTGATGGTGTGGTCACTTTGGCTCTACCTGATCGTGCTTTGGATACGACTGATTTTCTGATTTTCTTGCACTGCCCCCTCAGAAACCTTCAATCCATGTATTGACAATGTGGAAGACCCTCTTTGCTTAGAATAACAATTTGACTTTTGACAATTGTATTTAGTTTGCTGAGGAATTACTTTTTAATGTAGCAGTTATTTTGTAAAAAAAAAAAAAATAAGTACAGATTCCAAATCAATGTTAATGTCTAACTAGTCTGTGTCATTTTCTTCCCCCAGAAGAATGAACTTCAGTGTTCATTCAGACACCTCAGTGTTTTGTCCTTCCATCTTCTCCTATCACACTCATGTTCAGGTAACTCAAACACTAATGCACACTCAATGTAAGAGTTTAATATGTTTAACTGAACACAAAAACAAATCATATCAATATACTCAACAGTAGGTGAAAGTTCTGGAAAGGCCTTTTGGGCTTTGTACTTTAATCATTTTAACACTTTTCCTCTGAAGGAGAGAATAACGTCACCAGCTGAGTTGATTGTGGGCGTATAAAGAACTATCACAGACTGAAGGTTTGCATGAAAATGCCTCTGTGCGGGGATAAGTTAATGCTTATTGAACACTTTGGTTCTAGGAAAAATGTTTTGCTAATTTTCCAGGTAAAATGACAAAATTGTGATGCTGATGCTTCAGCTAAACCCTCTTTCATTCAGGTTTCTGTTCAATGTCCTTCATTTACATTCAACTTGTTTTAGATTGAGGATCTGCTGCTATGAGTACAATACAGTGGAGGAGAATTTAACTCGTCCAGACTTTAAGAATGAATAACCCAAATAACCATATGTGTTTCTTTCCAGGTCAGTCTCAGTTAATTGCTCCATCTCAGCCAATAGTAGCAACAGTTGGTGTTGACATCATTTTGCCCTGTCACCTGGAACCTGAGGCTGATGTTGTTGCCATGACGTTGGAGTGGACGAGACCTGACCTGAATGATATATTTGTCCATGTGAGGCGTTCCGGTCAGGAACTCCTACGATCCAAACATCCATCATACAAAGGACGAACATCAGTGTCCATCGATGAACTGAAGCACGGAAATGTTTCACTGAAACTGTCCAAAGTAAAACCTTCTGATGCAGGAAAATACCAGTGCTACATTCCAAAACTGAACACAGGATCTGTCATTGAGCTCATTGTGGGTGAGTGAACACTTAATAATCGAATACTCCGGTCATCTAGTGAGACACAAAGTACAAACTCATGTCAGTTAAACCAATCAGTGTCATCTCTTGTTCCCTTTAAAAGCCAGGTCCACTTGTACCTCACACAGTGCCACATGTCAATCAGGCTGACATGAGATCATGATATATTCAGATTAATCGTCAAACTGGCTGCATTATGTTCTGTATTTAGTGCTTATGCAGGTGTGTGAATCAGCTTCACTGTTGACCATTTACGAGCTTAAGTGTAGGTATAGGAACGTAAATCTGATGATGCATCAGACAACAGGACACACCTCACGGTACCAGGGCTGCGATGGGTAAACCAGGACGTCCCGCTTCCCTTGATGTTATATGTGTATAACATGGAGGGTGTTAGATCCTGAGTCTTACTCCTGTCCAGGAGGCGCTCGACCAGCTCTCCGTTTAAAGGGTTAGATCCCTAAACCTACACGAGGTTGCTTAAAAACTGGCAATTTATATAGGGATTGCTTAAGCTGGTAGTGAGGAGACTCGCCTAGCTTCTACCTGCCTGAATCCGAACGTCTACCTGCTTCCTCTGGTTTGGCCTCTGACATGAAGCCCTTGAGTCAGATACGGCCACCAGCCACGCCCGTTATGGCAGCTCTCCTCTGCATGATCAGTGCACTTGGTATGGTGCTAGGTTGGATTTTAAGGGCTTTTGGTAAACCCTAAGGGACTGTTTCAATTTGGTAGGCTAGAGTAACCTTTAAGAACCTTTAAGATATTTAAAGCCCACTTAACACCTGACTTTAACTTCCATTCAAAGAGACATAAAATCATGTCCACAACTTTAACTTTAACTACATTATATAGGTTTTATTGCATAGATTTTAGCAAGGGCAAAGCATACAGCACAATACTTATTTCAATTACTATCAATCATTATCAAAAACACTTATTGATAAATCACAATACTTTAAACAACAAATTAATCTAAAAGAGCTGAGGCCTGGTTAGAAATACTTAAATTTAGGTGAGATGGAGAGGGTCAGGTCTATCCATGGCTTGCCTTTCCCTTCCTGCTGAAAGTCCAAGTCCTTGAGACAAATCACCACCCCGGCCCAGTTCTCGTAATTTCCTCTAAGTCCAAACTTCACGCCAATATCCAAATTGTAATCCACAGCATGTTGGCAAAAATTGTTAATCTGTTGTGCTCTTCTCTGGTCTATTTCTGCTGAAGATTTCTTGAAGTCCTTTCTGTGATGTTTAGGCTGCTCACATTCTCCATCCCAGGTGTTTCTTCATGGCTGGAGCGAGTGGAAGAACGAACTTTAGTCCGTGCTGCTCAGGTTATATACACTCTTGGTTCGGACACTGGCTTGGGTTTGTGTCCTTATTAGGAAATTTTTTCAGCATCTCTCCATTCACTGGTTGATAACCCCTTGATTAAGATTTCATAACGCTTCTCTCTTGCTTTGGACGGTGGCATGGTTTTATGTCCTTAGTAGGATATTTTCCCACCATCTCTCCATTCAATGACTAATAGTCCCTTGATGACGGCTGACGATTTCATAATGATCTAACACGCTTCGGTCATGGTCTGTGCCCGTGCCCAAAGCGTCATCAGATTTTGACACTTCCTATTGGCCTCATGTTGACCCGATCAGTTCTTTAACACTTTCTCATGACCTCAGCTCAACAACGTTTCTTTACTGAGTTTCATTAGATCTCTAAACTTCAATACATCATGGTTACAACTTACACCTCCTTTAACTTTGTAAAGTGAATACTCAATGAAAAATGATCATCAGAGACAGATGACAGACAGAACCTTGAGTGTAACACTTCCTCTTTTTCACAGACACACCATGTCGCCATTTCCTCTTCACTTCCTCCTCCAACATCCCCTTAATATAATGGTTTAAGACTTTCCAATGAATTTATGGCAAACACAATGCAGCAGGCAAAGTTTTAATATGTTTCAGAATTATCTCAGGACTATGTATGATGTCCATTTCTTGTATTTGTGTCTGGCAGGAGTGTATGAATCTCAACTTTTCTGACACTGTCTCCATGTGTGTGTACATACCGGTATTTATATTAGAGCCTGATATTAGTGCCTGACTTGACTTCATGCAGCACCATGATCAGGTTAGAGATGAACTGTTAGTTGGTCAGATAAGATCCAATGTTCCATGTTAGAGGCTGATCTGCTGGTGAGAAACAGCAAACTGAAGGTCAGAGAGACTGAGTGGTCCAAAGAAAATCATTCTAAAGGCACATTTACTATGATTACATGTTTCATCACATTCAGTTATTAGATTTACAGTTGTACATTTAGATTTGTGCACATTTGTAACTATTGGTGATTGTATTATAGACCTGTTAGACCAGACCTGTTATAAAATGTTACCTTTGTTCATCATCAGGTGCTGCTTCGTCACTGATCATCAGTCTATCAGAGATTAACAGAAACAAAGGAGCAGTAGTTCTACAGTGTGAGTCTACAGGCTGGTATCCAGAACCTGAGGTGTTCTGGCTGGACGGTGAGGGAAACCTCCTCTCTGCTGGACCTACAGAGACAGTCAGAGGTCCTGATGACCTCTATACTGTCAGCAGCAGAGTGACTGTGGAGAAGAGACACAGCAACAGCTTCACCTGTAGAGTCCAACAGAACAGCACCAACCAGATCAGAGAGGCACACATACATGTTCCAGGTGGAGAGTTCTTACTTTCATGATGTGATCACTGTTTCAGTGTCAAACAGCAGGTCCAGTTTTCTATAACCACCATTTTATTGTGTGTTTTATAATTTCAGATGATTTCTTTGAGGTTCAGTCCAGTTCTTCTTCTACCACAGTTGGTTTGGCTGCTAGTTTGGCTGTTTGCATCCTGGTTATTCTGATTCTTGGATTTTTTGTGTGGAAACTAAGTAAGTTAGAAATTAAGTGCAGTTCTTTATAAATGTCTGACAGGTTTTATACAGAATAGTGATATGAAAATACTGTCAGTGTCTTTTCTCACATGTGGGGGTTTGTCTACAATTATTTTCACAGAGTTAAATTACCAGTTGTCTTAGTGTTAAACCCATTACTTGATTGTGGTCTTAAATATCTGATATGCTGTGATACCTTCCTGAAATTCAAGAATAAGTATTTTATTCTATTGCCTATGTTTTAACACAGAGACCAAGAGAAGCCACATAGATGAAACTGATACAGGAGTAAAGACAGACCGCTCTAAACATCAGAAAACTGAATATCAGGTTGTAACTGTAGAAGAACCAGAGAGTCAGCAGCTCCTGACACATGAAACAGTTCAAATGAAGGTTCTGAACAAGGGACAGGCTGCAGGAATCAGACCAGAGGTACACATGATGTTTGTCTTCATCATGGTTCATTGTGTGGTTTTCACTAATGTGCCCAGATAACATCATGTGTTCAACTTGTCTCTGTTCATCTCTCTGCAGCAGGAACAGCTGAGGAGGAGAGAAGCTGAGAAACTACTGAAGCCACTGAAAGAGGAGCTGGAGAACAAGAAGACTGAGGTTCATCTTCACTTTGACAGTTTAAGACTGTGATTTCAGTTTAAAGTCACAGTCTGTATGTGTTTGATAGTGTAGAGAGGTCAATGTTACAGCAGTCTGACAGTCAGTTACAGACTAAATGTCCACATGAGGCTCAGCAGGCTGAATCCAGAGAACTGAACATGTCTGTCATTGTGTCTCTCAACCTTCTCTCTGTCCCTCCAGATTAGACAGAAACGATCTGATCTGCAGCAGCTGGATGAAGAGAAGAAGAAGAAGGAGGAGAAGGTGAAAAGACTGAAGGAACAGCTGGAGAACAAGAACACAGAGGTTCATCTCTTCATCTGTTTTATTCTGATTGATAATTCAAGTACACAATGTGATCTTATTAACTTATTAACATGCAGCATATAGAACCTACCTGACTGTATACAGAGATACTTGTTGTACTACATTAACTGTCATGTTGTATAATTATTCATAAGCTTCAATGTTGTTCTCATGTCTCACTTTCTCTTCTCTCACAGGTGGAGACATTAGAAGCTGCAATAGACAAACATTCTAGGTTCTCTTGGGTAAGTGTTCATGATTTAAACACAATAACACACTCTCATGTGTCCTTATACAAAATAACAAGCAAGTCAATAATTGATTTAAAACATTTCTTTACCAGACTGTGACTGAGATCAATGCTGAGACAGACAGACAGACTCCTACTTCTTTTTTTAACCGAGTGTATCTCTGCATTATACAACACGTAGTTCCGACCAAGCAATCTGATTGGTCAACAAGACATTTTGACCGTGCTCAAATCAGCATTACAGCACGCCTGACTCATTACTCAAAATATTACTCCGCCAAGTCTGTGTTTATCCATCTCTATGGCAACGTAGTAACTGTCAGACTGTAGCAAAAAAATAAGAAAGTACGGCTTTTCAAACTTTCTGCCGTAAAATATGTAGAGGAAAACTGGAGAAGCAGCAGCTAGACGTTTCTCTGTCGACCCCAAGAGAGGGAGAGATTGGCGAAAAAATAAAACTGAGCTTCAGCGTCTGTCCGAGGAGGACAGCAGCAGGTCAGGCTGCCTGCTGGAGGGAGGAAGAAGGCTAACGAGGAGCCTGAGATAAACATGCGGGAATTAGTTATCAGCACACGGGCACGCCACAAGAGAGTGTCCCGCAAAATGATCAGGGTGATGGAGAAACAAATGTCCGCCACCGTGAGTGACAGCAGAGATGAGGAGTTTGCAGCGAGTGCTGGTCACTAAATCGTTTCCTCCGCTGTAACAACTTCACTTAGTTGCCCAGCAGGATGCCAGAGAATTCACCGAGAGGCTGGAGAAGTTTGTGACATTTTCATCCCGGATTTTTGAGAGGAAGGAATTAAATGCTTGTACCAAATAGCCACCTGGTCTGTTAAGTGACTTAAACAAATAAACACCCCAGCTATTATTTAGTATTTTACGGTGTTCGGGAAATTCCGAGACCGCGATAAAACATTAATGTCAGCTCAGAGTTCATCATCTGGGACTAGAAAATCCTTTCTGTTGCTAGGTCGTTACTAAGGTTTGGACTATTTGCTGGAGTTGTAAACTACGTTCCATTACACATATGAGTCTACTGACGTGACTGATTTTGTTTCAGTTTTTAGTCAGACCCCATGTGTTTCCATGGAAACGCGACGCACACTTGCAAAAACCTTTAAAATTTGAGAGCAAAATGTCCATCAACATGGATATACTTTGATTATACATTTTATTTGTGTTGGTATTAGTTGTATAATCTATAATATTGCTTAATTGTATGTTCAGTCACATGTCTTTATATGATCCAGAGTTCTAAAAAGGAGCAGCAGCAGCAGAAGAAGACGAAGGCTGAAACTGAAGTGGAGAACCTGAAGAAGCAGCTGGAGACTGAAGAGCCAGAATTAGACACCAAAACCAAACAGGTTTCTATTTTTTAATCTTTTTTCCTCAACTAAAGAACAGACTGAAGAGGGCCAAAGTCTCAAGAACCATTGTTGCAGCTATTTTCAGAACAGAGCATGTGAGCGGAGCTGAGCGGCGAGAATTTCCGCTCCCCGCTTATGTGGGTGTTCGCTCCTTTGCTCCATCGCTCAAAATAAAACCAGACAGCTCCGCTCACAGTCCACTCTCCGCTCACCTAAAATTTCATTCAGCTCTGGTGAAATCGCTCCACGCTCGCTCATATTTAAAAGAGAGAGCAATTCCTATGACCTGTCTGCTTGCTTTTCGAAATATTTTACAAACTCCATCTCTCAACGAATGACCTCTGATGTAGGCTGACCCTTTGAGGCACACTTGAGTCTGGACTTGTGCATGCCCCAGACTCGTGGAGAGCGGTATCAGAACGGAACTGGAGCGAAACGGAACCATCGCTCCGGCCTTTGGATTAAAACCTGCTCTGTGCTCCGACTATATTGCGCACACTCTGCTCCCCGCTCGCTCCGCGCTGTTCACATGCCCTGTTTCAGAATAAACAGTATGACTGTCAAGACACAAGCAGGTGGTTTCATCCATCAGGTTTGTCTTTACATAAATGAATACAGTGTCAATACATCATCCATGTATGATATGAAACAGTAGACCAGCTGCTGCTTTTCATCAATCACAGAATATGTCACCACCTGTCCCACAGACAAATGTTGACTGATCTGACGCCTGTCAGCAGGACAAAGGCATCTTTTCCTTCTAAAATTGTTACAAAATACTGTTAAAAAGTACTTTTTTAGTGACCATCACTATTGTCCAGTCTAGCAGTGGTGGTCTAAAGGTGAGAGAAGCAGGGTGTCTGATCAAATCCCCGAGCCAGCAGGATCAGTCTCAGTGGGGAAAGTGAAAGGCAGTGTTGCTCTACTCATCACCACTAAGGTGCCCTTGAGCAATGCACAAGCTTTGCACTGGTTATCATAGTTGTGTCAATGAAACAGTTACTTACTTCAGACTTGTTGGTCTTTCAGAAGAAGCCTCAATAAGATGCAGAAATAAAACCATTACACAGGTTTGACTGTTTCTCTGTCAGTGTTATTACATTGTAATTCACTTAAATATGCATTAATGATAAAAACTGTGACTCATGTTGTCTCTCATCTTCTCCTCCCTCACAGTTTGAGGACACACAAGCTGAAGTCAAGAAGCTCCAGGAGGAGAGTCAGGAGATGGAGACCAACCTGCAGAAACTGATGGAGAAGCTGGAGTCCAACAATGAGAAGGTACTGTGAAGGTTCAGACCAGACAGACAGACAGCTACTGGTTGTTCATATATTTTTTCTATCAGATTCATTAACAGTTAACTTGTGCAGCTCTGACCTCTTTGATCAGAGCAGCAGAGACAATCTGAATTTGAACAGCAGAGTTCTGACTAAATACAGAGCTGAGACTTTTTTTCAGAGATTTCTCACTTGTTTCCTCACAACTTTTCCTTTTAAACAATTGTTTCCAGCCTCCTACTTGTTTGTTTTCACTTCTCTGTTTGAATCATTTTTGAGACAAAAACAGGAAGTTACAATAACTGCAGTGTGACTGTAGAGGATGTATTTGCATGTCAGCACTCAGTGCAGAGACTCAAGCAGGTGGTTTCATTCAAATGTAGCAACATGAAGAGAGGTTTTGGTGTTTTGTCTCAGACTAGTTATTAAATGTTGTACAGAGACCAAACATGTCAGAACATCTGTTTCCAGATATAAAGTCACTGCTGCTACTAAGTTAAGTTTTCTGTTTAGGCCCAACAAAACATGTAGAAATCTCTCTATAAAAGCAAGGAATCTCTGTCTGTCTGTCTGTCTGTGTCCGTTCCTCAAATATCTCTGCGGATCAGGATCAGACTGACCTGAGAGTTTCAACATGGCTGCTGCTTGGTTCAAGGGTGTGTCTGTTGGATTTGTTTGAACAAATCTGCAATGATACCGTTAATAAATTATTTCATAAATGCTTTGCAAATCAAAGCATTGTCCACCGGAGCCACCACAGTCACGTGCACACCAGAGCCAGTCACTGCAGAGCTCAAGCCACGACATACGATAAGAAACAAGCAGATTTATACCTGCAGCGACGCGAGTTGGACCGGGAGTTAGCCGGCGGTTAGATCCCGTTCTGTTCTGTGCATCTAAACTGACTGTTGTGGATTAATGGAGTCTGTTCGGGTCTGAGGAGTTCCGGAGACGCGCGGACAACAGAGTGGAATCGGAATCTGTGGATGTTCGTGTGTAGCTAGCTGCTAGCTGCTAGCCACACGGCCCACCTCCCGAGTCGACGGACCGGACGCGCCGACCTGTCCAAAATAGGACTTAGGGTAAATAATGTCCGTCATGCTTTTTCGCGAACATTGCCGTCACATTTGCTTTGTGTCTGGTGCAGGAAGAAACGGTAAAAACGGGCTTTTGTAACGAAGGTGTCCAAGCAGCAAGTTTGGTTGTTGAGGAACAGGAAGTTGTGGGAGGGACGTCGGCGGATGATTGACAGCAGCAGTGACGTGTTGGACAGCGACAGAGATCGCGAGTTTTGCGAGTTGAGAGATTTGTGTTAAGGATACAACAGAGATCGGAACCCAAACCCACGACTCGAGACTCAGGAATGTGAATAAGAAAGTCACAAT
The DNA here is from genome assembly GCA_903131615.1 of Diplodus sargus. Classification (NCBI taxonomy): domain Eukaryota; kingdom Metazoa; phylum Chordata; class Actinopteri; order Spariformes; family Sparidae; genus Diplodus; species Diplodus sargus. Next base: position 87,966 of record CAEMYA010002121.1, read on the forward strand.
TTATTGTGACACAATAATTTGGGGCAAGAGGAAGGAATGACAAGCCGGTTCTCCTGTGGTCCGTGAGGTGGGGTGATGGAGCCCGGTGAGTGATGACTCCAAGATTGGCGTCCTCTGTAGCGGAGGCGGTGCCGCGTGGCCACGGGGTTCGCGTCTTGCAGAAGATCCAGTAGGTCGGAGGATAATCGTGGCGATGAGCACAGGTACTCTGACTCAGCACGCAGATGGAGACGGCTCGACCACTCGTAGACTGAACTGTAGGCAGGCAAGCAGGCAGGGAGAAGTAGATGAGGTAACTGTGGCACAAGGAAATAACGGGTCAAACAAGCTTCACAAGCTAAAGACACTAGAGAACTGAGTTTACACGAGGGAGCCAGGATCTGAAATACAAACAATACCGCTCAGGCTGAAAGTAAGATCTGGCGATGAGTGGCTGCAGACCCAGAAGCTTTATGAAGTGGTTGATTACTGATGAGTATCACCTGGTGCTTCCTGCTGGAGAGAGTAGCCACGGCCATGCACACACAACACAGACAGGGGAGGGGGAGGCCGGAGGATCAGACAGACAGGACAACAAACAAAACACACACAAGGAAGAGACTGCCAAGACCAGATCATGACAATGTGTGACATATAGCGTGTTTGGAGTGTATAGTTAGTGTGTTATGTAGTGTGGTGTAGTTTGTTTAGTGTGTAGTGTAGTCGTTTTTATTTGTGTTGTGAGTCAGCTGCTGAATTGCAGAGCAGGCAGGAATGAGCTGAGGAGCCTGAGGCATTGCCTGCATTTTAATGTAAATAGTTACATATAACTTTGTAAATTTCAAAAACTTAGGCACAAATTCAGCAAACAACAATTTAGATTTGCATTATAACTAATGCAATTGGTTCATTAAACTGTTTGTGGTTTTCCCAGTAAAAAATCTAACTTTTTCCTACTCTGATTTTATGTTATTTTGTGATTTTAGGTCCATAGTGTTAATATAATATGTCAAAATGAAAAAATAACTGTACAGTCACACATGTGAGGTTGTGCTGAAAATAATGACTCCAAACAAGGCAAGATAAATAGTTTTCAAGGTGAAATATAATGCTATAATCAAAAGTAGTCAAAAACAGCCAATTATATCCCTGATGTTCCACTTTCAAACACAACCTCATTTGGCCTCCGTGAAAAAACTACCCTTCCACTTTTCTATAGGAATACATGCTTCCTACGGGCAATGCACTAGTACTTTAAAAAGCAGCGAAACAGCTTCAGTTACAACCATTGGGTGAGTTTAAATAAAATAGATACCCTGCAAGAAATGCTTCAGTTCACAGATAGATGTGATGAATCTGCAGCTGTTGACCAGATTTCATGCCTCACCATACTGTGTTCCTTTCATTAATGATCCACAATTTGTTTTTTCCTATAAATTCAGTGACACAAACATTGCCCTTGTCTGACACATGAACCTCAGCAGGATGACATTCATCATGTCCTCTGAGTCTCTTACAAACAGCTGCAAATCATAATTACTATTAATACTACTTAATGAAACTTAAATGTTCATGTTGTTTGCAGACTGAACATGCTGTTACATTAAAATATAGATTTAAATCTGAGGAGAGGAACAATTTTAATGGTCTCATAGAAGTCTGAGGCGAGAGTGTTTAACACTTAAAAGAAATGATCTTATGGTTTTATTTAAGGTACTGAGACGTGATCATGTTCTTTTTCAAGAATTTCAGCATGTCTACGTTTGAGACTGTTAAATTGAAGCCACTAAGTTTTGTTGATTTTGCCTTTAGTTCCTCATTGTTTGGTATATTTCAATATTTTAGCCTTTTAATAACCTCGAAAATGTGATCTAGAGAAAAACCCTTCCTCAGGATGAAACTACATAATGTACCATCATATTTCTCAGCTGATAAACCAAATAAATGTCTGAAACCACCTGATGAAAGACACCAGAATACAGGAAATGACATCTCCTCTATTTAAAAGTCAGATCATTTCACCTTCAATTAAACACTTCCTGTGCTCATGGTCGATGTTTTAACACTGCTGATGTTCTGCTGTAGAGCATCAGAGTCGTTGTGGGTAAAGAAGCAACTCACAGTAATAATGTGTGAAGCTCATCAAGTGTTGTTCCAGAAACTCTTCAGTCAGTTGATGTGAATGAGGAAGAACAGTGAGACAGACTGACTGAACTCTCTGCTGATCACTGATCAGTTTAATCACACACAACTGAGACTGTGATTCATCTACAAACTGCTGCTTTTCATCACCATCACTATTTGACCTCTCTGTTCTACTTGAAGTCCAATGAGCGTCCTGTCCTGTCTTATTGTTCATTCTGACTGACATCCTTTAATAAGAGAGACGCTCTCTCTTCTTCTGTCTGGATCTTCTCTCTACTCTCAGGTTGGTGGACTGAATGATGAAGTCAACCAGCTCACAGAGGAGAAGAAGAGGAGTGAGGAAGAGCGACAGAAGGTACAAACCAAGATACAATATGTTTGTCTCTTATTGATGATGATTGTTGGTACAACTGAAGATTTTCCATCATTTCTGTGTTTTTAGCCTAAAATCTCGTATTTATGTCTTCATTTTAGTTAATCTAAATGTGTAACAACATTAAAGAAATGATCTCACTGCTGAACATTTAGTTCTGTTCCATTGTATGTGACTTTCTTGTCACCTTCTGGGCAGCCCTCCATTTTAATACAGAGTGCATCCTGTAATAACATATATAGTCTAAGAGATGATTTCATTCAGATTTTTTTTTCTCTGAAATGTGCATCAACAGGCACATTTCATTGAGTACAATGAACGAGTCATTAACATCCGCTGCCTGTGACAACTAGTCACACAAACGTGACTTTGCTCCATGTTAAAGTCCAACTAAAACTGCTGATTAACTTTAACATACATAGTTCAGCTCTCAGTTACACCTGATTTAAAACCTTTCTGTCTCTCATCTTCTGTCTGTATATTCTCTCTCATTTCATGAAGAAGCTCACAGAGGAGAAGAAGAAGTGGCAGAACCAGCCGCAGGCCAAGTATCAAGAGGTTTGTTAATGTTGATTCTTGTTTCCATCCACATTTATGCTTGTTTTTATCTTTAAATCTCATAAATACTGCTTTATTTTTAATCTGAAGATTAATTCAATGTATAATGACACAAAGAGTCAAAGTATTTTAATGTTTAATTAATAAAAAACGGTTTGTTGATTGTTAGATATTTCAATATTTGTGCTTTTTAGGTCAGTGTTTTTTGGCCAGTGCCAAGTAAACGTATTTACGCAACAACTATCATTTTGCTGAATTTATGCGCAAATGCTGTCAAAGAAATATACTAAAGTTGCACTAAAATAAACACTGGGTTTACTTACTTCATCGCTTGAGATGATGCTGTTCGCAGTTGTAGGCTACCAACGAAGTTCCGCGGAGGCATGTGTGGAGGTCTTGCAGTAAACAGTGACGTGAACAGCGAGTAAATAAATAACGCGTCACAGCATCAGCTGCGCTGCTGTGAAGAGTTCATGCGCGCTCCCGCGCCGGCTTGGCTGGTGGCTGCAGTTACCCTAACGGCTGTCGTGTCGCTATTGAGTCTTATTTCCAGATCCTGCCCTATGTCCCTTTAAATGTATATTTCTCATACATCTGATTGTGATTTACAAAGCGTTCTGTTCAGTCAGTTCTAAGAGAAAACATTGAATAACATTAAAGTTACAGCCCAGATAGTCTCAGGTCACCTCCTGCAGGTAAACACTGTTGAAGTCAACGTGTGTGTGTGTGTCCAAACATGTTTGAAATCTGTTGCTGACATCAAATTCCGAATAAGCAGAAGTTAGTCGGAGAGTGTAAAAGTGATAGAAGTTGATTCATCTATAATAACTGATGTGTGTGTGTTGTCTCCCAGAAACAGAACAGCAGCTCGCTCAGTCAGAACTCATCCACAGGACCTGCAGTTGTCTTTGAGGTCGACCCACAGGGCAGATATATCCAACTCATAAACACATCCACTGAGGTAACAATGTTCATGTGTGGATAAACAGTTTATGAGTTTTATATAAGATCTAACTATATTGTAACCAAGTGTATGAGGAATATTTCACGTGTGTTCAAACCAACATGAATCCATGTTCTCATGTTCACATAAAGAGTGAAATGTAATCAGTTATAAACAGGAGAGATTTAACACTCGCTCACATTCATTTGTTCTCTCGTCTTTCTTTCTCTTCCTCCATCTGACAATCAATTTCCCTCCTGCAGGACCAACAGCTGGGAGGCTGGACCTTAAAGGTACAGGTCAATGACAAAGAACCTGTCATACACACATTTAAGGACTCATTCAACCTCGAGGCTGAACAAGTTTTCACTGTGAGTCTTGATTTCTTGATAAATGTTGTTAAATTTACACTTTTCTTTCTCCTTTCTTTCACGAACTATATTGAAATTGAGTTAAAGTAAACTACTATGATAATAATAATAATAATAATAACAATAATACATCTTGCACATCTGTGTTACAGGTGGGTTGCTCTGGTTATGTCAAGAATGATCCTCCTGCTCACCTGGTGTTGAAGGGCCTAATGTTCTGGATCTATACAGACAACCTGCAGGTCTCCCTCATCAGCAACACTGGAGAGATTAAATATAACTTTGATCGTATTTACTGAAAGATAATAATGATTCCAGATGTGACAGCATTATTTCCTCCATATGAAGTGCGAGCGTCTCCTGTTTTAGAGATCAGAGCATCAGAGAAATGAAGCATCAGAAACACAAAGATTCCCTCTGAGGGGAAACAGTGCTGAACTCCAGCAGACTGAAGACATCCGGAACATCTGGAACATCAGGACTCACATCTTCCTGCTTGTAATGCAGTAAACATGACATCACATCACTGTCTCACCTGGAAACAACACAGAGTAACCTTTGTTATTCATATTCAATAGAACATTATCACACTTTTCTCTGGTGACATATTAAACATATTCAGTTGTTATAAAGAATAAAATAAAGTCAACAAACTGAATATTTACATGAACTTTATTTTACAACACAAATGTATATAAGGTAGTTATGTAACAGGAAGTGTATTCTGGATCTTCTGAGCAGTAAATATATGTTTTATTATTGTGTTTCATTATTGGAATTGTCAACTTCCTGTTATGTTTATTTTCTATATGTTCTGAGTCATATTGTGTTCTTTGATGATTTATTGATGATCGCCATGTCTTTTTATAATTCATTATTATTAAGAAGATATTTTAATAAAACAGAGTTGAAGGATGGCTGCTGCTTCTTTTTAGTGAACGATCATAAATGTCAGTGAACATCAGTGGATTTTATGATGCACCAGGATTCAAATTCAGAAATCATGATGAATGTAACATTCACACAATAACATGTTGACTGATTCTCTCCTGAACTATATGGAGATATTGGCTAAATTGAAGATAGGTCTCTGGTCTTTCACTACATTTGCCTGTCTGTTAGGGTTAGGGTAACCCATCTTCTGAACAGTAAAGATGTCATGTCATGTCCCGTAACCGCTTATCCCTTTCCATGGGGTCGCGGAGTGTTGCTGCTGGAGCCAATCCCAGCCTCATCTCGGGGCGAGGGCAGGGTACTCCCTGGACAAGTCGCCAGCTCATCGCAGGGCCCTCATTGATGAGCAACGTGGGGTTCAGTATCTTGCTCAAGGACACTTCGACATGCAGCTCAGCCCAGCCCGGAGCCGGGATTTGAACCAGTGACCTTCCGATCACTAGTCGACCTGCTCTACCCGCTGAGCTACAGCCGCCCCAACAGTAAAGATATGTTTTATTATTGTTTTTCATATTTGTAATCCAGTTTTGTTCACTAGTGTCATCACATCTTTTTTATGAACATGTTTTCTGTTCAAACAAAACAAATATGATTCTGTGTATTATCTGAACTTTATTAATACAAAGAAAGATGTTCTAATAAAATAGAGTGGAAGGATGGCTGCTGCTTCTTTTTAGTGAACAATCACAAATGTGAGTGAACATCAGTGGATTTTATGGTGCACCAGGATTAAAATTCAGAAATCATGATGAATGTAACATTCACACTAGGGCTGGGTATCACCAGGCACCTCGCGATACGATGCTATCACAGCAGCAGCAGGAAAATCCCTGACAGCTGACAACCAGCCAGCTTACCGGACACCTAACCACCTCATCGGGCCCAATACCTGGGCCCGTGCCGGTAAGTCTCGCCTCCTTCCTCCACCTCAACTGTCTGCTATATGTTCTCCTCCAACGCCGTGGACTCCAACTGGAGTCCTTGTGTGTAAGTCTCCACTGCCTGCCTGAAGCTAATTATCACACCAGCGACCCAGCTAGCTGCTAGCCAAACAGGCATAGGCCTTTACAAACACTCTTGCTGCCGTAGCTGTTTTCTGTCTTTCACAGCGACCATCTGCTCCAACCATGGCACCATGCACCCCACCATCCACTACCACCTCCTGCGATGATTGCCGAATAGCAGAAAAACACATCACTCACCTCACCGAGAACATCAGACGACTCTCAGACGAGC
>CAEMYA010002122.1:0-74470 GCA_903131615.1 Diplodus sargus
AGAAAGTCTTAAAGAATACGCCCACTGGCTACAAATCCAAATATGATTGGTTGATCAAATTGTCGATCCAAATGTACTCTCTCATTACGTTTAATGGCCAGGGCCTTCGATAAGGGAAACAGAATACTCTGGATGGAGGATATTCTGCCCAGAGACACATAGAAAATATCTGATTGGTTGAATTTTTTTTCAAACAGAAAACCACTCAAATGCGCAGTGAATGGACAAAAAACTACAGAAACAAGTCGGCGTAATTTTATTTTATTTATAAAATTAATAAGATACGTTTCTTTTTCATCTGAGGATTTTAGGGCCTTCTCTGAATACCTTGAAGGCCCTGAGGATTCGCCACTGCCTTACACAGTCGTTAAGGACACGTAATTAGGGGTTAGTCAATGGTAATACCAAGACAACAGCTATTAGAAATTCACGCACCCAAAAAGTTCCTGAAGCGATTAATGTAGAGCATTGTAGAATAAAACATTTAAAAGCTTGTGTATACCTTAGTTAATGGTATCCATGTTGGATTGAGGGCTCTCATGAAGTTTCTATTCATTTTCATAAGGGGTATGGGGGCTAATTTACTTTTTTAACTTTAAAAAATGACAAACCCCTGAAGTGCTGGAGCTGCCCCAACTATTCGGGTTCTGTACCAAATTTCACGGCGATCCATTTGTTGTTGAGAAACAGTCTGAAGCACTTGAGGTTTACCTTGAGTTCTCTTTGAGCCTCCCTCTCTTTCTCCTGCTCTTTCTCCTTTATTTGGAATAGTGTATCCTGAGCTGTGGTTGTTTGGATATTCCAGACATGCTGTACCTAAAGGATGAAAACAGTCAGTGTGGTTTCCCAACTGGTCAGATTCCGATGATTTGAGATGGTGGCTTGCCGGACATACCAATTCAAAGCTTCAGAATTTCTTGAACTGAGAATAAGACTCAACAATCAACTTTCTCACAAATTGGAGCTTTTAAGAAGAGAATTTCAGGATAAAAACTGGATTTGCTCTCCAGCAGAACATTTGAAGAAGTCAAGAACCTGTTGTATCTGCTGTGGTCCAGTGTTGAAATCAAGGGCTCGGCAAACGTTGGTGGCGGTTGGATAAGAGTGCTGCGGAGTTTGAAACACTGTAGAGAGAGAAGATTGGTCACTGTCAGACAAAGCTGCTTCAAATTGTTTCCTCTTGTTATGTGTCTGCTCTGGTCCTGTTATGAATTATAAAGAGCATACATGAATCGTTTGTCTCCCTCACTGCAGGACTTGCTGGGCTGGCAAAGGTTTGCGTCAGTGACATCAGGAAAGGCTGTGAGAGAAAAGGGGAGGAGAAGATTTTATGGATTTTACTCAACATAGCTTTGCCATCTTGTTCCAATCACTCAATATTTACATGTAACTTACAAGTTACATATAGAGCTGAGCGAGAATTTAGCTCAAACGAGTATCTGCCGTAAGGAAGATGACGAAGTCTGGCTCCCTGTTAATGCGTGGTCCCCCTTACCACCGGGACTCTAGATGGTTCGAAGCTGTCATTCTGTCTACTAGATCAGTAAGTAACAAAACCTACTCACTTAATAATAAAATCCTGTGTTTTAATCTGCTGTCCAAACCTCTGAGATCAGGATTTCTAGGTCAAATCAGGATGGTTATGGTTGTTTTTTGTTTTGGACAACAGTCAGGCTTTCCCATCATGCAATACATCATGACATTTTCATCCTTGCACTATATGATCCTATAACTCTATAATAATGATATCTATACAATGGACAAGACAACACCGAGTCCCCTTCTGTCACTGATATGTTAAACCAATATCATGTCTTATTTTTGCTTATAAATACCTGCGTCTTGACGGGCGTGCTGTGAATTGGTGCGTTGTCCTTTCGAAGAGCCTCTTCTAAAATATTTCTCCACGAGTTTCCGTCACCATCTGAAAATAAGAAAGGAAACAGCCTTCATTTCAAGTAAATGCCATCTTTTGAAGCTGCAAACCCACTGAGAACCAAGTAGTAATCAGTAGTTTCGTAGAATGGGGCAAAATGATCCGTGGTTCATTGTGCTGGGCAGTTAAATCGAGTTGACATCAAAACTGTGAAACTATTGACGAGATTCTTCTTAAAGCGACAAGGCGCCTCCAAATCAAAAACACTTATTTACCTCTTACTTGTAACGCTATTTAGCCATCTTAATTTTTTTAATGTGAGTTGCTGAACTTTGGAAATATTGGCTTTAGGCATGTCTGACTTCTTTTGAATACAGTGGTACCAAGTAAATGGTAAATGGACTTTTCCAGTCTACTGACAACTCAAAGCGCCTTTAGGTTGTGCCTTAAGCAGCTACGCAAGGTGCCAACTTCTAATCAGAAGCAATTTGGTTTCAGTACTTTGCTCAAGGATACGTTGACATGCAGAAGGGGGAGCCAAAGATCCGAATGACCGATTAGTGGATGACCCACTCTACCTCCTGAATGTTTTTCAAAGTTCCATTGAAAAACTCAACACTCAACATTTCTAGGTTGCAAGATTATCCAGACTTTGATGTTTGCGATGTTAGTCAGAAACTTGTTTCTGTTCGTATCACTGTGCAGGAAGGTAGCGTGCATCTACACGCGTAGATTTTAGTAGCATCTTGCTTGGTTGAGCTGTGACGTTAGCTATCTTAAAAAGTTAAGGACACTGTGTCCACTCGTGGTTTAGAAGCTCAGGCTCCTGACAGCACAGGATGTTTACATTAATGGTGTCGGCTGAGCTGTGTCGTTAGCTAGCTCAGTCTGAATGAGCTGAATGAGCTTCTATATGCCCACGAAGAGGGCCAGGGATTATTTCGTATACTTGAGTCATGATTCCTAGAAAGAGACATTGTTCTTGAGTTTTTCAAATGTATTTTTTCAGAGAAGGCTGATACCTCCAAAACTCAACAACTGACACCAAAACAATCTATATGGATAGAACACTACAACAAAAAGGAAATATATGTATTACTAAGTTTGGATCAAACTGCTCTTTAAGTGCACTTCATCCTGTCTCTACAACAAGTAGAATCTTTGCAAATCAGCACATTTTTAGTTGTGTAATACTCACAAGATTTGACTCGAGGGGTGAAGATATCAGTCAGAGGCTCGTCTACTTTGATTGTAGGTTCCACGTAGGTCAGTCTGGGAGAGTAACTGAATCTGAACTGTTCACTCTCAGGGATCTTCATCCCCTTCGGCGTGCACCCCATCTTCCCCTGGTGAGTTCTCAGGCCTTGGTAGGTCGTGACTTTGGACCAGCCGCAGTAGCAAACCTGGAGGCTCATGTTTGACTTGGTGATTATCTGCAAGGGGTCAAATTCACATTTTTTATCTATTATTTACTCCACAGCTGTAGGGGCAACAATTGCTTGTCAGTATTTTCAGGATTCAGGACTGTGTGATGGTTGTTTAAAGCATAAAATCAGAGTGGAAAATCAGTTTCCACAACAGGCTTAGTGGTAACAGTGCACCATCATAAGTTGTTTTCCCTGTTCGCACTTGATCACTTTTTGAGCTGATAACTATTCTTCCTTGGAAATAACACTTTTTAAGTATGCTAATTTGCTCTGACCCCATGGAAAACCTGTTTAAAGGTTTAATCTCCTGGAAAGGAAATGTTAAAAGGAAATTAAAACCCAATTTTACAATTTTAAGTTCACTTTTTCTTCTTAAATCTTGTGTAAACTGCCCATTTGCTGCTATTTTATTCTTTAAGTCATAGTTTCACCTTAATATCTGTGATCATATAAGACAACTGACTGATCTGTTTGCAACAATGATGTGTGGGATTCATATTAGACAGTGATTAGTCGCCCTCTAGTGGCATTGAGCCAATGGTACAGTATCGACTACTTCCTGCTGCAAATTTTAACACACATAATCGAAACTTAAGAAGGAATGAAATGAAATCAGTCAACTTTAACTAGTACATTGTAAGATAAGATGAGATAAGATCAAGATTATTGATTCTAGGAGGGACAGTTAAGCGACAGTAGCACAGGATGAGGGCCAGAGAGGCACTAGAATTAAAAATAAACCATAAAAAGGTGGGGTAGCTGTGACCCAGGAAGTAGTCTGGGTAATGAGATGAAGCGTCACGATTTGATGCCAAAACAATGCTACAGCATTCTCCTAAACAACTGAAGTAAATGGGGTTCTGTTTTAAATAACAGTAAAATAACAATTAAAAAATGGCTCCATACAGGTACACGTGATCCACATCTAATGAAGCCCTGAGATCCCAAATTGACCTGACGAAATGTTATTTACACCCGGTGCGTGCATGAGCTGGATGTGTGTTGAATTTGTAGATAACACTTTTGCTAACCCAATTTGGTATTTTGCCAGACGAGCTGTATGGAGCAATTTTTTCAGTTGTTTTATTACATTTTAAAACAAGTCCCCGGGAGAAAGGTGCAACGCTGTTTTTACTGTGAAGCTCCATAAATGTTTTGCGTACTACGAAGCTTCACTCAACTTTCACATCAGCATTTAGATGAGTCGATGATGACAGAATTTTCTTTTTAGGATGAACTGCTCCTTTAAAAGAAAAACTCTCTAAACTGTCTATGTTTGCACTTTGAACTGTCGATACAGCCGAAGATTTTAATGACACTCAGACTCGGACTGTTTGGACAAGAGTTAACATGAACTCACATGTGCAGTGGAACAGGTTATGAAAATAACTTTCACGAGAGGAAACTTTTTTTGTGTGTGACGGCAGATACAGAGCGACCTGTTGAGAGTTTGCTTTACACACACACACACACACACACACACACACACACACACACACACACACACACAAACACACACACACACACACACACACACACACACTGTATTTAGCACACGCCCTGAAACCTGAGGTTAACCAAAGAAGCCTCTCTGTGAGGAACTACGTGTATAGTATGATTTGTTTGTACTCTCACTCATACACAGCATACTACACTATAAGTAACACTGCTGGCATTGCTCTTTTTGACAAAATATTTGTTTGGATAATCAGCTGACCTCAAATAATATTCAAACTCTCTAAGAAAAACTTTCTTTCAAAGGCATAAACACTTTTTTTTATATTATCTCCTCTTTCACCAGGGAAATAAATCATCTCGCCTGTGTCCTGGTTTTTGTTACGTTGCCTTATAATTGCAGTCGAAATCACAAAGTGTCTTAAAATAACAATAAAGTCAGATTAGATATCCAGCAGCCTACCTGTCGCTGCCTGCCTCACCTCCGTGCTCCTCTGTGTGGTCTGTCTCTGCTTCACTCCTTTTATCACTTCACCCTGAACTGTTTCAGTTTCATTTCACACAAAATAACCCTGCGCTCTTCCTATAATTGCTCCAAACGTGCAGTAATTTGATCTTATTGGGCAACACCTTCCTGATGGAAGATGTCACAATGTGTTGTGTAAAAAAGGCATTTCCTATATATAAAAAGTAGGAATAATGCAATACCCTTGATATTTAATACAGTATCTTAAATAGGCTACCAGAACAGCAAAATAACCATACAGGATCTCTAATTGTTTAGCTGAAGACATTTGAACATATTTAATGTTCATGAAAAACTTAAGGAGATGAATGTACGGAAGATGAGAAGTGCCGCTGTCAAATTTTATTTGAGTTCTGACATTTTATTTTTTTTTACAGAATTTTGCTATTAAATTCAAGGAGAGACAAAGAAACAATATATATATTTTTATATATTAAATAAGATAATGAAAAGGAGAAGAGAAGTAATAAGTAATGCATAACAAAAGATAAATACAGAAATACATAAGATCTTTCTTTTTTTATGACTAAATATGCATGTTAGCTAAGGCATGAATATAAGGGGGTTATAATAATGCTTGCAGCAGTGAAACAAATGTTATCAATATCATGCCAATAGAGCATAAAAACAACAATAGCAATAACAGTAATGATAATAGCAAAAGGATCATAAGTCAAACTGAAGGAGAGAAAATTTTAAAAATGAAAGAGGGAAAATTTAAAATGGTAGCAACAATTTCCACAACAAACAATGGTACCAATGTAAAGAAAAGAAAAAAAAACAATTAATTACTACTGTTATTGTATCAATGCTACCACTATGAGTGACTTAAAAAAAATACAAATAAATGAATCAAGAAATTGATACAAGATAATTTAAATATGCATGTTAACTATTATCGAAATTATGATTTTTGAAGTAACAGTGGGGCCGAATGAGTTTTAAATAAAGAGGGATAATATTTTTTTATTGTGGTGAAAAAGGTAGCATCAATAACTATACTAATAATGATGATAATATTAATAACAACAACCAATGATAATACAATAACATTGTAAACAAATATAGTAATGATAGTCTAAATGATTATTCAAGAAAGAGACAAAAGAAATTGAAACAATGAAAAAGAACTGATTCTTCTGATTATATTGTCATCACCATCTCATCCCAACAGCCCTGGTTAAGACCTGGATGTCATTCCATTTTCTCAAACTCAACTGTGTCAAACTGAGCTCATTGCTCTGGTGTCCAAGGCACTACTCCGAAAGATTGTAAATCTCCTCCTTGCTCCATCTCTGCCTCGATCGAGGTCCACAACCTCTGTGTCACCCTGGACTCTACCCGCATCAAATCATCACCAAATCCGCTCCAATTTTATCATCTAAAAAACATCTCAAGACTCAAATCAACACTCTCCAACTCTGTGACAGAAACTCATGTCCATTTCATCAATACTGCTCATCTCGACTGCTGCTATCGTCTCCTGTTCGGGATCCCCCGTAAGGCCCTGGACAGGCTCCTGTATGTGCAAAACTCAGCTGCAAGGGTTGTCACCTACAACAGACCTTGACAGCACACCACCTCTATCCACATTCAACTCCATGGGCTCCCCATCAGATCCTGCATCGACTACAACATCCTTTTTTTGGTCTAGAAATCCCTCCATCCCTCCATGCGCTTGTCTCCCAGTGCCTAACACACCTCCCCCACCCCTATACCCCATGCCTGGACCTGCGGTCCTCAGACTCTAGCTTGCTTTTCACCCCCTTGCATCCGGCTGCAAACTCTTGGAGACAGAGCCTGCCTTAAATCTCCCTCATGTAAAAGCCAGACCTCCTCTTAGCCGACTGATCATACCCTTGCTCCATTTCCCACTGACTCTTCCAGTAGGGCTGCTCGCTCTCTGGGATCCTTATTCCCTTCGGAGTGCATCCCGTCTTCCCCTGGTGAGTTCTCAGATCTTGGTAAGTCGTCACTTTGGACCAACCGCAGTGGCAAACGCGAAGGCGTCTGTCTGAATTGTAGTCTGTTGGAAACATAGTTGAAGAGGTAATTTTAATCTTGAGGTGAAAATTAAACTGGTTAATAATATTAATAATGTTAAAGGAATAGTTCACCCCGAAATGAAAATTCAGTTATTATCTGCTCACAGGTGAAGTTTTATTGTTCACGAAGCTTTTATGGGGCTTCACAGAACAACAGTGTTGCAGCATTCACATTCAAAAACCACCAAAAAGAAGAAAAGTTAATTCTGCTTGTCCACTGTAATGAAGCAGTAACGTCAATGGCTGAGACATGAAGCAGATGCGGAATTTCCAAAACCTGCAGTTCCTCGAATGGCCACTTGAGGCTGGTTCCAAAAGTGAATCAATCATTATAGTTAAGTTTTGTGTCCAATTTATGTGAGTAACATGAGGTGAAATGCGCTAATCTTTATGTGTGAATGAATAAAGCTTGTTAGCCTCAGCTAGCACAATAGCTCCCAGTTTGGTGGGCTTGTTTAACTAACTAGGCTCGCTTCAGCTCCACCCACTTGCTTCCCCCTTGCCCATTTTAAATTAGAGTTAGGTGGAGTCAGGCACTGCCAAGATGGCGACGGCTGGTACCTGCCACTTTGAGCCTCAGTTTGGCCCTTCAGACACCTATTGGTGATGTCACAGTGGCTCTGTCCGCTATTTTATATTGTCAGCATGTGTAATCCAAGTCTTTGTAAGAGATCCTGAATAGATTTGAAAATACTTTATTTTTTTACCCTCAACAATCAGTTGAGCTTGTGTATCCACTGCGTAACAAAGGTGGAAATATATACTTTTTGCTCAGCGGCTACAGTGAAGATTTTGGCTTTTAAAAAGGGTGTAAATAATGTTCTTCAAGTCAATTTGGAATCTCAGGGGTTCACGAGACTTGGGTCATATTTATTTTTGACTTGTTTTTTTTCGATTTAAAACCACTCCCAGTCTACTTTAGCTTTTTAGGAGAATGCTGCAATGCTGTGAAGCTCCAGAAATGTTTTGTCGACTACTAAGCGTCACCTGACCCTCTATCTGCAGAGGGGTGAGTAGATGACTGAATTTCCTGTTGTATTTCTTTTTGTTTGTGGCAATAAGAGGAGTGAATGTACTGTGTGTGCAAAATCCACCAGTCTCGTTAAAGTTGTAGGCGTCCAGCCAATCGATTTTTGGTCGTATGGTAATTTAACATTCCACTTACTGTAATCACGCTCTTCAACCCACTCAATCGGCTGATTAGTTCTTCGCCTCATTTCCCACTGACTCTTCCAGTAGGGCTGCTCGCTCTCTGGGATCCGTCTTCCCTTTGGAGTGCATTCCATCTTTCCCTGGTGGATTCTCAGGCCACGGTAAGTCGTCACTTTGGTCCAGCCGCAGTGGCATTCCCGAAGGTGTCGGTCCGAATTGTAGTCTGTTTGAAACATAGTTGAAGAGGTGAATTAAATCTTGTCCATTTTTGGAAGATTTTAACCTTTAGGGGAAAATAAAACTGAATACTTAAGTTGTTTGTTGGCAATAAGAGGACAGGACATTACATGTAATCTGGCTTTATGTGTGCAAAACTTACCAATGTAGTCAGAGTTGTAGTCGTCCAGATACTGGTCCTTCTGATTGTATTGATATCCACCATTCCCCCTCCCATAATATTGCTGGTCATGCTCTTTAACCTCCACACCCTTCGGAGTGCATCCCCATCTCCCCTGGTGAGTTCTCAGGCCTTGGTAAGTCGTCACTTTGGACCAGCCGCAGTGGCACTCCCGAAGGCGTCGGTCTGAATTGTAGTCTGTTTGAAACATAGTTGAAGAGGTGATTTTAATCTCATTCCTTTTTGGAAGAATTTAAACCTTTCTTTGAAAATAGAATTAAACAGTACATTTGTTTGTGGCAATAAGAGGAGAGAACGTAATGCACAATCAGGCATTTGTGTGCAAAACCCACCAGTGTAGTCAGAGTTGTAGTCATCCAGACACAGGTCCTCTTGATCGTCTTGATATCCACCATAGCCCCATGAGTCGTAATGCTCTTCAACCCTTTTACCCTTCGGTGTGCAAATCGTCATCTTGGCCCAGTTGCGGTGGTAGATGTAGTTTCTCATGTCTGGTGTTTGTCTGTATAAAACACATAACAACACAAGTTGCTCTACAGAGAATGTGTAAAGAGAAAAAAACATGGGTAGCAACAGACTACATTTACTCCGTTATATGAACTCGAGTAACCCTTTTTAATTCAATTGTACTTTTTTCATTCTTTTACTGTTACTTAGAGATTAGATAGTAGATATTTTACTTTCACTCTATTACGTTTGGATGCAATCGATACACTGCTGCTCATAATGATAAAGTTTGACGGCACATACACACGGTACATCATGCTTCAAAACTACTGCTACCGATCAGGATGACGCTGCACTACGGCGTCATGGTGTTGCTCACACTGTGTGTTTGTCTCTTTTATGTTTTATGTGTGAAAAAAGTGCACTGGTAGACTTGGACTTAATTAATGGGTGTTTTCTGTCCATACCTTCATATTGTATTTATATATTTATCAGATTTTTTTTCTTTCTTATCTATTCAAAACTTTTTTTAATCTATTTAATTTTATGAGGGGGTGGTTCCCTTGACTGTGTTGAGGGGGAGCTTGCCAAAGGAAATTCCATTCAGTTATGCTCAGATGGGCATCGGCAGCTGGACAAACAGATTTTTGGATAATTGGACTGTAGTGTAGAAACTGGTAGAATATCAACACAGTTTTGGATTATTGAAACAGATTAATCGAGGATGAACATCAACGTTCGCTACAGCAGTTCCATCATTTAAGACTTGTTATCTTCTTTTGCTTTGGGCTGAATGTCAAAGTCTCTCTCGACTGATTGCAGTGGATTCAGATCACCTGTGCGTAGAGTTGGGAGACTGTCTCCCTGACTACTTAACGAGTGGAAGCACCCTGGGGAGTTCCCCTCCCAGCCAATCAGAGCTTGACGACAGCCTTTTGGGAAGGCTACAGGTGGGGAATGGCACCCAGGTTGGACTCTGAATCTGTCCCTTATTTATGCAAGTGTTGCATGCCTTACAAATAGTCAGAAGCCTGCAGGTTTTCTTTTGTTTGTTTATATTTGACTTATTTAAACTGAACCCCTTTAAACTGTTAGGACTCATTATTTTACCTGCCTGATCGAAGTGCCTGACTACTGTGACCTAATTATGCACTAACAAACTGTATTATTAAAGAGTTGGACTAACAAACTGTGTCATTTAAGATTTGTACTTATCCTGTTGACTCATGTGATTGAAACAAGCATTAGCCCTTGTTATGAAGGGTTAATACATAGGAGAGAAATCCCAGGATAAGCGAGAGAACAGAGAGTGCCTTTTGTAGGGAGAGACTAAGGTTACATGAGAATATCAGATGATGACCTTGTTACTCTATTTGTTAATGCACGCACAATGATGTCCTTGAAAGAATAAAGTTGCAGTTAAGACACGAGCAACGGACAAAGGTCATAGCTGCTGAAAACATGTCATAAGACTAGCTCAAGACAAGTGAGTGATGAGCCAGTGAGAAAATACACATTTTTGCTGCTAATAATTATATGAAGTACTGTAATGTAAAAATCGTTATCCTTTTCTGGGTGATGGGTTGCAGAGAAACAGCACTCCGCTGGCTGCGATTTGTCAAACAGAGAAGGTCCTTGATCAAGCTTTGCTTAATGATACAATTCAAAATAAATTGTAAAAGGCCATATACGCCTTGAGTTTTTAAAATTGTATTTATTTGGGGACTTTAGAGCTTAAAAAAAAGCACATTTAAGTTTGATTTTCCCTTGAGGAGGCATTTGTTTATTATCCATGTAGTTCACATTTGTCAGTCCCTGTTTTATGTAGGTTTTTTTCTCCACTTTGTTAATTACACTTCACCATTGGAGAAAGAAATATAATACAAAAGTAAAGGAAAAAAAAACTCATGATCTTAATGAACCAGATCAAATTGAACTCACTATCATGGGAAAATATGTTTGAACCCCTGACTGCACAGGGTTTTCAATTTTTTGTGCTTATTGACAGACATAACTAACGTATGGGCTAATTTACCTACAAACTAAATGAGCAAATTTCCAGAGTCAGGTTGTTAAAGGGCTGCGTTTAGCCCACGGGCCACCAGCTAGCATTTCCGGTCTCATATGCAAGGACTTACTTTATTATATACAGTATGGTTGTAAATTGAATACCACAGAGTTGACAACTTCCAGTTTCAAAAAGAATATGTTTAAAAGCTCATCTTACATGGATTTGACATACAGTCTTTTCATTCATCTAGTACGGTGGAGCTCAGACACCTCTGTCAGTTTCCCCACAAAAATATCTTTTCTGTAGATTCTCTCGGAGACAAATAGTGACAAGATGAGACTACCTGCTCTGACTGTGGTTCAGCGAGGATGTTTGTTCTGTGTATTCTGATCAAAACAGTTGACTGTTATTGTCCTGTTCTTTATACACTGATGTGTGATAAAAAACAGACGTTTGTGACTCAGTCTATTATTTAGCTTTTTAGCTATCTGGGCCTTTTCCTCTTCGTGCTCTAAAAACCATAAAGGAGGAAGAGCTCAGGGTTAAGATCTTGAAGCGTGAACTTTTTTAACACTCTGACTTTTAAAACTTGTAATCCACTCTATTGATTAGTATTGAAAAGACCAAGAGAAATGTGAACTTACCTGGTGGTCTTCCTCTTTGCTCTGTAGAAAAGTTTCTCTCTGCCACTGAGATGTGTGATGTAAACTTTTTCTGCTTTAGTTTCGTTTCACATAATGTGCCCATCCCCCTTCTTTCCTCCCCTGCTGCCCTGAACGACTCACTGCGCAGATATGAGCTCAGCCCTGACATGTCCTGACCACAATGCTGTGTCACAGATCTGTTCAAATGGTGAATTAATGAAGTCAAAGACATTTTCGAATGAAGAAACAAACCAGATGTAATTTGAAGAGATCACTTTTAATTAGATTTTAAAATAAAAATAGTAAAAAAAAATACAAAAGTTACATCTTTTGAAAAACAGACTCCATCCTATGCACACAAAGACACACAAACATTTACTTTATACCCAGAGGACATTTTCCCCCATTATCTTTATAACCAACAACCAAGAAAAAATGACATATGTACCAACTAGCCTGAAGTCCACATTTTACATTTTGCACATCCTTCACTGCAGCTGCAACAATTAATTGATTAGTTATCTGTTAAATTAAGTGTTTTAGTAATCAGTTTGTAAGGAAGCCATTTCTGCCAGTGAAAGTAAAAAACATTGATGAATACTTGATTTAAAAAGCTAAAAACCCCAAACTATGACATAAGAAGTCATAATATGGGATAGCAAGTCAAAATTATGTGTTGATTTTCCCATTTAACATCCCAACAAACACAATGTTTGATTCAAAATGTGAACCCCCCTCATCCACAAACTGAAACAGATACTTTATGACATGTCCATGTCCTGCACACATTGTTTCACATCAGAAATAATCAAAGGATAAGTGTTTTTATTATCTTGTTTTCTATGCGGACTGAAATACGGGAAGATCTTGGCATTGAACAAACACTCGGTGAACGAGTAGATGTGAGACTGAGCCGTCAAATCGTAGAAGGACACAAGACCTTCATCATAATCCACGAACACTCCGACCTTCTTTGGTTTCTCTTTCAGGGAAAGACGAACTGGTGGAGCTGTCAGGGCTGCGTACTTTTGGTCCTCATAATGTACAATAGCCCAGTAACCACCATCTGGGTTGAGGGAGAGTTGCCCTTTGCGATTTGCGTCGTCTCTTGCTACACCAAGATCCCATCCGGTCTTGTTGCTGACCTCCACCTCCCAGTAGGACCTCCCAGAGGTCAACTTGTTGAGTCCCAGGACGCTGGCAAACATGTCAAACCTCTCCAGACCGTTCTTGCCTTCCTTGTCCTCTCCTCCGTCTTTAACTTCCTTACCGTCATCAGAGAGAACGAGGCATTGGTGCGCAGTGGTTGGATTCAGCTTTACATCCACTGTTGGTTACAGGTTAAAATTATTACAAGATCTGCACACAGAAGTCTAATGTTTAAAAGATATCACTAGGAAGAAGCAGGTTATTTCACATACCAGTAAACTTTGGAACCCTTTGAAGTTCTGTGAAGTTAAGAAAATGGTTTTAGATCAGTTAAGCCAACATTAGTTGTGTTGAGTAATTGTACTCAAGTTTCGCTCAGGGATCAAAACATTGTTTCTGATTCTGAGATCCATCTTGGTCTCATCTCGGTCTCAATACACGCTGGTCTTGGTCATGACTTGGTCTTGACCGACTACAACACTGGACTGAACTCTTACCGATGAAGGTCAGCTTCTCCAGTTTCTGTAGAATTTCTTTCAGCAGAGCAGTTGTGGTTCGTCTCATGGTGCCAAAAGCCAGAGATGTGTCAAACTCGACCTCTGTCCAATCTTTAAGGTTGTTCATTTCTTGAAGATTTGGGTAACTCTGAGGGAGAGAAAAAGAGATAGAAATAGATCAAAAGGGCACCACAGCTCTTCTTCCGTTAAACATCATCTGGAAAGTGGCGCTGTCCTCCCACCTGCAGGAAGTGGATGTGATCCTCAAAAACAGAGATTCTGTCCAACTCAGAGATGGTCTTCTCAAGCTTACTGATCTCGGCTTCCAACTCTTCTATGAGGTCGTTTGCCTCTTTCTCCACAGCCTGCCTCCTTTCCCTGAGTGGCTTAAGAGCTGTTTCCTGGGCTTTCTCCACGATGTAAACCACAGCTGCGAATACGGCCTCAATATCCCACCACTCATTGTCCATCTGATCCTGAAATTGGGAGACAAGCAGGCATTGTCCATTTGATATTGACCTCCTTTTTTCTGTTTCATAGGGGCACGCAATCAGATTGCTAAGATTGGAATAAACCGGTTCAGACATTGTCTAAAGTGACCTTTAAGGTAGTAAGTTTTTGTTTGGGGGAAGGGTTGTACCACGGCAGAGAATATAGGACAAGGAAGACTTATCTGTAAGACTGTGAAAAAACGAAATTATAAAGACTACACAGCCAACAGTCACGTTAGTGATGTTGTGTCCTTGAACAATAAACTGATCCCATAGCTCTACATTTTACAGCTCGTCCTGTATTTGAGCTTATCGTAAATCCATTGAGAAGTACCATTATCTTTTTAAGATTGCTCAATTTAACTGCCACACCATTTGGAAGCTTGCCCTGTCAGTTTTGACTTTGACAGACTGGACTGATTGGCTCTTGATTTCAGGCTGTCATGTCTCTCTTGAAGCTCACCTTGCAGCTCTTAAGAGATGCATTTATCTCATCCACCTGTTTTTTTCTCTTCTTTACTTTCTCTTGCAGCTCCGTCTTGGTGTTTATCAGCTTAGCCTGGAGTAAACATAAAAAACAAGTCAGCATCCCAGCTTCAAACAATCTAATTTTCATACATTTATGAACATCAATCTCGTTCTTTGGTTGTTTGCAACTCTGTCAGTGTTTCCCTTTATTTTACAAGGGATTAAAGTAAATATAGTAATAATAACACTGTATGACTAAAATCAAGAAATGAATTCACCTTCTTGTTGTTCCATGCATCCTCAGTTGAAACAACCTCCTCCTGGCCTTCATCCATACAGCTTACACAAATGCATGTCTCCTTCTTCTTGCTGTAAAGCTCCAAGGGGCGTCCATGCTGCAGACAGGCCCTCTCATCCAAGTTCTCCACAGGTTCCACCAACTTGTGGCCCTTCAGCCTTTTGGTTGATGAATGATTCTCCAGGTGGGTCAGACAATAGGAGGCAAGACACACGAGGCAGGACTTCTCAGCCTTCAGCTTTCGCTCTGTGCAGATGTCACAGGCCACCTCGCCGGGCGCTCCAGTGTACTCTTTGTCGTCTTTCTCTTGGGTCTTAATCATCTGTTCGACAACAGTTCTCAGGACAATGTTCACTTTTGGAGTTCTGCTTAGATGCTCCTTGCACAGGGGGCAGGTTACATCAGTTATCATTAGGCTGCGGTCCAGGCATTTCTCACAAAAGGAGTGGCCACATCCTGTAGTGACAGGATCCTTAAATGTCTCCATGCAGATGGAGCATTTTAGATGATTCTCCAGCGTGCATGTCTCTGCGGGTGATTCTTGAGCTGAGGCCATATCTGCTCAGAGAGAGAGATGCTGCAGTCATGTTTGGCTCTCACTCAAATATTTGTCTAAATGTTCGACAAATGACTGATTTTGTACCGTAAATAGACACTGCAGGAAAATGCTTAATATTTGTGTAACAACAGCACAAGTACACAAGAATAATAGTCAGTGAACTGAATAAGAGATGTCCTAAGAGAGGAGGCGGAACCACTCAAAGCGTTCTGAATATAAAAGTCAGTCAAGCCAAAGATGGCAAACCCATCCTCATCAAAAAAATAGACTGTGAAAACAGCTTATTACAACTCATATTTACTCATACATTTCTTGTTAAGTGGAATAGGTTGGTCCGGATAGATGGTTGACCCTCATACCGGAGAATGCTGTTCATGTCCAGTGTAAAACCTTAAGTCAATGATGTTATTTTTACTTACTAAAGTTAAGTAACGTGATGTAAACACATGATTTTTGAAATCCAAAAACTTTTCCATTCAGGATTCTATTCTTTGAGGGAGAAAGGTACATTACAATATGTTCCTATAACTGCCACTACGCTATTTCCAATTTGAAAATTAGATGTAAAAATTAGTGAATTAATATCAGCACCCCTGCATCCACATACTGTGGAGACATTGCAGTTGTACACATGCTGTATCTGGATAGTAGTCTAATCATTAAAAGAGACTCCATTGACGGCAGGGCTCAGGACAAAGGTTTACAACATGGAAAAAATAATACTCTGAGGTATTATACCACTGGGATAATTCAGCCTTGGGTGTGTGTGTGTGTGTGTGTGTGTGTGTGTGTGTGTGTGTGTGTGTGTGTTAAATCTTAATATCAGAAGGTTACGAAGCATCGAGACTTAAGGAACAAACACTTCCCCAAATGATCAGAAAGGTAAAAACCCTGAACGTTTGATAACAGTGAGGTTTGATTCAGCATATTTTTAGTCAGGTGCTGCACGCTATGATAGAGGAGGATCTACCGCTATTAACAGGTGATCAACAGATGGTAAAAATAATCACAACACTTCATTCCCATTACAAGAAACACATTCATGGATAGTAATACAATGAGAAAACACTTAAATGTGGAGTATGGTGTTACCTTTCAGTGATTGAAATGCTCCTCGTCTCACAGGCTTCTGTCTCTCTCTCTTTACTCCCACCTAGTGTGTGTCCTTCCTCTGGGCCTTCCTCCCTCTGCTAAGTTTCATTTCTGGGCAAAAGCCCTGCCAGACACTTCCTTGTAAAAGACATGTGAGCATGCAAATACGCAAGCAAATCATCCGTTAGGTAGCTGCGGGGTGTGTTGCATGTTGTGCAAGTTTGCACAGATCCAAGGGTGGAGGGAGGTTTTAGACTCCAAAAAATATCATTACCACTACTGTGCACATAGAAGTCCTGCATTCAAAGGCTTATCTAAGTCAAAGTATCAATGGGAAAATAACTCATTATGGAGTTGAATGTTCAAAAGGTACAATATCTGCCTCTTAAATGTATTGGAGTGGAAGTATAAAGTTGCATGAAATAAAATGTGTTCAAGTAAAGTGCAATTACATCAAACTCGTAAATCGTAAGTACACCCACAGATCAAATATTGAACTTGCCAACCGGTTTTACGGGACACTCACTGTGGTTTTATGTGCCAATCTGTCTATTGCTCAATGTTGATGTTGGACCCACAGGCCAAAGGTTTAATCTCTAGGTTTCTCATTTCATTTCCAGGCAACAGTGTAACAATGAAAAATCAACAATATTGATTTAGTTGGGGTTTTTTTCCCTAACAAACACACACACACTATTTTTTTGTATAATGACAGTGTTTATGCTTTGATATATTATTCATTCAGCCAAAAAAAAAAATTACAAGAAAAGACATTAATCATGAATATTAACACTGAAATACATTATACTTGAAATAAATCATCCATCAAGGCATACATGACATTCAGACCATATATTCTCAGTCGTTGGCAATAATGTTGTCCGAAGCAATTAACATGGTTCTTGAAGTTTGAACTGAGTTTCTTTAAATATGTACAAATCATCGTCAATATTTAATTTGCACACTATTGTTGTTTTTAGATAAAAACAAACTGTTAAAACATAAGGCCACAAACAGCAACCAACTAGCTTAGCTTAGCACTAAGACTGGTAATGCTGCGAAACGGCTAGCTCTGTTCAAAGGTAACAAAACTTTCCTTCCAGCACCAGTAAAGCTCAGTAATTAACACATTACACCTGGTTTGTTTATTCCACAGAAAGCTTTCTGTAAGAGCGACAATTTATGTGCGTGTTGTGTACCAAATTATTTGTTGCAAAAAAATAGTCCAGCAGATAACCCCCCATAAAATGAAGCACTGATACTAACACACTTTGAGTTTTTGTACAAATCCAATATAAGAAATTTAACACAAGTACATCAAAAATGTTGTTTTATAGGTGTTTATAGGTCGACTTGTTAGAGGTTAGGAATTGTAATTGATGGACATATCTGAGGTTCAGTATGACTTATTTACCAATATACTACACAGGAGAAGGAATGTCACACTAACATAGAACAGATATACAGTGATTTCTGTGTATAAATGAAAACATGTGCACCCCTGAAATTACTGGGTAGTGCATTCTTTAAATTTGCAAATGTAAACATCAGCAACAAGATGGTGACGATAATATGGTCACATCTTATACTGTCCATCAATTTTGAGTGTGTGTGAGCACCAAGCATCAAAGATGTAAATGCAGAGTCCACCTGTTCTGTTTGGCCCACCTGAGTCCTGTTTGTCTGTTTCATTTTCCTGTGACCGATCAGCCAGGAGCGACTTTAAACTGAGTTGGATTAGCATGGCTGCAATCCTCGATCCCCTCCTTTCCTCTTGGGGTAGTCCAAATGGTCAGGTTGGATTGTCGAAAGACTTTGAGACAAGAGATTGTCCTCTGCTCTTAATCCAAAACTGGGGCATTCTTCCCCAATGCAATCTCCTATAAAACAGATGTTCACAACTCTTTGTTTGGCTTGTTAGATATCTGGGCCTTTTTCCTCTGCCTGTTCTTGAAGCGTGAACTTTAAAACACTTTGACGTTTAATGCTTGTAGTCTGCTCTGTCAATTAGTATTAAAAATACCAAGAGAAACGTGTTCTTGCCGTGTGGTCTTCCTCTTTTCTCTGAAGAAAAGTTTCGTTCTGCCACTGAGATGTGCTATGTTAACTTTTTCTGGATTAGTTTCATTTCCACCTACTCCCCAGAACTACTTACTGCACTGATATGAGCCCAACCCTGACGTGAGACTCAATGCTGTATCACAGATCTGTTCAAATGGTGGATTAACAAAGTCAAAGACATTTTTAGAAAGAAGAAACAACCCAGATGTAATTTGAATAGATCACTTTTAAGATTTTAAAATAAATACAGAAGTAACAGCATATTTTGAAAACAATCAGGCTCCATCTAAGTCCAGATTTTACATATTGCACATCCTCCAGAGCTTCAACAGTTAATTGATTAGTTAACTGTTATTATACTGTTTTATTACTATCTTAATAATCATTTTGAAAGGAAGCAATTTCTGCCAGTGAAAGGACATTTATGAAAACTCAGACTTGTTTAAAAAATATTCCTGTGGAAAATCTTAATTGTGAGATTAAAAGAAATGAAATTATGAAACAGAACTATGAGATAAAAGTCATAATGACGATAAACAGTAATGAGATAAAAAGCCAAAACTAGGACATAAGTCAAAATTATGAGCAATGTTGATTTTCGCCCTCTACATCGAACCAAACACAACTTTTGAACTGCCAAAATGTGATACGCTCTCTTCCACAAACTGAAACACATTCTTTATGACATGTCCGTGTCCTGCACACATTGTTTCACATCAGAAATAATTAAAGGATGAGTGTTTTTCTTATCTTGTTTTCTATGCGGACTGAAATACGGGAAGATCTTGGCATTGAACGAACACTCGGTGAACGAGTAGATGTGAGACTGAGCCGTCACATCGTAGAAGGACACAAGACCTTCATCATAATCCACGAACACTCCGACCTTCTTTGGTTTCTCTTTCAGGGAAAGACGAACTGGTGGAGCTGTCAGGGCTGCGTACTTTTGGTCCTCATAATGTACAATAGCCCAGTAACCACCATCTGGGTTGAGGGAGAGTCGCCCTTTGCGGTTTGCGTCGTCTCTTGCTACACCAAGATCCCATCCGGTCTTGTTGCTGACCTCCACCTCCCAGTAGGACCTCCCAGAGGTCAACATGTTGAGTCCCAGGACGCTGCCGAACTTGTCAAACCTCCCTGGAGCAGAGGGAACGTTCTGGTCCTGATCTCCATCTTTCACTTTCTTCCCATCAGGACAAAGAACAAGGTAATTGTGTGCAGTGGTCGGATCCAGCTTTACATCCACTGCAGTTGAACAGAAAATAAATAGAACGATGGAAAACAGAACCGTGGTGCAAATGCAAACAGACTTTTTAGACACAAAAGTCAATTACTTAAAAGATATCATCAGGAAGAAGCAGATTATTTCACATACCAGTAAACTTTGGAACCCTTTGAAGTTCTGTGAAGTGAAGAAAATGGTTTTAGATCAGTTAAGTCAACATTAGCTGTGACGCAGTGTTGTCGTATTCATGTCTTATGCTGAGGGATCAATAAATTGTTTCTGATTCTGAGATCTGTCCGGGTCTTGACTTTGTCTCAACCCCTTGAAGTCTTGGTCTCAATACACTGGTCTTGGTCATGACCAACTACAACACTGGACTGAACTCTTACCAATGAAGGTCAGCTTCTCCAGTTTCTGTTGAATTCGTTCCAGCAGAGCGGTTGTGGTTCTTCTCATGGTGCCAAAAGAAGTGTCAAACTCAACCTCTGTCCATTCTTTTAAGTTGTCCATTTCTTGAAGATTTGGGTAACTCTGAGGGAGGGAGAAAGAGATAGAAATAGATCAAAAGGGCACCACAGCTCTTCTTCTGTTAAACATCATCTGGAAAGTGGTGCTGTCCTCCCACCTGTAGGAAGTGGATGTGATCCTCAAGAACAGAGATTCTGT
This sequence comes from Diplodus sargus, assembly GCA_903131615.1. NCBI lineage: Eukaryota > Metazoa > Chordata > Actinopteri > Spariformes > Sparidae > Diplodus > Diplodus sargus. The sequence goes on from CAEMYA010002122.1 coordinate 20,508, forward strand.
CCAACTCAGAGATGGTCTTCTCAAGCTTGCTGATCTCAGCTTGCAACTCTTCTATGAGGTCTTTTGCCTCTTTCTCCACAGCCTGCCTCCTTTCCCTGAGTGGCTTAAGAGCTGTTTCCTGGGCTTTCTCCACGATGTAAACCACAGCTGCGAACACGGACTCAATTTCCCACCACTCATCGTCCATCTGTTCCTGAAATTGGGAGACAAGCAAACATTGTCCATTGGTTAATGACCCAATTTTCAGTTTTATAGGGAAACGCAATCAGACTGTAGGCTACCTATACCTCAATATATGTCTGTGATTCATGGTAATACCTTAACTAAAACTATTGATTCCGAACAATGTCTAAACCACAAAGAGGTAGACCATTTCTGTTTGGGGGAAGGATGGTACCTCGATAGAGCATACAGGAGGTGGAAGACTTATCTGTAAGACTGTGAAAAAACAAAATTAAGACTACACAGCCTACAGTCATCAATTGCTATATTGTCCTGTATGAGCTTGTTTACAGATCTGATGAACTTGCATTTCACATGACTGAAGTTAACGATGTGGCCAGATTGATTAGGATTTTTATCTTCTTAGTACCTTTTCTGTGCAGAGTTGACTGCTATGTCACTGTTGGTGATGTATGCTAAGCGAGACGCTGAAACTCACTGAGCCATTTAACACAACTCAGTGGCAGTTTTACTATTAATTTGGAAAATTATCTTTTAAATTGATCATATGGCACAATTCAAGAGGATCAACATTTTTTTTTCTTCAAAGTCAGGTCCCAAGACACTGGATTATGACATTCTCTGGAGGAGCACTGGCAGCTGTCGGCCTGGGAGCCGACGGAGGAGACCGAGGGACTGGAACTGGTGTTGGTCGGGCCACCGACCAAGGAGCCAACTGGGAACCACTAGCAAGTGTCAGCCAGACCGCCAACAGAGTAGCAGGCACTTTGTCGACAAGGTGGGCTAAGGCCTGAGCTTGGGCCGGTAGCCGGGCTGAGGTGTGGGCCTGGTCCATTAGCTGGGCTGGGGCTGTTGAGGAGGCAGTGCCATTTAGGCTTTCTAACAACACCCTTTCAAGATTGTCCAGCTCCAAAATGAGTTCCCTCCCGCAACCACACACACACACACCCCGGCATGGCAGGAAATGGGGCAACAAAAAGCAAGCTTTATTAAAGAAAAGCCAAATTAATTGTAAAACCAGGGGATCTTAGGCACAAAAGCTCGTCAAAAAGACAAAATTTCAGGTAGCAACAAAAAGGCTCAAAAAACAAAGTGCAAAGAAAAAGCAAAGTTCAAATCAAAACAAGAGGCAAGAAACTAAAAACATACCAACTGGGAGAGACGGGGTGACACTAGAGGAACGACAGACCAAGAAGGCATAACAGGGAACATCAATAAAACTGAAAACACAACAATAAGACACTGAATTATACCAGGTGTGACTTCAGTTCCTTATGTGGAAAAGGGAAACAGGTTGTTTCACAAACAGTTTGCAAAGATGTACAAACAATATAGCTTGAAGTGTGGCAGGGTGGCTTCTTCAAATGATATGATCTCGGAAACCCATCTGCCTCGCAAGGTAATAGAGAAGTAGCATTGTCTCGTTACAGCTGCTCAATTTAACTGCCACACCATTTGGAAGCTTGCCCTGTCAGTTTTGACTTTGACAGACTGGACTGATTGGCTCTTAATATCAGGCTGTAATGTCTCTCTTGAAGCTCACCTTGCAGCTCTTAAGAGATGCATTTATCTGATCCATCTGTTTTTTTCTCTTCTTTACTTTCTCTTGCAGCTCTGTCTTGGTGTTTATCAGCTTAGCCTGTAGTGAACATAAAAAACAAGTCAGCATCCCGGCGTCAAACAATCTCATTTTCATATATTTATAAACATCGATCTTGTTCTTTGTGTGTTTGCAACTCTGTCAGTGTTTCCCTTTATAACAATGTTTGACCAAAATCAAGAAATGAATTCACCTTCTTGTTGTTCCATGCATCCTCAGTTGAAACAACCTCCTCCTGGCCTTCATCCATACAGCTTACACAAATGCATGTCTCCTTCTTCTTGCTGTAAAGCTCCAAGGGGCGTCCATGCTGCAGACAGGCCCTCTCATCCAAGTTCTCCACAGGTTCCACCAACTTGTGGCCCTTCAGCCTTTTGGTTGATGAATGATTCTCCAGGTGGGTCAGACAATAGGAGGCAAGACACACGAGGCAGGACTTCTTAGCCTTCAGCTTTCGCTCTGTGCAGATGTCACAGGCCACCTCGCCGGGCGCTCCAGTGTACTCGTTGTCGTCTTTCTCTTGGGTCTTAATCATCTGTTCGACAACAGTCCTCAGGACGATGTTCACTTTTGGAGTTCTGCTTAGATGCTCCATGCATAGGGGGCACGTTCTGTCATTTATCGTTAGGCTGCAGTCCAGGCATTCCTCACAAAAGGAGTGGCCACATACTGTAGTGACAGGATCCTTAAATGGCTCCATGCAGATGGAGCATGTTAGATGATTTTCCAGTATGCAGGTCTCTCTGGGCGATGCTTGAGCTGAGGCCATATCTGCTCAGAGAGAGAGATGCTGCAGTCATGTTTGGCTCTCACTCAAATATTTGTCTAAATGTTCGACAAATGACTGATTACGTATGTTTAAGAGATGAGGCAGCATATGCTTAATTTTGGTGTAACAACAGCAGTACACAACCCTTACACAAGAACAATAGTGAACTGAAGAGGAGACGGTCTAAGAGAGGAGCCAGAGATAGCAAGCCCATCCAGTTTCTTGTTAAGTGGAATTGGATGAACACTAATAAAGAGCAGCAAGTCCTGGAGGAATCTGTTCGGGTGGATGGTTGACTTTCATCCAGCAGAATGCTGTTCATGTGTAAAACCTTAAGTCAACAATGAGTTGTTTTTACTTACTAAAGTCAAGTTACTTAATGTTATTACATATGAGATTTTTGAAATCCAAAAAATGTTTCCATTCAGGATTCTGTTCTTTGAGGGTTAAATAAATACTCTGAGGTATTACACCAGCGGGATAATTCAGCCTTGGGTGTGGTTGGTTGTGTGTGTGTGTGTGTGTGTGTGTGTGTTAAATCCTATTATCAGAAAGTTACGAAGCGTCGAGACTTAAGGAACAAATATTTGCCCAAATGATCAAATAGGTAAAAACCCTGAAACACCACAAATGATAACAGTGGCGTTTGGTACGGCATATTTTACAATCAGGCGCTGCATGCTATGATAGAGGAGGATCTTAACAGGTGATCAACAGATGGTAAAATCACTTCATTCCCATTACAAGAAACACATCCATGGATAGCAATACGATGAGAAAACACTTGGTGTTACCTTTCAGTGATTGAAATGCTCCTTGTCTCACAGGCTTCGGTCTCCCTCTCTTTAAAAAGCCCTGCCAGCCGCTTCTTTACAAAATTCATGTCAGGATGCAAATGCGCAAGCAAATCATTTGGTAGCTGCAGGGTGTGTTGCATGTTGTACAGATCCAAGGGTGGAGGGAGGTTTTTAGATCAGTAAAAAAATAACAATACCACTATTGTGCACATAGAAGTCCTACATTCAGAGGCATACCTAAGTATCAAAGGGAAAACAACTCATTATGGAGTTAAATGTTCAAAAGGTACAATATCTGCCTCTTAAATGTAGTGGAGTTGAAGTATAAAGGTGGTAGTACATATACATCAAACTCGCACAAAGCTCAGATCAAATATTGAACTTACCAACCAGTTTTACAGGACACTCACTGTGGTTTTATGTGTCAATCTGTCTATTGCTCAATGTTGATGTCTGACCCACAGACTAAAAGGTTAATATCCAGGTTTCTCATTTCATTTCCAGGGAATATTTAAAAAAACAAAAAACAGAAATATACTGATTTAGTTGTTTTTTTCTCAAAAATACACTTTATTTTTTATGTATAATGACAGTGTCTATGGTTTGATATTTTATTCATTTAGCCAAAAAAAAATGACAAGAAATGACATAAATCATGAACATTAACACTGAAATACAGTATACTTGAAATAAATTACATCATCCATCCAGGCATAAATTACATTCATACAATATATTCTCAGTTATTGGCACCTAACCCTAACCCATTAATTATCGTAGTTCTTGAAGTTTGAACTGAGTTTCTTTAAATCTGTACAAACCATCATCAATATTTCATTTTCACATAATTGTCGTTTTTAGATAAAAATAAAACTTTAAAACTACTTAATAGTTGCAGTTTAACGAAGATACATTTATATAAATCTGCTGATCAACTGTCATATCTGTAAAACATAAGGCCACAACCAGCAACCAATTAGCTTAGCTTAGCACTCAGACTGGTACTGCTGTGAAAGGGCGAGTCCAACAAAACTTTCCTACCAGCACCAGTAAAGCTCAGTAATGAACACATGACACCTGGTTTGCTTATTCCGTTTAAAAGTTTTTGTAAAAGCGACAATTTATGTGCATGTTGTGTCCCAAATTATTTGTTGGCTCTGAGAAATGACTTCCTTGAATCTCTGCCCAACAACTACTCCCAGCAAAAAGAAAAAAAATAGTCCAGCAGATAACCCCCCATTAGATAAAGCACTGATACTAACACACTTTGAGATTTTGTACAAATCCAACAAATTTAACACAAGCACATAAACAATTGAGATTTATAGGTGCTTATAGGTTGATATAGCTTGTTACATGTTCCTTATATCTGATGGACACATCCAAGGTTCACTGTGATTTATTTACCAATATACTACACAGGGTTGCTTAACAATATGAAGATTTGAAATTTTCTTAATGCCACACTAACATAGAACAGTGATTTCTGTGTATACATGAAAATACTTGCATCCCTGAAATAACTCTGTAGTGCATTTTTTTTTTAATTTGCAAATGTAAACAGCAAGATGGTGGCAATAATATGATCACATCTTTATATCTAAAGTTCGACATTTGAGAAACACTGTCCATCAACTTCAAGTGTGTGTGAGCACCAAGCATCAAAGATGTAAACACAGAGTCCACCTGTTCTGTTTGGCCCGCCTGAGTCCGTTTGTCTGTTTCATTTTCCTGTGACCAAAAATCAGCCTGGAGCAGACTTAAAACCAAACTGGATTAGCATGGCTGCCATCCTGGATTTCTTCTTGTGGTTGTCCAACTGGTCAGGTTGGATGGTCGATAGACTTTGAGACGAGTGATTGTTTCAAACTCAAATCCAATACCGGGGCGTTCTTCTCCGATGCAATCCCCTGAAGGTGGTCATCCACAGGATGTAGCAGTGTGTAGAAATCTCTGTTGAGACAAAAGAGTTGAATAGATCAATGGTTGTTGTGCAGCGTCTTATTTGAAGCAAAAATCTAACTGCAATAATTTATTAGAGAAATACGGACTGAATCTTTCGACCGTGACACACCTGTAGGAAGTAGACGCTGTCGTCAGTCTGTAAGAGCTGCTCAAGCTCAGCTTTTCTCGTTTGCAGCTCAGAGATTTCTTCTTCCAAATGCCTAGTCCGTTCTTTAGTTTGAGCCCACGTTTGTCTTGGATCGTCTCCGTTGAGGTCTGCAGACAGCTTGATTTTCTCCACTTTAATCAGCCTGTCTTGAATGGCTTGCTGAAGTTTTGCCCTCATACGTTTTAGCTTAACCTGCGGGAAAACATTGCGTCAGGAGAAGTTTAGGAAATGAAGGACAAATCGCCAGCGCCACAGTTGTATTGTTCTCTCTGTCTTTACAATCCTGACGCAAGCTGCAGACCCGACCACAACCCTTCACTGATGCCAAATTGTTCTTGTGATCCTTTGACAGCTGACGCAAAACAAACCAGCTTTTACTTTCTTCCCACATGCATCTATGCAAGTTTCTCTCAGAGTAAATTATTGTGGATTTCCTTTCTTTTTGAGATGATTGTTGACTTAATTTTGGTACTTTTGTATAAATATGAGATTAATTGAGAACATAAATGAAGTACTCTTGCCAATGTCAGTGGTTTTTTATCTTTTGTTTCTCACAATAAAGACCACATGCTCTCTAAGAGTTGTAGCCCACTGTTTATATCCCCATTCCACATTCCTTTGTTTTCCCTCCCACTCAATGAAGTGGTCAAACACGATATAAAAACAAAGTGAACATATGTAAACTTTGCAAACAAAGTACTTGTCATGCTATGCCCATGTAAGGTTTCAGCAGCAAAACCAGTTATTGGATAAGGTTAAACCGATCTTAGCTGTTTAGCGATTTCTACCTATGAGGTACAGAGTCCAAAGATAAGATCTGTGTCTATAAAAAGCAACAGGCTTTGGTGTGACACACAAAATACCTTAACTCTTGTAAATGTTTCCTGGTGTGGTGCTTTTATCAGACTTTACCTTCTTCTTCGCAGCTTCCTTGTTGATGGAAATAATGTGATGGCCCCTGTGGTCTGTTTCGGCACACATGGCACATATGCACGTTTGATCACTCCTGCAGAACCTGTTTAACTGCTTCCCGTGCAGTCTGCACACAGAGTCCTCCAGGTTCTTCAGCACGCTGATCAGAAGATGGCGCCCAAGGTCTTCATTCCGGTAATGTGGCTCCAAATGAGCAGCACAGTACGAGGCCATGCACTCCAGGCAGGACTTGACTGCTCTGCGCTTTGCGGGGCAGAAGTCACAGGGAACCTCTCCAGCTTTTAAAGGCAAAGTAGCTTCCTCGTGCGGGGCGCCACCGTGTAATGTCTGGTCTGTCGTCAGCTGTGGCCTGGTGGGGAAAAAGGCCTTGCAGAGGGGGCACTGACAGGCCCCATGGATCCTCCAGTACTCTCCTATACAGGCCAGGCAGAAGCAGTGTCCACAGGGGAGGGAGGCAGGGCTGCTGAACTCATCCAGACAGATGCAGCACTGAGGAGGCTCTGACATCAGGTCTGTTTTGGTGTGGCATCTGCATGCATACACGATGGTGCTTTCCTTTGGTTGTTTTACATTATATATATCTGTGCAGAAACCAAAGACGTGAATTAAAATACATATGAATTACCTTCTTTTGTCTTTGATTGTAGAAACCCAAACCAGCCGCACAAGTTAAACATTCACAAAAATATATATATATATATATATATAAACAAGATGTAATAATGATTAATGGTGATTGTGTTATTAAACAATAAAACTCTTAATACACAAAGAACCGGCTGTTTCAGAGGTTGTATGCAACCTTATCAGGGTTCAAAGGTAACACAGGAGGGATGATGGGTAGATAACACAATATACAGTGTAATACATATGAATAAATCAGTCAATAAGGAAAATGTATAACAATCCTCCATTTTCTTTTTCCTGTGTTCAGTTTTGAGTCCCAATACAGTGTATAAAGTGAAGTGTGTTGGGCCAGTGTTGTAAAATGTACCCAAAGTTACACTTAAAAGTAAATATATCATTTTTAGAATATTGCTTTGGCAGAAGTAAAGGTCAACCATATGAGTAGTGCTTGAGTAAATGTCTTAAAGTGCCTGATATTAGATGCAGTTAAGTAAAAGTACATGTATTAACATACTGATGACTGATTATCAGATAAATCTATTTTAAAATGAGCTCCTATGGCTTTAATGCAGCATTTAACTAGGAAATAAAGTTATCAAATAAATGTAGTTAAGTACAAAGTGTAATATTGGAGTGGAAATATAAAGTAGCAGAATATGGAAAGCGAGTAAAGTACTTAAGAACTGTACTTACTGTAAGTACACTACGATGATAATACTACGTCAGAGGCCATGTGGCCATTTAAAAATATTGCACATCCCCGCGCCAATCAGAATTCACTGTCATACTGTATTGGTTAAATATTAATTCAGGATGGCCTGATTATTGCTACATTTGTCAGAAGTATATTCAGTATACAGTAAAATCTATATATTTCTTCTGGTTTTGTATCTATTTTGCTTCGTGAAACTATCCAGAGTGACTAATGATGAACATGACTCACAAGTTACAACAGCTGTAAACAACAGATGAATTCAGTTCTGGTTCAACCATCAGCTCTCAGCTTTTCATTTCCATTTGACTGAAAATCAACCGCAACAATCAAAACTTCACTTGAAAATACTTAAACCTTAAAAGCATAATGTGAAAACTCACATACCTTTCTTGTGCTCTTGCCGGCTTGTCTTTCCCAAGGCTCTGACAGTGTTGTGTTACACTGCTATCGTTTGGTACCTCCCCCCCTTCTGTACAGTTGCGACACACCGTTCGCTGCTGGGAAAGAGGACGGCCCTGTTAGACTGTCATTTCCTGTATGCTCATAAACTCATACACACCTGATAAAGCAGGTGTGTATGAGTTTTTTCAAACAACAGATCAGGTAGGCTTGTAGGACAGCAATAACACAGCACACATGTTGACACCACAGTCCACTTTTATTTTAAAGGACAAAGACAATAAATGTCATGACAGCACCGCAAAAATAATATATTGTTGCACAATACTTTCACCTGATAACGAGCCCTTTGTGTTCATTTGAATGACAGCAGCTGCGTGAAAGGGGAAGTGGTACGAGGGACAAGAGTTTAGTGGGTGCACAACACTTAAAGAGCAGGGAATGACGTCAGAGTCCCAGGCTGGGGAGAAATTCCTTATCTGCATTACAGCGACATCAGTTACCGTTTGTCAAAAAGAATAGACATCTACCCTGTAATATTAGAGGTGGACATCACAAATAACATTGCTCATTCAAAGTACTTTGCAAAGCAAATCTGTCAGTAAGTGAACCCATCCTTGTTGATTGCTTTGAAGTTTAGCACTGATTCCGTCTTTAATATTTTACAAAATGCAAGTTGAACTTAACTGACCTTTATTAGCTTCATCATTAGCTTTTATTTACAAAAGATGCTGTCACAACAACAAATCTACTTCTTGTTCCAATTGTTTTGTTTTTAGGCAGGTGTATAGACTCAACTCTTCAATATCACAAGAGAAATTGGAATAAACTTACACTAGTAAAGGCTGGTGAGTTTTGCATAATAGGGTTCGGGCAAACACTGGCATATAACAATGTCTGATGTTAGCTGTTCGCTGTTCTTAGCCTCAGAAAATCAAATCAAAGTAAGAACAACTGAGGAAGCTGAGAAAATGCAAATACCAATGGCACGATTGACAGAAACACATACAGCGGCCAGTAGAACATAAACGCTGCTGCCACCAATTGTCTTGGGTTGACCTAACTGTTTTAATAAGGAAAACAATAATCAGAGCATTTATCAGCAACAAACTACATTTAAGTTTTTCTCTATTGACCAGCAGCAGCTGCTCTTTTTGTGGTCTACGATCACAATGTTACGATGGTACAGACCTCAGTAATTGAAAGGAAGTGAGATGAGATTGCATCGTTCATCGGCCAAGTCCTACTGTGTCCTTTCAGAAAATGAATGCAGAAAAACAAAGTGTGAGGGAGCTCTGTTTTGTTAAGTTGCGATTGTCCAATGGAAAGAATCCTTATAGAGATTCATTCCAACTCAATAGACACAAGATAAAACTCATCCAAACCATTGTGGTGTGTCCTTCAAATATTCCAACAATCACAGACTCTGGTTTGGGAGAATTTAACCCCAAGACCTCATTAATTGTGACAATATGGAGAGAGGAGCAATCAGAGAAGCAGCGTGTAGAGTCAGAATACTTTTTACATTCAACAAGGTGAATGGTCATTTGCCATTTGTCTGTTGCTTATAACCTTTGTGTTTTTGTTACAAAGCCTTTAAACTGTTGGACAGTAACCCGAACCCTGACAGTTACTTTCCTGCAAACTGTTTCAACGCTTCTAACGACCATTCAATGACCAAAGCCTCCGGTTTCTTCATCCAGCCGAACAGATAGAAGTACGGGAACATCGGCTCTGTGAAAGACTCTCCTGTGAAAGAGAAAATGTGCAACTTCCTACTCACATCATAGAAAGAGACTCTGCCCTCATTATAGTCCAGATACACTCCTAGAAGTCTTGGTCTAGGGCTGAGATGGAGTTCTTTGTAGGATGCTAAATTAACTTGATAATCAGCTCCCCTCTTTTGGAAAGCAAAGAAGCCATTTTCTTTTCTCGCATACGCACTCGCTGATCTGGATGCTGATTCTTTGGCAACACCGACATCCCAGTTGTTTTTCACACCGACTTTGACCTCCCAGTAGTGGCGTCCAGAGGTGAAGCCCTCCGTCCCCAAGACCATGGGACATTCGAACCTCTTGAAGAGGTCCGACAGACCAGGTGAATAGGGACTTGCATTTTTGTCGTACTTCAAACGTCGCCCGTTGTCAGTCACCAGAAGGCAGGAACCAGCAGTGTCTGGGTCAAAGGTGACTGACTCTGAGGAAACAAAGTTCAAGTAAAGCTCTCGTCTTTAGAGATAAGTCAAATTAATCAGCACGGAAAGTTGGTTTAATGCATTCTTAATCTCACCTTTATATCGTCTCATCCTGGTCAACTCTGTAAGAAGTAAAAGCACAGTTACAGAAAACATCCCATATAAAAATAGAGACGTCACCACTGATGGAGTGCAGTACTTACCCCTTCCCGTGAGAGTCTCAAGTTCTGCTTGAAAAGTGGACACAAGATGAGTCATGACTCTCCTCACTGACTGTATACACAGGTCTGAGTAAACGCCGATCTGAGACCAGTTCTTGGCACGTGATATGGTCCGCAGGGACTGCAAAGTCTGGGATGATTCACAAACACATGATTGTTAGTGGCACAGGGCGACGTCAGTACGGCAGGACAGTTTTGTTGCCGTCAGTGACTTACCATTTTTTTACCATAGAGACATGAATGCGCCATCAATCTCCTCAACTATCTCAAGAAAGAAAGCAAAAAAGGGCATTTCCAAAAAAAACATGAAATTAGTCATTTAAGGCAGCTACCGTATTTCTGGCTTTACAAATGTGAGCCAAGTACAGCTTCTTTCAGAAAGCCTGTTCAAGGTGTTATTCCACCTTGACGTTCTGTATATAAAAAAAATTAAAAAAAGGGCCCAAAGACAGAATGGTGGTACACTATTGTTTCGCCTATGAGCAGCCGTAACACAGTCAAATGGACGTCTGTATAAAAAAGTGTGGGCTAGCAGGGGGTAGGACTGGTCAGTTACATGCTATGTATGAAACATCTGGCAAATTTTAAAAAGTAGCTAACAGTAGTTAGCCGCAGGAGAGACAACAAACTCCAGGAGCTCCTTACCCTCCGAGCAGAGCATTAGATCAATGTTGCAGCATTATGACACCATGTAGCAGGACAGTTAAGGATTGTTACTGGCATGTCAAACACCGCCTGAAAATATGACACAGTTGGATGGGAATCTGACTGCTGGCAGCGTTTTTGGCCTTTGAGCGAATTTTATGTCATTAGCAGCATCATATTCCACATATATTTCGCCCCAATGACCTTCAGATTGATGTGTTCCCACTTATTTACCACATCAAATTGACTACTACTGTGACTTATCCTTGTGTCTCGCACTTCTTTGCATTTAATCTGAAGCTGAGTGAGTTTATAGTGATGTAAAGATGCAAAAAGAGGGTAAAAAGTGACAAGTAAACCTGTGTGTGGCGACTGACCAGCAGGAGGTAGAGGTGGTCGTCACTCTGCGAGAGCTCCTCCAGCTCGCAGTGCCTCCGCTCAAGTTCGGAGATTTCCTCCTGCAGCTCGTTGATCATCACCTTGTCTTTCTCTTGGGACTTCCTGAGTTTCTCGTCGATGTTCAGCTTCAGTTTGGTTTGTGCCTCTTGTAGACGACGCATCAGGGCACTGAAGAGCTTATCGCCGTCATCGATCTCTTTCTGTGCTTTGTTCTAAAAAATAAAAAGATATCACGTGCTCAGTACAGATTTATATTAAAAGTGTAAAATAACACATTTGCAAAACTTCCAGGTGCTCACTTTTCTCATTTCCGAAGCGTCGGTAAATTCTTTTATCTTTTCCATTCTGTTCGCGATCATTATTTTGATCTTTGCCATCGTGGACTCGATATTTTCCTAAAAAAATATATCAAGAAACAAGTGAGCGAGCCAGTCAGCCTTTTATTTAACATTCAGTTTATTCTCCAAGGCATTTGACAACTTACCCTCTGTTGAGCCCCTTCCTCTTCAATGCGCACCGTCTGGTGGTGTTTGTGGTCGGTCTCGCTGCACAGCAGGCAGATGCACACCTGTTCGTCCCTGCAGAAAAGCTCCAGGAGGCGCTCGTGCTTCCCACAGATCCTCTCCTCCAGGTTCTCCACCGGGTCGATCAGCTTGTGTCGGGCCAGCGATGGGACTCTTTGGTGAGGCTCCAGGTGGTCTTCGCAGTACGACGTCAGGCACACGAGGCAGGACTTCAGGGCCTTGAACTTCGTTTCTGTGCACACGTCGCACGTCACCCGCCACGGTAAATCAGCTCTTTCAGGCACCTCGACTTTCCTCTTCTTTATTTGGACGGAGATCTCCTCGATGACCAGGTTCGTGGAGATCTCGGGCCTCACGTGGAATCTTTTATTACACATCGGGCAGTGGCATAAGTCACTCCGGTCCCAGTGCTCGCTGAGGCAGGTCTTGCAGAAGTTGTGACCGCAAGGTGTGGTGACCGGGTCGGTGAAGAAGTTAAGACAGATCGAACATTCAAAGCGATTACCCGACAAGGAAGCGAGGACGTTGAATGACGACATTGTGAAATCTCTGTGGGAGAAAATTACACATATATATGCTCAATTTATCCGTTCGATGCCACTTTTACATCATGTTTGTTACAACTTAAAAGGGGAAAACTAAAAGGTGAACCCAGATGCAGACACTCAATAGGCAAGATAGGGGAGAACAAAAAAGCAAGCTTTAATTTTACCCAAGCTGAGAAATCCAAAAGTGAACAAACTCAGGGTTAGTCAAAAGAGCAAAAAACAAAAGTAGCAACATAACATGGCTAAACAAAGTGCAACAAAACCAACTCAACAAAGTTCAAAAACAAAAATACAAAATAAGAAACTGAGAATCCAAAACCTACCGACAGGGCACATCGCTGGGAACCACACACAATGAACCGACAAGGGGTGAATGGGGAACAAAGGCTGAAATACACACTGATGAGGGGACGAGGACCAGGTGAGGAGAGGGAGGAAGGGAGAGGACAGGTGAGATAACGATGGGAAGGCACAGAGGAGAAAGCATGGAGGAAACAGTGCTGACAGACAGAGGGAAGAGCATAGAGGAGACACTTAAAGGACACAAGAGGGCATGGAAACCAAAACATGAGACAAAGCGGAAGACGACAAGAATCCTGAATCATGACAATGTTTTTGCCTTGTGCTGAAAAATGTTACAAAAATAATGGGAAAAAGAGCCAAAAAAAAGTTATATAAGACTTTGAAATCTAGTCTATTTTTAGATGCTGTTGACAATGCAAACCTGACCCGCCCGATGAGTCACAACCACATGAGTCAGCTTGCACTTCTTAATTATGCATAAAATCTCTTTTAGTTCTATATTTTCAACAAAAAAAAAGAAAAACAAACAAAAAAACAAGCAATCTACCAAGAATAACCTCACAAATTAGTTGAGAATTGACTCACCTGCAAATTTTCCTCAGTCTTAAACTGTCTCTCGCATGCTGGACCGGAGCAGTTACTGTGGCAAAACAAACAGCTGCACACTCATCATCTCGAGACAAGAAAATCCTGAGAGGCTGAGGCAGCTCCTCTCGCTGTGGTGGGTGCGGCCTCGTGACACCATTCAGCTGAAATGAAACTTAAGTGTACTTCCCCAAAACAGTCCATGAAGCCAGAAATAATGACAGCAGTTGAGAGAACATTTATTGTTATAAATCACGAACACACCTCGATTCAACAAAGAACCTTCTGAAGCATCAATCACTCCTAATTGAAAATCAACATGCAATCATGAAAACAGATCTAAAGACTAAGAATGTCATGCATTTAGGGGAATTCCTTTTTAGAAACACCCTTGTTTTGCGTTCTTGATGAGGGTTTACAGGGAGACTCATGTCTGTAAGGTAAATATGAATCTACAGGCAGCAGCAGGCAAGCTTAGCTTAGCTTAGCTTAGCTTGGCTTCACATAAGGACAGAAAACTGGGTAACAACGAGCCCGTCAAATTAAAAGATGTTACATAAAATCTGGATGCAGTGCCGGAGGCATTCATTCCAAAGAAAGCTGCTCACTGGCACATGAAGCCAAACTTGCTCGACTTACCGGTTCCAAAATGACCAGATACGAACTTTTGTTTTAGCGCTGGGCTAACTTGAATGGATAAAAAGTTAATTCAATTATAAGGTTTGGCCAGAATGAAAGTTGGTGTCAAAGCCTTGCACACTTCCTGAGGGCTTGGTTCCCACTGGTCTTTATGCTATGCTAAGCTAAGCTAATCAGCTGTATATCACCATGCAGACATAAGAGAGGCATCAATTTGCTATAACCCTTAGCAAGAAACTGAATAAGTGTAACATTCTGTAAAACAGCTAACAAAAGCTGATTTTCCAAATGTCAAACTACTCCTTTAATTACTGAGATTTAGAGGTGCTGTTAGATTTATGTTTTTGACATCTTAACAGATTCTTAGCTTTGCTCTCCTTGCTCTGAATCGTCATGGTAAGCTAAGCTAACAGCTTGCTAGCTTTAGCTTTATATTTTAGCGAACAAACATAAGAGGTACAGCCTCCTAACCAACCCCAGAAATCGAAAAGCAAAACTATCCATTCAAGTAGGGTTGGGTACCAAGCTCCATACTTTTTAAGGGCATTAACCAAATCACATTAGTACAACCAGGTATCAATTCACATTAAATCGTTTCCGAATTTCCGTACCTGATGGCACAACTCACTGAGAAAGTATAAAGTGAAAGAGAAATTGAGACTACGTAACCCAAGTAAAATAATAAAAAAGCTAAAGAGTGTATCATGTATGATAGCCTGGAAGCTAAATCCCTTGCAGCAGACACAGCTAATGTTAGCATGCCTGCAGCCAGCGCTGAAGAGAGCTGAACCGTCCGTGGCTGACGAAGCTCGAGTGAGGCATCAACAACTTGAGGTGATAAATTGGCCAGTTGGATAATTTGTTTGGAGAATACAAGGCTTTTTTTCACTGCTTCGGTTGACATTATCTGAGCATTTTTACCAGCGTTAGCCAACATTCAGCCACAAGCTGTTTGCAAAAGGTTTGGACTTACATGTTTGTTATTACAGACAGTAAAAGAACCAAAGAAAGATAACCTTAGATAAATGGAGGTCTACCAAATTCTAGGTACTGGTTGAAACGTGAACCAACCCTACAGTACATTCAAGTCTGGAACTTTTCATGAGCTGATATGAATACATTCAGTGTACAGTACAATAATTATACATCTGTTGAGCTACACTATACATGTCGTAAAGATTCATAACAAATGAAATTCAACATTTCATCCCAACAGGCACGGCTACAACAAAATACAGTCATTTTTCACTTTCATAGAGACTTTCAGTGCTGTGTGTTCACATTTCATTAGCTTTGCTTGATCAGGCTTTTCTCACTCACTGGACAAATCACAATGGTGTCGGACGCTTTGTCACAGCAGTACAGGTAGAAAAAGGGCAAGATCTTCTCCCTGAACGTGTCTTTGAAAGTGTAAATATGGGTCCGAGCCTTCACGTCGTAAAAGGACACTTGCCCCTCCTCGAAGTCCACGTACACACCCACTCGCTTGGGCTTCGGGTCGAGGGGGAGCAGTATTGGCGGGGATGTCGACACCCGGTACCCCTGGCCTTTCTTCATGGCCAGAGCCCAGTAGCCCTGAGTCATGCTGACAGCGATCCTGCCTTTCCTGTTGACAGAAGACCTGGCCACGCCCAGGTACCAGTCGTCCTTGTCCCCAACCTGGACCTCCCAATAATGTCTCCCTGAGGTGAAGCCCTCGCGGCCCAGGACGATGACCACTGTGTCAAAGCGGGCTGCGTTGTCTGGGAGGTCCTGCCATGCACCCAGGTGTCTCACCTGACGCCTGTCCTGGGAAAGCTGCAACCAAGGGTTGGCCGAGTCGGGGTCCAGGGTGACGTCAACTACAGAAACACAAGGAAGCGTGAATGAACAAATGAAGGGTTTATTCTGTTGGGGAGTTTTGAGATTGTGAAGTACAACCAAATGCAACAAAAGGGAAAGTTTACCTGTGTATTTCACAATCTTTTGGATCTCTGTGAAAAACAAAAGACAGAACACTGGTCAGATACTGAGTCCAGGTTATGGTGGTCAATTTGAAATGATCAGAAACATAACCGATTCTGGAAGGTTTAAGGAAATCCTACCACTTTCAGCAAGTTTTTCAATCATTTCATTTAATGTTGCCTCCAGTTTGGCCACAGATCTCCTGATCATGCCGACACAGGTGTCTGTGGGAACGCTGGTCTCAGACCAGTCTTTGACAGTCGGAGGAGTGCTCAGGGCGGGGAAGTTCTGCAGAGCGACGGAGCACAAGAAATTACTCAGAAACAAGTTACACAAGTTACATTCAGCAAGGCTGTAATCAGTTTTGTTTAAAAATCTTTAGGTAATCGTCATCAGGAAGCTCTTCTTCTTTTGAGTCCCCTTGAAACAATTTCTGATTATAACACCACAAATGATTTATTCATTTATTTTGAATAAAACACAGATTGTAGGGTGGTTAAAATGTTTAATTGTGCTTGTGGCTTGCATTACACTTCAGCACAGGAAGAGGGCACTGTGGTTACAGCACAAAAAATGTATAAGGTCTGTGAAGTTCCTGCCAAAGCAGATGGCGGTGGAGGAAAAGCCAAAGGACTAGTTACTTTTGCCAATATTATACCCTTTTAGTAAGACAGTGGAGAAAACAATATGAAAGTCCTGGTCTAAAAGGGGCAATATGTAAGAAGTGTAGATTAAAACAATCTAAAATTAACTAAAATCACGAAGAAAATGTGGAGAAAAAAGCAGTTTTGAGATTCTGACGTCTCTGTATTGTGCTCTTGAGATATCTACCGAAGTTAGCATGCTAACGAGCTAGCCCCAGCTCATCATGATCCAACACCCCTGTGCTATTGGTGTGAACACCAACACTCCCAAACCGCTAGCTGCACAGCTAACTGAGCTAACTAGAGGTTACTCTGGTCATGTGCTGGCCCTCTTTTTGTTTTTGAGTGTGAATTTGACAGGTGGCCATTTTTTGCATGTTGCACCTTTAGAGAACCACTCGCAGAGGTGGCCGAGCTGGTTTTGTGATTAACAAATGATCCCCACCTGTAAATCAAAACGTTCTCTCTGACCTTTAAGAAGTGAATGTGGTCGGTCCGAGCCACGTACTCCAAGTCCGCGTTCCTCCTCTTCAGCTCGGCGATCTCCCGCTCCAGCTCGGCGACGAAGCCGTCGGCCCACCTCTCCGTCCGCCTCTGCTTCTCCTCGATGGACAGAACTAGCTCGGCCTGAGTCCTCTGGATGGAGCGCACCAGCTCCGAGAAGACCCGCACGCTTTCCTCCACCTCTCTCTGAGCGCTGGCCTGCAAACGACATCAGACAAAAACACACAAATATGTGATGCATGATAATCTTTGTGTAACATACAGTTTTCACTGTTTATATTAAATCTCACAGGGGGACTCACTTTGTTTAGCTCCACACACTGTTTGATCTCCTCCACCTTTTTCACTCTGTCCTGGATCATCTGCTGGACGTCTATTTCTGTCCTCTTCAGCTGCGCCTGCACAACACGATTTGACACAAACAAGGCTGATGACATAAACATGATAACTTGAGCTTTACTTTTACTTTCCCTAGTTGGAGAGACAGACACATTCGCCATTGCTGACTAAAGTTGTTGATATGAATACACATATGTGTGTCCCATAGGAAATGACTTTCATGATGACAGATGACGCATATTTTGCATGGATTAAAACTTTAGACATGTCTGTGTGCAGCCCTTCAACTAAAGGTTGGCAGGGTGCATACTGATTGAATGGCTCAGTCTTGCAAAGTCAGTAGTCTGCTTTCTTTGACAACAAGGCTGACAGTGTTGTATAACTCAAGAGCAACGTGATTTGTTAAAAGCTTCGATCACATGGCAGCATACGGTGTCTGGGAGGGAAAATTAAAGAAGCATTTTTTTGTTGTTAGAGCCAAAATGGAAGAATCCAGTGTTTTCAAAAAGGATAATTTCTGTGAGTGGAAGACAAAAAAGGAAAAGAAAATCTGAAAATGTAGAGATCTTAGTGCAGACATGGCAGTGTGACTTCAATAAACAAGGTAATTATTATTTATGTCTTAGAAGAATCGGTTATTGATGGATAGTCAAAAGCATCTGGCTATGCATTTGTTATTTTCATCTTATCCTCATTATTGATTTACTTCACAAATAGACAATAAATGCAACTCATTAGCGGAAAGCCAACAATTTATGTTAAAACGTGATGTTTCTCCAAGTGTTTTTTTGGACCTAAACCTAATCAGACCATGAGCATTTCCTCTGGCAGTTTTGTTGAGACTGAGAAGAAGCTCTGTATATAGAAGGCATACTTCACTATTTAAGTGTTCTTTGACTGTGTGAGAGCTGCTACACCTCTGACGAAGAGCTAACATAGCTGTATCGTAGGCAACTGGATTTATTTCAGTTGAAGATGTTCTTCAAGTTCTAACTAACTGGAGGGGAGTCGCAGGCTTTTAAGCTCTGTGTGGGAGTGTCCTTACAGAGTTGTTAAGGACACGTGTGAGCTCTGAGTTTCAGAGTCGTAAAAAAATCAGATATTTAATCTAACCCTAACCCCTAAACCAACCCCTACCAACCCCTACCCCATTACCTAACCCTCTATTTCGATTTGTTTCTCTCTCACCTTTTTCTCCATCCACTCCCTCTCCACGGGGACGGTGTAGTGCGCCCTGTGGTCCGTCTCGGTGCAGAGCACGCACACGCACGTCTGATCCTTCTTGCAGAACAGCTCCAGGAGCCTCTCGTGCTTCGGACACATCCTGTCCGCCATGTTGGCGACGGGCTCGATCAGCTTGTGCTTGGTGAACCTGGCCGAGTGGGACTTCAGGTGCTCCTCGCAGTAGGAGGTCAGACACACCAGGCAGGACTTGAGCGCTTTGGGCCTGCCGTCCCCTAGGCAGACATCGCAGAACACCTCCTCCCACGTCAGAGGTGGGAGTGGGGAGGAGAGAGGTGAGGGTGAGGGTTGAGGAGCTGGAGATGGAGGGATTTGCGGTGAGGGTGGTGGGGATGTTTGAGGCAGTGGAGGCGGTTCCTGAGCAGAAGCTTGGGGTGACCGCCGATCAGAGGTCTTTGGCGAGGACACATGCGGGATCAGCGGCGGTAACTCCTCTGGTTTCTCTTTCTTTCTCCTGTCGTGCTCTTGTTTCTGCCTCAGCTCCTCCACAAGCTGCTGCCTCTGTTCAGCCTCCAGAAGCCGCTCCTCATCCTCCTTCTTCTTCCTCTCCATCGTCCACTTCTTCTCAGTCCCGCCTTTCCCCTCCTCGCTCGCGTCCCCTTCGACGCTCCGAACCCTGATCTCCTTGAACTGCTCCGCGATCTCCCTCAGAACGGTGTTGATGCTGATATCAGGCCTCTTGTGGAAGGACTTCTTACACATAGGACACTGGTACAAGGGGCTGGTCTTCCAGTATCCCAGGATGCAGCCCTGGCAGAAGTTGTGTCCGCAGGGGATGGACACGGGGTTGGTGAAGACGTCGAGACAGATGGAGCAGTGCACCTGCTCTTCAGAAAGGTTCCCAGTGGTGGCCATTCCTGCACGGCGGAGAGGCAGGGTCATTTTCAGCGCAAGAAACCAGCCTCTGAATGGGGCATCAGACCTGCTGTGATATTGAGGTTGCGAGGGGGTAAGATGGCGTGACTTTGTTCGGGGTCATGTTCATGCAGATCTACTGAGCGAAGCATGATGGGGCTCATTTATTTAATTCAAGAGAAGATTTTAAGCCATAAGATTCAGTTTTTTTTCTCTTTTTATATTTAATAAATGAGCCCCTATGAGTCTTTACGGGGAGTGTTGTCAGACTGTGAGCTTATATTTTGTGTTTGGTTTCTTGAGCCTGAGCAAGACCAAAAAATCTTAAGATACATCTGATATGAAACTTTTATACTGCCTTGTGTCTGAATGACGCTGTATAAACCATCTTGTCTTGCTTCATTAATAATTTGTTTCAAAGTCACCTCAGCTGCAAATTCTTCACTCATATTAGCCGACCCAAGAATATGAATGTCAAGCTAATATCTGCTGCTGATATTCGTCAATCCAACTTAATTCCTGTTGATTCAGGCCTAGAATTTTCTCAGATTTCCCAAAAATGACATTTACATCTTTCCCTTGATCTTCACGCTAAATATATCACACTTGTTTTAATTGGCTTGAACGCTGACTGAGCGCCTGTGAAGCCCTTTCACTTTTACCACTGCCGGCTCTCTGCTCGAGGTATTCATGGCAGAGCATATCAACATCTTTCCAAAAATATTGGTCAGACCAGGGATCAGTCTTGCAGCGCCTGCCCCGCTCCAAACTGAGTTATTTTGACACAGATACACCGAAATATAAATGAGAAACTCGCAGCTACGATTGAAGTCTTGTCTTAAGTTTATTTTGAATCTGTACTGAACAGACTGCACCAGAAAAAAGAAAAAGTTCTTATCAGAGGTCACAGCTCTTAGGCAGCCAAACGGTAATAGAAAAGTACTAACAACGCTCCCCTAAGAGACCTACTGGTGCACAGAGAAGCAGATGTGACAGTTATAGAAATGAAAATGCGGGAGAGGACAAGGAGGGATAGGGGGAAAAAAGAGCAGAGATATGGGGGCACTCACCAGAGAGCAGCTGCCTCGAGGCTCCTCTGTACACTGACACATGAGACAGGCTGTGAGCACTGCCACCCCCGACCAACACACAAACACACACACACACACACACCTCAGACCCAAAATATACCCCCTCCCTCCCCCCATCTCTTTTTACCCCAGATACAAATTTATACTCCTCGGCCCTCAGCGCTTCAGGAGGAACAGCTTTGGGGGTGGGGGGGGGGTCCAAGTCCAGCTGGGGTCGAATAGGAAGGGTATATCACAGTTCGATAAAGTTAAGTATTTGTTCCCCCTACTGGCCTCCTTTATTCAACAATGATCAGAATAGGTGGGTGCCAGGGGCCCCAAGAATAAATGCCGCCCGGGGGTCGTCCATCTGTTTAATCCGGCCCTGCAGGAACACTCTCGAAGACAAATTCTTCACTCACCAGCTGAACAGAAAGCATGTGGCAGTGGATCTTTATTGAGCAAG
Organism: Diplodus sargus; assembly: GCA_903131615.1. Classification (NCBI taxonomy): domain Eukaryota; kingdom Metazoa; phylum Chordata; class Actinopteri; order Spariformes; family Sparidae; genus Diplodus; species Diplodus sargus. Next base: position 41,766 of record CAEMYA010002122.1, read on the forward strand.
TTCAGAGACAAAAAAGGTACAAAAGCAAACGTTTGATATAAAAATACAGAGCGTGATTTCTACGTCCACGTGAAACTGTAAATTAAACTTGGAAACGGTTTTATTGACAGTATGTGCAAACCCTGCAGCCCAAATACAGCACATGTACATCTATTCAACTTCATTACTTTCATCTCAAGCCTCGTGGAAACAGTTCAACAAAGACTTGGACAGCGAGCAAAGTGCCGGAAGTGAAGAATTATTTAAACGCAACTACTTTCCTGAACACGTCCGGCTGAACCGCAAGAACCGCGGGTCAACGTGTCGTACAGCAAAATCATCTGTCTCGTTTTCTTTATATACAATGTGTACAGAAGAGGATCAGAGCCAGTGTCAAAATGAGCTTAAAGTCATAATTCCGTACCAGTTCTTGATGTTTCCAGCCTTCCTAAATTCCATAGGAGTCATCGGCCCAAATCCTCCTCTGTACATCCGAGATAAGAATATACAGTATAAAAATAACAATTGTCAACTTATAAGGAACCAAACTGTAGGTACATTTCTCTGTAATATGCATCAAGTCAATCCTACATATTGACCCCAAACACATTGGAAACACAATGCTTGCTTTCATTTTACTTCTTCCAAACAGTCCCTCTGCAGGTCAGCGTCCTTCACTGGACCGGTGTGGATCCTGATTGATACATCCGTGTGATGACAAAAGTGTTTTAGTGGGTTCGTCTGTCCGAAGTTGTTTGAGGTAAAGTGCAATCAAGTAAAAAGCGTCATGAAGTCGGCTCACTGAGAAGAAACTGGGATGTTTTCAGACCAAATAAAGGACAAAATGACCCGTTCTTAACTCTTTCTTCTTGTCTGACTGGCCGTCGCCCTCAGGCGTGTTTGACGGGGGTTATGGTGAGAGGAGACGCGTTCTTGCCCTCCTGGATGAGACAGGGGCTGAAGATTGGGTAGAGTCTCTCGGTGAACGAGTGGGTGAAGGTGTAGAGGTGCAGGCGGGCCTTCACGTCGTAGAACGAGACCTGGCCCCCTTCGTAATCCAGGAAGATTCCCACTTTGCTGGGTTGCGACTGCAGCATGAGAGGCTGGCGAGTCGCCTCCAAGGCCTTCACCTCCCCGCTCTTCAGCCACAGGCACCAGTATCCCCCCTCGGGGCTCAGCTTGATCTCGCCCTTCCGGCGGGCCGAGCTGCTCGCCACGCCGAGCGTCCAGGCCATCTTGCGGACCGTGTCCACCTCCCAGTAGTGGCGCCCCGAGCTCAGACCCTCTCGGCCCAGGACGAAGAGGGCCGGGCTGTAGCGCTTGGGACCCTCCGAGTGGGAGGTCTTGCGCTCTTCGTACCTCACCTGGCGACCGTCTTCGGACACGACCAGGTTCCTCTGGGCCGTGGCAGGATCCAGTATCACCTCACCTGGAGAGAGAGAGTAGAATGAGATCCTGGATCTGTTCAGCAAATGAATCAGCTGGAGGCGGACGGTGTTTTAAAACTAAGCAGAAGTTGTTCCTTTAAAAGCCTGAAAGTGATGCGCGTTGATCAGAAATTGGCCGCAGAATTGAGCTCGAGATCAGAGTTTCTTTAATCGACTTCAAAGCATAAACTTTGGTAAGTTGACACTCTTCAGTTGGCCGCACGCCCTCAGACTGTGACTGGCTGTGCTCTGAAGATGTGGCGCCATCTCGTGGCCCATTTCTGGAACAGAACATCACATGAAAGTATTGTTCCGCTGCTCGAGATTGTCAATAACAAACTCCAGCGCGAGAAAAGTCACGACTCCTGCTGATCATCAAGCAGACATTTAAAAAAAAAAATCATACTCACTTGAGTAGTTCTGCACCTTCCGGAGCTCTGAGGGAACGAGAGAGAGAGAGTAAGACGTAGACAGAAAGAGAGAGAGAGAGAGACCAAGTGAGCAAATCACTCAGCTACAGAGTCAAAGTCAAAGCAGATGGCACGTGTGGGTGGTAAACATGTCGATCTAATCCAGAGCTGTAAATGCTGCAAACATGTGCTGCTGTCAGTCAGCTCGCTCTCTCTCTGCTGCTGCTGCCTCAGAGTGGATGAACTGTGCCATCAACACCATCTCCATCTGTCCCACCATCTTGTGTGTGTGAACGTGTGAGCTCGGTGGTGCTGGTGCTGGTTTTGTGGTTGGTGCAATGATGAGTCACTTTTCTATTTCAAAGCTCTCGCACGGTGACCTACATATCACCGTTTTGGATTCAGAACAGGAAGTACAGATGGTATTGAACACGAGACGGGGGATTTTAGTGCAAGAGTCGGTCCACACCACCGGCACAGCCGCTTTAATGTTGCTGATTTACACCTGACAGGGACGGCAGGAAGCAACTTGTTGGGGTATAGCTTACTTATTGCTTTACTTTTATTTTGAAAGGGTACAGAACATGTTGGTGTGTCTCATTTCAAAGAAGACTATTTATGATGTGTTCTAAAGTATTTACAGTGTGACACCTAAAACCTAAAACAATCCACTATAATAGCAAAGGAAATATATTTTCTTTATGTATGTAGATTCAATATTTCAACATGCTAGGTTTCCTTTTTCATTATTCATGTCATTAAATCAGTGTTATGACAATATTTTCACCTTGAAGAGGTTACACAGATTCAAGTGTCATCTTCATAATATTATCTTAGTAAATATATATATATATATATATATATATATATATATATATGTATATATATATATATATATATATATATATATATAAAAAATAATGTACAGATAATTTATTTACTAAAAACATCAAATTAAATATTTTCCATTGACAAATATGCCAGTTATTGCTGTTTTTTCATATATTTTTCAAACATATATGTATTTAACATCTTGTACTTAACATATAGGATAACATACCATAATATATATTTAAAAGATAAAAGCAAAAATATCTTAAGGAATACATTTTTAGATACATACCAGTAAATATTACCATTTTTATAATTGAAAAACAACTATTTCAAATATATTCTTGAAGCAAAATGACAATATTCTGGCAAGTGTTGTCAAATGAATGTGGACTCCTGCTTATATGTTCAAGTATAGATATATATATATATTTTTATATGTCAATACATGCTTGTTCTGTAGTACTCCCTATACAAACCTTATGAGATTTGGTAATTGTTGCTTTAACAAAATAAAATGTTTCATTCAAATGTTTGCAGCCAGTAATGTGGTATTGTTGAGGTGTTCCTTTTATTTTGTCCAGCCCTGTATGCCACTCATAATGTGCTAATATTAAAATGTGATACATTGTTCATGTACTTATTTAATGTGGATACAGAGAGAAGAATCAACTACCTTTCCCGTACAGCCGCTTGAGCTCCTCCTGGAACTTGTCACTGAGGCCGCTGACGGAGGAGCGGATTGTCCCCAGGTAGAGGTCGGTGTTGATGCTGACCGCCGACCAATCGGTGGGCTCGGGCGGGGGCGTCAGCGTCGTCAGGTTCTGCAGATGGAAAATGGAAGAGCAAGGTTATGCAAGGTTGAGATGAAATTAAAATATAATGATGCCTCCAAGGGGGGGAAACACAGTGCTCGGCGTGAACGGGCCTCATCGAATGTGACACCGATGGGTCGCTGCAGACGAGTCAGAAACAATCGTACATTCAGCGCCGAATTTAACAGCTCCAGGGGGGGAAAAAAAACAATCTTGACGAAGTGCAGATTTATCTCTGACCATCACAGAACACTTTGCACATTATCTCTTTGACAGGAAAATCAAAGAGCACTCATGCGGGACTTTGTCCAGATCAGTGAGTTCTTATCAGAGGACTGACAGAAACAGAGCTGTGAACGCATCCGTCTGCACACTCTCAACTTCTGCTCTGGGTTTTTCCCTTTTTTTGTGTGTGTGACTGTGCGCCTTCGCCTCGCCTCACGCTATCCAGAAAAGAAAAAAACCAAAAGCTTCAAAGACGTCTTTCATGAGAGAGAGAGAGAGAGAAAAAAAAATCAACATTTTATCTGCGTAAACAGTCCAGGATGAATGCACGAGGGGGATCTTTCATAACAGCTGGCTCTCTTCTTCTTACAGCCGTTTGATGTCGCGTCACAAATCTCTGAACAACTACAGCTGCTGCAACCGTGGAGATAATTGGGCGTTATATTATTCAGATAATTAATGATGATAGAAGAAGGAGATGTTTTAAAGTATATATATATTGTTCCAGCCTGGCTGTCGAAATGATTCTATTAATATGGATATCCTTCAGATTTTCATCACTGTGTGTAAGAAACACTTCTGTGTCTCAAGGCCGTAGCATTTTAACTAATTAGCTCCCTCGCTGTGTCCTAAATGCATATTAAGTGTGGTTTGGGTTATGTAGGCTAACGCGCCGGGAAACTAATGAAGTCACCCTTGAAATGCCAGCATGCATTTTTAAAACTACAGCTGGAATGTGTTGCCCGCGTGAAATATTGATGATTAATCGGAATGAAAGAATCGTGGATGAACGGCATCAAGAGGCGCTGTGGAGGAGGACGCACAGCCCAATGTGTTGTTTTGAAATTTAGAAAAAAGCATAATTTCCTGTGGTAAGGAAACAAAATCAATGGCAATCAATACGGAAAAATTACTACCCAGTTTTCATTTAAAATATTCAAATGTTCTTTAAAAAGGTGCAGTATGAAAGGATTTTAGTTTGAAACACTCGTCAAAAAAAAGTGAAGATATAAAACTTTCGATGTAATGTTGAAAACGTCAGATATCTATTGAATTAGCATGCTAACCAGTTAGCCCCTTCACGAGTTTGATAGTCTGATTGTAAAACAACACCAGAGCTCCCCCATTGCTCCGAGCTCCCAGTCCTTATAAACAGCTAGCTGCATGGCTAACTGAGCTAACAAGCTAACGACAGCAGCAGTTAGCAGCCATTGAAATCAACAGGTGACCACTTCTTACATATTGCAGCTAAATATACCATCTGAACAGAAAAAAAAAACATTTGGTCTTCGGTTCACGTCGCCCGACATCCCGTCCTACCTGCAGGAAGACCACCTTGTCCTGCGTCTGGGCGTAGGCCTCCAGCTCGTTGCTCCTCCTCCTCAGCTGGCTGAGCTCGTTCTCCAGGCCTCGGGCCAGCTCCTGCGCGTGGCGCTCGGCGTCGCGCTGCCTCGTGGCGATCACCTCCACCAGCTCCGCCTGACTCTGCTCCACCATGCGCTGCAGCTCGGCGTACACCTGCCAGCTCTCCTCCAACTCCTTCTGAGCGCTCGCCTGCAAGAGGAGAGAGTCCAGACAAAGAGGAGGTTAAGAGAAAATCTGTGTCGTTACTTTACTTTTTTTTTTCACCATGATTTCTGCCACCAGGCTGGATGTTTCCCAGATAAATTATCGCGCAACCAGAACAGGAAGATAACCTGTTTTTGTCCTTGGTAGCAATCGTTGAACAGCCAGAGTTGGTGCAACAGAAAAAGATGAATGAAGGAAGCAAAGAAGATGGAAGAGAGACAGAAACCAAGGAAAAACGAGAGCGACCAGGCGGCATTCACTCAATGGAAAAAGTTAGTGTTTCCCCTTCATCGAGGACTTGAGAGGGTTCAAAGCCGACATCTAGTTTGAATTTATTTCTACTAGATCAGTAAGTAACAAAACCTGTAAAACTGGGATTCCCAGATGTACAGTAACCGCGATGCTAGCGGTACCTTCCAGGTGCATTTTGGGAAATTCAGATTTCAAAGCATAATCCAAGACGGTTTGGCCTCCACTGCTTCTATTTGCTTTTTCGCTTTTGAATCTTTAAACTTCATGGAAGTGTACCAACATATTTCTGTAGTTACTCATTAAATCTATATCCAGATTTCAGAATCAAGTATTTTAAACCTGTTTGAAGCGAAATGAGCATTATCTTTTTAATCAAACTGGCTTCCATTTCATCATATTTAATGTCTCTATTTGTTGCTTTCCTTTATTTAAAATGAGAGGAGATTGGGTGAAATATATAAACATCATTTATATGTGGAACAAGCTCAAGAAACTTCAACAACATATTTCTACCAGTTGCACTATTTTAAATCCTATTTATTTCTCCCATTTTATGTTAACTCGTATTTGTTTTATATCTTGTCTAAATGCCTGTCTGCCTTCTGAACAAAAGACATTAACTTTAGTTTCCTTGTTGTTTCTGGTGTGATATATAAATAAACTTGCCTGGAGTCCAACCAAATTAGCCTGTGAAATGCTACAGATGATTGTGGGTTTCCCAGAGTGTCTGACTGCTGCTTGAACAACTGGACTAACCGGTCGCGTAGGTCTGCAGCCAGGTGAAAGAAACCACCAAAGCTTTTTAATCTCAGACTCACCTGGCATGGGTTACCAGACACCAGGTGTTGTCATTTTACAGCATACAAGCGAAACTAAAGTGTAATGAAAATCTAAAAACATTGAAAAGGATTCAGTGATGCGTCGTCGTCTTTATCTCCAAGTCCATCAGTTGAACTCGCAGACACAGCAACACACACATGTACAGTCGTGTGTGTGTGTACAAAACACGAACGATCTAGTAACTGAATCCTTGTTGTACTTAAAGACGTAGATAAAAATCTCACAAAGCAGGAAATCACGGGAGCTGCCTTGAACCTGGAACGTTTTCCAATGAGAATTTACTTTAGCATAGTTGTGTTTCATTTCAAGTGTTTGACAAACACATGGGACTCATCGGACAGTCATGAGAAAACCATTCAAAACCGCACCAACATTTTTGTTTCACGACTCCAATTACAATCCTTTAATTGAAATGAACAAAGGCGGGTAGTGTAATGAGGAAGCGGGTGAGAGCAGGGTGTGGGAGACGGGAGGTTTTTACGCCGGTCCCACCGGTTGGACGGCCACAGACGTGGATCTGAGTCCTCCAGAGTAAACAAACTAAATAACCTGCCGGCGCTCTTCAAAACCGCAGAGCATGAGAGGCATGACAGAGTTGTCAGCAAGCAAACATGTTGCAGGTTTTATTTCAAGGGAAATGTAAATGCACTTGTGTTTACACGGAATCCACTTTCCATCGACTTAACACTGGCGCTGGGAAGCTGAAACGCGAGGATTATGTCATGCTGCTGTGTTCGAGTCGTCTGAATGTAGAGAATCTGAGGAACTGTTTGTAATTTACCACTTAACAAGATGCTCATCAACTGAAAAGATGGTGGATAGTGTACATCTGGGGGGGATGTCAGGCCGTATTTCAAAGTAAAACAATATATTTGGTAGCACGTGCGCCTAATGTTAGCATTCAACCACTTCCGAGCTAACGTTGCAGTTTCTCTTGCTGCGTTGAAAGAGTTGATATTTTAGAATGTATCTTGTCTGTGTCTTTGCTATTGTATTATGTAACTATCAAACATAAATGTTAGCTTGGAAGCTAACGTTAGCTGTCGGCTAACCAAATGTTACCTTTTCTCAAATATATTGTCGTTTTACTTTGAAATATGGGTCAGCGTCCCTCCAGACTTTCAGAAATCCATCATCTTTATGGTTGCTGATCAATATGAAAGTGGTGAAATAATTTTTTCGTCAGATTTTCGTTTGTTTCTTGCATCTCTGGGACCTTCCTGGCTAAATAAAGACACGGGAAATAAGATAAAATAAAATAAAAGTGACTCTGTAAGTGAAATATTATCCCATTAACAGGTGTGTGTCACGTCGCAGGGCTCTTGTGTGCTCACCTGGATCAGAGCGCAAATAAAGCTTTTTGAGCTTCGGCACATCAGAGAAGACTGGACAAATATTTAACATGCAGCACACAATGGGACAAACACAATACAGATGGACGGACAGAAAAAAACACGACACGCTGCTTTAAAAATCCACTACATGACAAATAAGGATTTGATCTAGAAGACCGGTGTGTTCGGCTAAAGCAAGATAACCAAACTGTTGTCCAATTAGATAAGAATGGTTCATGTTCACTCTTCGACAGCTACTAAGACACTCACCAGCTTTGTTCCCTCAACATCTTTAAGCCGCTCGCCAAACTCCATTTAGCAAAAACAGTCATTTTCCCGTCAGAGGACACACTTCCTTCCAACTTGACAGAAAAACTATATCCCCTTTCCACTCTTCCAACAATTGCATACGCCTGTGTGGTTGGATTTAACCCTCAATTCACCACATTAGTAAAGTAAACTAGCTGTTTCTTGAGATGAAAGTTGAAACTGAATCTTTCAGACATGTTGCGTTTCGTCAGCTGTGTTTCCTGGTCACACATTCACAGTTCTGACTCCCTCTCCTCCCAAAAAGTCTTCTTCTTTTAGACTCCAGCCGACTCACCTTGATGACCTTGATGGATTGCTTGATCTCATCCAGTTTCTTGGCCCTCTCCTTGATCAGATGCTTGAGCTCGGACCTCTTCTTGCTCAGATTGCTCTGCGAGAAGAAAATCAGGGTTGTGGCTCAGAGAAATAAATGCAGACAGAGTTTTACACCACGAGAATCACGTGGAAGTCCTTCAACAATCCAAATCCAATCAAAATATACCGCCATGAGCCTTCGAACATTATCTAACACAGCTCACCGTCTTCTTCTTCCACTCGTGCTCGGTGGAGACGATGTCGTGGGACTTGTGCGCGACCTCGGCGCAGGCCGTGCAGATGCAGGTGTGGTCCGTGCGGCAGTAGACCTCCAGGAGACGCTCGTGCTTCTTGCAGATCTTGTCCTCCAGGTTGAAGGTGGGTTCGATCAGACGGTGCGATATCAGAGACTTCACCTGCAGGGAGGAGGACAGCAGGGGAAACAAACCACGTGACGGCAGGTAATCTCGCCAAGGAGAAAGAAAACATTTTTATTACTGTGCAATAATCGTAAAAGAAAGAAGAATAACTGACCTTTTTATGGTGTCGGAGGTGTGTCTCGCAGAACGACCCGGGGCAGTTCACACAGGACTTGAGCGCCTTTAACTTCCTCCCGATGCAGGCGTCGCAGGGAACGTCCCCGGGCCGGGCGAACTCGCCAGTGTCCTGCCCTGTGGAGCTCCCCTGGCCCGTGTCCGAGCTCAGGTTCAGCGTGGATCCCCGTGACAAGGCCCCACCTCCCCCGGCTCCCCCGGACATCACCAGCCCCTGGAACTGGGTGGAGATCTCAGCCAGGACCCTGTTGACGCTCATCTCGGGCTTTTTGGAGTAGGTCTTCTTGCACATGGGGCAGACGAACTTCTTGCTGTGGTTCCAGTAGCCCTGCAGGCAGGCCTTGCAGAAGCTGTGTCCGCAGGGCGTGGAGACGGGCTCCACGAACACCTCCAGGCAGATGGAGCAGGTGAACTGCTCCTCAGAGAGGACCCGGCCTCCCGGGGAGTTAATGTCTGGAGGAAAGAGGGAGGACATGGGAGAGTAACGATAAAGATTAGATGCACAGGCAATTAGGTATTTTATTAGATTGGCAACACATGAAAAAAATTTACATATTCAATATTTATATTTCCCTATTTTGAACAGTTTCTCACGTGATTGTTAATTTCAGATCTAAAATCACATTTTTAATGTCATATTGAAATAATATTGGACATTTAATTGTCTTTTCTCACCTGTGAATATACATTTCAAAATCAAAACACATAGAATCATGTATATATGAACGTTTGACCCTTTCTTCAAATGTGAACTGAAGGAATGTAAATGTGAATCATGTATGTTAGAAGCAAAACATGGCACATGAGAGCATTCACATGTGAAATCAGCATTTTCTCCCATTTCCATGTTACAAATATGTTGAAATTGAAATTTGCACGACACATTTTCACAAATGAATTGAATATTTTGACTTGTGGTTGTCTATTTTCCATGTAAACTAACATTTGAATGAAAAAAAAACAAATATTATGTCACATGTTCATTCAAAATGCTCACTTGTAATTAGCGTTTTTCCACTTACAAATGAAGATTTTCACATGTGAATGACAACATTTCCACATGTGGAAACAAACCATTGCACATAAAATCATGTGAAATTTGCTTTTTTGACATGAATTCCACATTTTCACTTGCAATTTGCTATTTTCACACACAAACAGGATGTTTACCACATGTGAAGAAAATAACATCACATGAGAACTGGAAATTTTCACAATTAACTTGCTTTTTTTTACTATACACATTTTTTCCACATGTGATATGTTTTTTTTCTCCCCATGTGGATTAAAATTTCCACCCGTGAATACAAAAACACAGCACACAAAATTAGATGAGAATTCACAAAATTACATTTTCACACATCTTTAAATAGGACTGGAAAAGAGAATAATGTGTGATGCATGATTAGAATTTCCATATGCGGAAGAAAATTGTAAAATTGTGGTGTTAAGATTTAACACGAAAAACAAGAGATTTAATAAATGACCTGAACATTTTTCACAACTGATGTTATTCATTTTAACTTGATTTCCACATAAGTTACGTATATTTTCACACACATGTGACTGTCTTTATACCACATGTGTGGTTGTCAAGCCAACCTGGATGTTTGGCCTTCGGCATCTCTCGCCGCTGCACCAAGAGGGCCTTTGACACCTTTATGTTCCGTATGAGTAACTAAGATCACATGTCACAGGAAGTGAAGTGTGAAACTGTGAAACTGCCTCCAGGACAGCAGTTTAGCAGTTAACTGCAAGCAAAAGACATGAGATGATATTCGATGATATTCGCCTTGTTGGGTGTTGGATGGAGGCGAACGGTGATGTGGCGCCGCTTCAAACTACCCGGTTACTCATCCTACATAAAATGCTAACGATATACAGCCTTAGCATTTATTTAAATCAGTCCTGGTGTGAAGAAAAACATTTGTGTTATATGAGAAAGAGGTGAAATCGGGACTCGATGTTACGAATAGGCTAAGGAGGTGTATCTCCAGACAATGTATGTACTGTAGGTTGTTTAGTATCGCGACAGGAGAAATCCCCCAAAAGTTGAGGTACCGTGGTTCTTCTCTACTCGTGTGTTGGGTGTGTTTCACAGAAAACAACAAGGTTTATCAGTTTGGACATGAAGTATTTTGTCCTATGTCACATATTGCGGAGTATAGGTCGAAAAGGAATTGCAGCGATACTGAAACAAATGCCGGATACGTTGGATGTTAGGGACGGGGTCAATCGCCCAACTTGGTGCCCCCATGCTGTGAAAGCCCCCCTCTTGGACGCCCTTGTGGTAGATAGAACCCCCTGAAACACCCCGAACCCGCCACCGACGTCCATTCCTGCTGAACTTTAAAAACTCAGAAGCGATCGATCAACATCAACAACAGTCATGTGATAAGAAATATTGGGAAAAGGTTGTTTTCTGGTCTACCGGAAAACAACCTTTTCCTTCCCAAAATTCCCCACAAGTGTTTGACATGTAGGATCTGAGAACACGACACCCGTCTTTGCACAAGAGCAGGAAGTGTGTTTAAGAGCGGCGCCGTGTTCGGCCGAGGGGGTGAGTAACTATCTGAGGAATGTAGAAACTCTGGACCTTCCACCTGACGGCACCTGCGTCAGGTTTAAAAGAAAACAAAGCTCTTCCAGACCTGCCGCTGATAGGGCCTCCAGCCGAGAGCTACGTGTCACAGAATCAGTATGTTTACGCGTTAAATGTGTTTTTTGGGGGAATTGAATGTGCGATTGTTAATGAAGGTTATTGGTTTTATTAGTCTATCTTTCTCTAAATCCTTTTATTTTCATTTTACACAGGTTAAACAAGTGTAGCATCATTTCAGGACATTAAATCGACCCAAATAACGAAGAAAGTTCATTATAAAATGTCAGATTTTGATCCTTTCCATCCCAGACAAACAAGCAAACACACGCCCTCCACTGTAAATAAGAGACTTGAGCTCAGGTCACACTGTTTGCTGCTCTTCCGACTAGCAGAACTAAATCTCAACAACAACTGTACCCAACAGAGGCCTTTAGGAGACAAAATGGTAGAAGTGGGTCATAAAACACAGGAGAGATAAAGAAGGACTCACTCTGCATGTTTGTTTCGTCTGACGTGGAGCCGATCAGCTGCTGCTCCTTCTTCTTCTTCATGCACTTTGCTTTGAGCCACAGGCCGGCAGACAGGTGCGGCGCTCGCTTCCTGAAACTCTGACGTGGCCCCTCCCACTCTCAGTGTGACACACCCAAACAGCTCACACACACACACACACACACACACTCACACTGATTTCCATAGCTGTGTTGTTGTTGCATGCAAATCTCCCGCACCAAGAACAGGTTTGTCACTGCATCGTCCTAAAAAGACTATTCACTACAAATTCTTGCCCCTCCAGAAAGAGTTTTATAGATGGATGAATGTGGTGAAAGTTGCATTGTGGGTATTTTAGGCACCAGGTTTTAAAGAGGAAGACTACGTGAATGTATTTCCAAACCTGGCGCCTACGTCCCCCTCAGTGCACCTTTTTTAGGGTGATTGTGTCTTTTATTAGACATTACCCACAATGCAACTTTGCCATTGAGTAACATCAGTGTAGGCAGTTTATCAGATCACATGCAGCCTCATCTGGAGCCACAAATACTACTTTTTTTCCCGTTAACATGCAGCTGTGTGTGTCAGTCTATATCTGATTACATATTGATAACTGAGACCTCTGCTTGATGTGACAAATCAGTTCCCCACCATCATAATTTCCAGAGGAGCGACCTTTTTCTTCTCTTCTGCCAAACATTGATCAAATGGTGGACCCTAAAAGTGAATATGCACTTTTTTCTGAAGGTGAAGGCCTCCACGTTAAAAGAATGAAACCCGTATCTCCTTGTAATCCACACACTCCCTCCAGGGAGGACGAGGACGGATTTTACGTATTGCACAAACATACTGCCCTCCGTCCCCGTGACCTCCAGTCCACCGGCCGTCCTCTGGAGAGGGAGCGATCTCCTCCCTTCTCCTCGAATTGCCGAAAGCGACTCCCAGAACCCAGCTGGATTTGTCTCTCTGCCCAGTTTTTCCGTGAACCTCGCCGGGCTCGATGGCACCTTTTGCTTCTTTGGAGACTTCTTGCCTGACTTCTTTCCCCACCTTCAGTGACAATTAGCTGGAACCTGCAGCGTCGGAGTCAACAGTGATGACCTCTGTTAAAGCAGACGGGCTGTGAGGGGAGTTCAATTTTTTCCACATTGAGATCCACGACAAACCTGCAACTTTCTGCACTTTCCGAAGCTCTGTGTGGGAACACGGTCCGCAATTATCGATGTGATGAATGATGCTTTTGATGTGATGAATGATAAGCGGCCGATCGGTTAAATGAACAACAAATGGCTCCATTTATCAAATCGCCCATAGCGTTCAAATCATGACAACACAGTTTATCATCTCGTTTTTGTAAAATTGTGCGTCATCATCAAATAACCTTCCACCCGTCAGGCTGTCAATGACAAGAGTCAGGAAAATTGATTGCCTATTCATCAACCTCTGGTTTGAGTTTTAACCCCTTTTATCTTGATGCCAGCACACTCGAGGCGAGAGGCCGGGAACGACCCAAACCGTGAACTAATCGTACAAACAATTTCTCACGCTTGAACCGTTCTGTGTTGCTGGACGTGTGCAGGCTTGGTTGAACGGGAAACACAACCACGGTTGTTTTTTGGCAGTAAAGTTGCTGAAATTATCATACTTGCTAACATGCTACATGCTAAAGGTGAGTATCTTTCTATAGGAGGGGGGGAAATTGATTCCTCGAGGCATCATGATCTCTCTCGAAAGATCGAGAAAGATTAAGTTGATCATCGGAAATGTAAAAACCCAATTCTCGACGTCGTGATGACCTGTAACAGTTACGTAGGACCGGGCTGCACGTTCCTTCATTAGAGATACGGCCTGGCAGATGTTGTTGCGAGCACATCACGTAAAACTTTAATCCATTCACATAAAGAAGGACAAGATTCAATTCGGTGTGGTCTTTCTTCGGTAATATTGTTGACTTTCTGCTCTGAGACAACACGTTTTCTGGAATTTTGTTTAAATACGCAACGTATCCATCGTCTAACTGATTGTCCACTCATTTTCACACATTTCCAGAATGTAAACCTGATCTGAAAATAACCCCTCAGTGTACATGTCTTGTATTTTCTTTTATTCTTCCAAAAGTCTAAAAAAGAAGAAATGTTACGGAAGCAAAATAGCTAAAAAAATATACTGTTTTCACCTCCTGTAGTCCGCAGACACCAACATCAAATGTGTGAGCAGCTGCAGTGCTTCGTCTCCACCACTAGTGGGCGGCCTTGAGCCGACAGTGAGGGAACACCAGCTTCACACTTTACATTCATGTTGCATTTTCACCCTACACACCAGGCTGTGGGTTGTTCACTTAAAAAAACCAAAAAGAAAACTATTCCACTCTCTAGAGACAGATGCTGTCTGATGTTCAGCACACGTCATGCTGCAGATGTCTTCTATTTCTGCTCCACAGCTGTGATTTATGAGGATCCACCTCCCACCGGCCTCTCAGGGAAAAAAAAAAAAAGATTGATTCCTTTTGCACTGCAGCATATTGACAGCACAGATGTCAATGAGACATTAAAGAGAGGGGTTCGGTTTTCTAGTAGCGACTGCACGTCCGGGGTCTCTGAGACGTTATCGATCCCGCCAAATGTCACTGCGTCTCTATTCATCTGCTGCACGTTATCGATCGCCTTATATGTCTTCATCCTCCTTTCTGCTTTTCTGTCCGTGGCGTTGTTGGAGTCGTACCCCTTAAAATGTCTCCCTGTGTTTTGAAAACTAGTTTAATTAGGGCTGTAAAATCTAGGTGTGTGTGTTGGTTTCATGTGTGTGCATGCTGGGATATATATATTCAGCGAGGAGCCCCCTACAGCAAAACACTCACTGCAGAGATTGTGTCGCATGATGTTATGGAGCTACAGTTTTCTTGGAGTGGGGGGATTCTGCTTTCTCTCCCTGTCGCAGTGTCAGTCAAGGTAAATGTATTCTTCCTCCACCACCACCACCACCACCCCCCTCCACACCTTTCTCTCTTTCTCCGTCCACCGGCGACTCCGGCTTCCCCCTTAGCTCCCCTTTGCGTCCATCCATCTTTCTCATCTTTTTCTTTCTGGACCCCCCCTTACCTCCTCCCCTATTCGGTTTTATTTTCCACAACCCATCCAGAGGTTCTCTCGCAGGTTTATAAATAGAAAGCTATACCCCTCTCTCCTTTTGCTGTCTCTCTCTTTGCTTCCTGTTGTTTTCCCTTTTTTTTTTCCCTTCTCTCCTTCCCTGCAACCCGAGTCTCTGCTGGAAGCCAGACTGCACTGTGTTTTTCCTGTCTTGAACCCTCCCCTCTCCTCCCCCCTTTTTTTTCTTTTCCACACACCTCTCACTCTAAACTCTGACAGAACGCTGCCTGCGAATAAACACTCTTTTTTTCTCCTGCAGACGGTACGCGGCGCCCTCCGTATAGTTTTTCCTCGCGTCTCAGCATGTTGCTTCCTCTGCGTCCCCCCCCTCCTCCTCCCCTCTGGTTTCTTAGAGAGGGTACCGCTGCTCTCGCCTCCCCTTCGAGGGGGATACGGTAGCTCTACTGAGCATTACTGATAGTCTGTGTGGATAGTGTCGCGCTCTCTGTGTTACTGATAACCTCGCCGTGCCCCTGGCAACCGGAGGACAAAAAAAAAAAAACCCACAGCTGAAACGACGCCCTCTGGATCTGGTCGCGTGGCGTTTTCTCAACGGGGTAGTCGTGTTGCATTAGCACCTCTAATAACTCCCAGAGACCAAAGACAAAAATCCCAGTTGGGATATTCTCATTGGACTTTTTTTCTTTTTTAGGGGAAGTGAGCTCAGGAGCCGGAAACTGATTGTCCCGTGCCTCCAACTTGAAAAGGTGGTTCTGAGCACTCGGCCGACCTCGCTGCTGCTCAGTGCTTATGTAAGAGTATTGGTGGGGATTGACTGATTGATTGTTCCAGAGGAGTGTTTATGGCACAGCTGATTTGTTAACCAGTGACGTAACCCGTAAATTACATCAGCATCAATACCATTAACGACCGGCTCCACATCAGTGCACTCATTCGCTCGCGCTGAGTCAGGAGTCTGTCAGGAAATTAACAAATACATTTATTCAGTTCATTAAGACCTTGTATAAACTGTACGGTTACACTTTCCAATTGTATTGTTTGTTGCTAAACTGCTTTCTTTCCTTTGGCCAGCAGGTGGCGGTTCCACTGGTTTTCGAAGATATAAGTCAAATTATATATAAGCTTATGAGAAAATGACTAATTCTCGCTTGACGACTTTATGGACTCAAGTTTTACTTTCAAGTCCTCTTCAACACGTCACACTGATCATTTTTTAAATTACATTTATAGATGATAACTAATGGCATGCTTTAAAAATACCCCTTAAAACAAGGCGACACTGACAAACAAGGTCAGTTTTGACTCTTTATACTATGAATATTTGATCCACGTCTATGCTAGATAAAGTTCGCTAATCACTAGTGGTATCACATAAGCGTATGTCTTAAAATGTTGATGTGTTCCTGAAGCTTTTCATCACCGTTGGGTCAAAATGTCACGTACCTTCAAAACTGTGCTAGTAATATCATCATCGGCCTTGTTTGTAACCGTTTACTGCTAATTAGCAATCATGCTAACATACTTATATAGATTATATCTGCAGAACACCGCCCTATCGTCCTTCTGAGCATGTAACTAAGATGATGTTAGTGTTTAGCTCAAATCACGTAGCAAACAGCGCTACAAGTGAGGTGTTAGATGATGACATCTCGTTTTGCAAAGTATTAATGAATTATCAAAGTAATTAAAAGCTCGTAAGCCTTTAAGCCTTGTACAATGTTGACCCATCGTCTTCAGGGCCTCGAAGGACTAAAAAGAGAAAATTGGATGAGTAATGAAACCATAACTTTCTCCTCTGATACAACAGGACCATTAAATCACTGCACGACTCCCGCTTCTGTACCAAATAAAGTAACAAGACTCAGTGCAGACAGCGCCGTCATACACTATGTTTTTATTCCAAACACTGTTTCTTTAAATGTTACAATCCATCCGCTCTTGTGCAGCAGAGAGTTTTCCTGGAGACACAGACATAAACACATATAGAACAGGCAGTCTGCCCAGTAAAGTACCAAAAACTGCAGTTTCTTGAAATGGTCACTTGACGTCGACTCCAAAGGTGAGTCAATCCTCATAACAGCCTGGGATAAAATGCCCACATTTACAGCATAAGTAAACATGAGCCTGCTGGCAGCCATTGGTGGAGCCTTGAGCTTTTGGGGGAATAAACACCTGGAGTCGAGTTTGGACTAAAAGGTTGGTATATCTTAGCTCTCCCTTCTCAACATCTGCGGCAGCGAGTGCAGAGCTGCCAGAATCGTCTAAGGTAAAATTTGCACACTTAGATTGGTAGCTGCCAGTTATGTGGGCTTGTGTAACTAACACGTCTCACACTAAGATCCGCCCACACTCCACTTCTTTGCCCATTTTTGATTAGCCAGGCGTCAGGCTAACGTGCCAAAGTAGGTTGACACTGCCAATGAACGGTACCACCGACTCTGAGCTTCATTCTGGCTCCTGTGTGACGTCCCAGTGGCTCGCTCCGCCATTTTTACAGTTAATCTGTGGAATGAAACAAATCCAATCGCCAGATAAGAACATTTCTGATGAGTTTATGTTAATCATTGAAGTTTGTACGAAAACCACTTACGAAAACAATACAGTTTGGCATACAATAGCTGTTTTGGTCGCCATAGTCACAGCTGGAAATGTTGCGAGTCTTATCAAAACTTCTGCTTTTGAGGCCACAAAAAACGACAGGAAATGTCCCCAGGTAACCTTAAAAACACTGTCTCCATCCCCTCTACCTCCGGATGTGAAAGCACACTAATAAGCATAGAATGTGACTGTGATAGATTTGCTACAAGTGGTCAACCTTGACTGTATCGACTGTTTGCAGACAGCAGTGACATCATTTACTGGCAACTTGGCTGTTAAAACTATGTTAAAAAACGCCCGAAACCTTCCAACCAGTGTGACACAAACACAGTTTCTACGCTGCTCTAAAAACGTTTCTATCTTTAGCCCAAAGAACCATCGAAAAGCTATATTTTTTCCCCCAGCGCTCAGAATAAGTGTGACCATCATGCGCTTTCACTTCCTGTGGCTTCACCGCACAGACAGCGAGCAGCTGGTGACAGGCTACAACACTGCAGTGCTTCATTCACATGCAGCACTCAATTTGTGGACCGCTCCGCTCTCTCAGCTCCTGCTGCCTGTTGCAGCACGCTGTGTGTGTGTGTGTGTGGATGACGGTTGTGAATCTCCATGTCCTCCAGTGAATCCTTTCACTGTAATGTCTGTATCACACCCGTGTCAGGTAAAACCTTTTCATGCATCACATGTCTTTTGTTGCCATGAAGATGATTCACATGTTTTTAAAAAAAAAAAATTTAATTGAGACATGAGCGCTGGTGCATCTGGGCCAACACAGGATTTCCTTTTTCGACCATACTCCGCTCAAAACGGCTCGCGCAGCGCTGCAGTTGGCGGCGGCGCTCTCTCTTTCCTTCCGCCTTCAGATGTGATCTGATCTAATCTGATACCGTCTGATCCGATCTCGTCCGGCCCTCATCTTTTGTAATTTGAGCTATTCTCCGCATATGTCTCAATAAAGACGCTGAAATGCAACGGAAAGACACGGGGCGCACGTCTTCTCATCGCGTTATCACGCTCGACATATTGAGGCTGAAGGTCGTGTGGTTCACCAAACGTACGAAATCCCATCTGTAAATCAAAACTGACACAACATAAAACGATTCGCGAATTTCCTTTGATCGGTTCAGGCTGAAGGCAGGCGGGAGCTGAGGGATCTCTGTTTTCTTTTTTATTATACTTCGTCTGAGGAACTTATCCAAACATAACTGAAGGCAGACTCAGCGTGCATGAAACACGGCTCTCTTAAATTATGTTTTAAGCTCCGTGAACAAGCGGGATGACCTTTGACCCCTTACAGTATGTCTCCACATGAAACACACTCAGAACCCCCTCTGGGATAACATGGATTTATCGTAAAATCCTTCATCTGGTCTATGAAGCCTCTGATGCCGATGATCCGCAAGCTGATCTGAGTTTAATTTTACTCATAATATCAGTTACACGCAGAGGGGAAAAACAGCTGATTGGCGTAAAACGAGACTCTAAAATGACTGCAGGCATCACGATCACTGTTCCGAGATCGTTGCGACCGTTGTGAAACTTTATTGATCTCTCGCTGGGACATTGACAGAATGGGATATTGTTCCTCAAGCCTGAAAGTCGATCCTCAAAAGGACGAACCGATTTCTCAAGAGGGAAGAGGGAAACTTTCAATAAAGGATCAATGGAAAGCAGACACCACCACAGGGTTGGGTTTCAGATTCGTACTCACAATCTCAAGTAGACGTTTCCTCTTCATATATATGATGTCCGATTAGGACTGAACATGTTCAACACAGCCTCTTACCTCAACGACTGAAATGGACCCTCAATCTGAAGGGAGTCCAAGTAACCACAGCTACTGATTCCAGAACAACACAACTGTTGCAGCGTAGCTGCATGGACAATATTTCTTTAATCTGTTTGAACTAAATCTGATTATTTGACATGCATAGCAAGTGGTTCTGTGGCTGATCTGCCATAAAATAAAACATTCAGCACTTAGTTTCAGTTTGTAAATTAGTTTCAGTTTGTAAATATACTTTTTACGTTCATGTTTACCGAGCTAACGTTTGCTAATGCTCTGACGTTAGCTGTCGAGATTCAGTTTACCATAATGCAGCCGTCCTCTTGACACACCTTTAGCAAGTCGTGTTCGCCAGTCGTCGCTCTCCGATTTGATCATCGAGAAGACTGTCTGGGTCGGAACCACTTTTTATGTTTTTGACTTTTAGCTTTGTAACGTTAGAAGCTGCCTTAACAACCTCTCCAATGGTTCTTGATTTGGTCGATTGGTGGATTCCGACTTGTTTGAACAACTCATTGTTTCGATCGAATCAGGTGTTCTCTAAAGTAACTTCAACGATCTTAAACTCCTTTCAAGGGGCGCTATAGTTTGAGAAAAAAATCAAAGGTGGCAGGGTAAGATTAATCCTTTTTTTCTCCTAGAATATGACAATGACGGGTTATAATTATACAACAAAACCAAAATTTAGGAACAATAACACTGAGCAGTGAGCACTTTGCCCATCAGAGTGGAGACACTTCTGTCTTGTGTTGAATAGATGGTAGAAATCATCAAGAAGAGGATCCATCAACCCCCCAAGAAATAATTGTGCTGTTGCTCCACGAGTAGATAATTTATTCATCGTAAAAAATGATTCATGTTTATCTTCAGATGTGTGATTCAAAAGAAGCCTTATTTGACTTTAAGGTGCACAAATCTATTCATGGATGACACCACTGAAACATGCCAGACCTCTCTGACCCCTGCGGTATGACACCCACATACAATCATGTGTGTCAAGGGGATAGGCAAAGACACAGCGGCCTATTTACCCTGTGCAATAATAATTGAGTGCTCCAAATTCCTAAATTCCAGCAGTGTAATGGTGAAGTGTTCTGTCGTCACCCACGAGCCTGTCTGAACTGGAACAGCACCCAGAGGGGACTAGATTGAAACCAGCTCCTGTGGGGACCCTCGTAGCATCCCCTGAAGGGTGCCGGTCAGAAGGACATTCTTCGAGAAATTGAGATCGACTTTGGCAGCTCGACATTCAGATTGATTTAACCTGTTCTTACTCCTGGAAACGTATGTGAAATGATCCTAAAAGCCTATCCCAGGCTCGCCCGAAGAAAATTCATTGCTGCTGTTGAACCACTTGGAGTACAGGCATGGTTTAGGGCTTTTTTGAAAAGGTTATAAGCTGATTTCCCCCCACCCCACCCAACCCCAAGCTGTCAGAGCCTCTGTAAGTGCTTCTGGCATTAATCTATAGGAGGTTTAACACACTAAATTATTCATATATTTATCTCGCCTGAATTTTTTAAATGCAAAACTAAGCCTGCAGGCGACACATTGGGTACACATCATCTAGTCTTAGATGGTCCAAGTTCAAATTTAATGACAATATCACTGAAGATGAACACTTAACACTTGTTTTTCTAAGGACATATTCAGACGCCTGGCAAAAAATGCCATTTTGTGACCTCAGAATACTCCTGTCTGAGAGTAATGGAAGCAGAAACTCGTGATAGGTACTTTATTTTCTTATTAACACCAACTCTGTGAACATAAATAGTCAAAAACAAGTGTTGAGGTGGAAAAGCAGCCTATTCAAAGAGCAAGACGTGCAGGTTCGGGGCTCTAAAAACTGATATAAACTATATATTGCTACATGATGCATCAGCCATCCGGAGGCTGGTGTGTGAGTGGCTCAGGAGAAAGAAGACAGAGTGAGTCACTTCTCTAAGAGATCTCTCATTGGCTGTTGTAGTCTCTAGGTTGGGCATATCTGCTCAAATTAGCTGTCAATCAAATGGAGTTATTTTTCACCGTACAATTGTGGAATTTGCTACGGAAATTAATCTAGCGGGCATTTGGGAATAAGAGAAAACCATTTTTGTTGGAGTTTGATGCTCTAATGAAACACTTAGACACTTTAATAGTGAGTTGGCGCAAAACTTCGTTCATATTAGCTTGTTAGCTTGTTTGCTGATTGTACCTTACTGATATGGTTCTACGCTTAACTGTCGGGCCACTGAGATGGTACATGTTATCTGTTTGCTGTTTAATGCAGATAATTCGACAAAAAAAAACAGACAAAGGCCAAGTGTGTAGATTTCAAAGCAATATGCAGCAAATTTTATTTAGTGCAGAAAACACAGTACAGGGAGTGTTCTTGTGCATTCTCACCTTAGCCACCATTTCGGAAAGTCCAACAACACATCATAGACTGAAAATGTCAAAAATTACACAGAGGGAATTTATAGCCTAAAACATACAAATATGGATTTCACATGCCTTCACATCAGGAAACACAACAAAACGAGTTTCGGAGGAGTTCACAACAACAACAGCAACAACGTATAAGGTATCCACATAAATTATAGAAACATAATTGGATTGAACCGGCAATAAATAAAGCATCAATCGTCATGGTAGAAGAAATGATGAGGCAGTAAGAAGATTGGTGGGATGTGGGATGGGGCCCTGTAGAGCTTCCTGATTGGCAGATGCCTCCCTGAAAGGACAGTGGTCACTGATTGGCCACGCTGTGAAGGGTGAGCCCACGCCTCGACGCCACATTGTGACCGTACAATCATCTCAAACACAAACTAAAACCCTACTTTTGCATGCTTTCTTTTTTTTGTTTTGTTTTGTTTACAGCGGGATGCACTGGATTTTCTTCTGGGCTGCTCGACTGCTGCGCCACAGACAACATAACAGAAGGGATGCACAAGAAGAGATTATCTAAATATACATGTTTTTTGTTCTCTAAAGTATGGCTTTGATGTCATTTCTAGGCTGTAAAAGCTGCGCCCTAAATATCCACTGTTGGCGCACCGCACCGATTACTTTTCACTATCAAGTATATTCTCGTCAAGCATAAGAAAGAAGTGGATGTAGATAAACATATACAGGCAGAGGAGAGTATTACGTTAGCAAGCATGGATTTAGGGAGACACTGCACAGACGCCGCAGTGTATAAATGGTATGTACAAAAAAAAAACCCTGGCTGCTGTTTGCCAAGCTCTTGTCTGCCGTGACGTCAAGAGGTTTTTTTTTAAGGAGGATGTGGGGACTTCACTTAAGCCGTCTTGCACAAACTATACGCTGCGTTGCTCCATTCATGATCACAGCAGTGAGACAAGCTCTTTATTCCACCCATCCTTTCCACTCATTCACGGAGACCATGCTGTGCTCGACGAACCCCTCGTTTTGTTGCCTTCGGGTTTTGGGAGGGGGGAAGTGAAATGAGGTCAGGCTAACAAAGCAAAGCGAAAAACACAACGGCGTTGACAAAGAAAGATGGAAATGAAGAAAAAACAGTGTCCTTGTGTTTATGTAATGTGCTGCGCTTCAGTGCGACGGGGAGCTGAATGTTCCAAACGATAAACTCTATTCCAGATGTTGGAGAAAATAGAAAATCAGGCTGTGATACGATGCCTCGACAAATAGCAGCATCCGTCGTGTGAGATAGCTGTAGCTACGTTCGCAAAGTGCATCCACACGAAATGGCTTATAAGCGGTTAATTAGCTGTTTAAGAGAAGCAGTTATAGAGTCTGTAAAGGTATTGGCTGTTGTGATATCGCAAAGAAAGACGTGATATCCCTGCTTGATAGTAGTAAACAGTCATACATGGACGGGATCAGGAGATTCAAACTGCACTTTAGATTTTCGGCGACATGCAAACTCACGACTGACCAACTGTGATGGCTTTAATCGGCTTCCCATTTCATGCTGAATTTGTATCAAACTCCTTTCTCCCCTTTGAAAGTTACATTTAGAGTCAAGACATTTAATTTGCGCCAATCCATACAACTACAAATAAGAGTAAAAGAGAAAGATCGTCGTCTGTGCTGTAAGAAACATGGCCGCAGACACTCCCGCGAGGTGACCTCTCAACTGGAGGTCACCTCTATCTAACCGCCGGGGTGATCTAACAGCCTCAAATCCACGAGGCTTATCACAAGTCACATTTCACATTGAAATGACCAGCCGGGTGGAGCAACGTTGAGCTTCTTTTGATTCTGACAGGTAGCTATTTATGGCCTCCAGCCACAGACTCTGTTTTCAATTACATGGATCTGGAACAGTTCAACTTCCCCCTTTCAAATGCAGCACCGGCTGTTTATTATTATAGATGTTGCATGCTGTTGTTAAAGGAGCTATATGTAAGAATTTTTGTCTAACACAACAAACGTTACTAAAATTATCAACAGAATGTGAAGAAATAACATGTAAAAGACGTCTATTTAGGGTGTTGCGGAGATATCTACTAAAGTTAGCATGCTAACCAGCTAGCCTCACTCTCGACAAAAAACACATTCGGCGGGAAAGAAACTAGCAATACAAATAAACGCAAAATAAGTGTTAACGTCAGCGTTGCTCTCAGGGACATTTCTTCTGGCCTGCTAGTGTTAGCTATGTAGCAATAACTTAAAAAGTTAGCTAATTGTATAACATTACCAACAGCGTTGAAATGCTAGTGGTTTGTCAAAAAGAAAGACCGATGGAAGGGACTGTACTTTCCAGGTGAAATGCTGCCCCCTATTTGTTTGGAGAATTGGCCACTTCAACTGGTGGCCAATTCTTACATATAGCCCCTTTAAAATGTCGGGTTTGTTTTCGTAGAGAGTCAACAGCATCACAGATATAAAAATATCTGATATTTCACATTCACATTAAATTAATTTGAGGAAAAACTTGATAATAGAAGTTATTTAAATGTGATTTTCAAAATCTGATTGTCTAGTTATCATTGCTTCTTTTCATTCAAAATAGTTTTTTCCATTGACTGGAACACAATTTGTACGAACTCAAACTACGCAGGTCGATCACCAAGGTTACACATGTATTCTGCGCTGCCCTGGTGAGTTTAATTTGCTTTGGACTGTGGTTCATAGCAGCACGTTGCGTCTCCCACGACTCTCATTCCCACTTTGTCGGAACACATCACTTACAGTAAGAAGGGTGTTGATAAAATAGGTCTGCACTCAGAGAAATATGCACTACCTGCTGACAGGCGTGTAACGCTGTTTACTGTAAGTGTACAGCGTGAGTGATGTGGAGCAGCTGGACATAAAGGGGGCAGGTGCAGGTACATAAAGGAGGCTGAATCTCAGCGGTGTCCAGTACGCTTATCTGAGCTGTTTTTCTAACTTGTTAATCCCATCGGCTCCGGGCACAAACGTATCTCCACTGGATGGGCCCACACAGATTTAAAAATGTTTTACTTGAGGTGTCTATTCAAAGTGCCTGCCAAGTCAAATCCGCCTAAATCCGTATTACTAAGTGTACGTCAGGTAATTATTTGAAAAACCGTATCAAATCCAGTTAGAGGTGGAGAGAAAAAAAAGGGGGGGGGGTTTGATATCAAACTCAGGTGATGTCATCGACAAATCTCCTCGACACTGTGAAGGAAGGGAACAGTCGGACAATGACAGAGAAGAGCGAGCGGGCGGCGATGGCGGCTGGCTTGTGCTGGCTGCGTTTTTTTCTTTCTTTTTTTTTGTGCAACCGCTTCCTGTCCTCGATATAGAAAAGAGGTTACATTCCAATAATAATTCTAGTAATTAGTGAGATTATTATTAAAGCGATGGAGAGTAAGTCTGGCTTTTTCAGAAGCAGTTCAGTGTGCTACATACATCGAAGGGGGGACGTGAATGAAGGCAGGAGTGGGTGTGGGTGTGTGCATGTGCGTCCCGAAGTATGTACAGTTTGTGTAGATCGAAGGAATCATTCGTTTGTACAGTGTGCTTCATGTGTAATGCTGCAAGTCTGACAAAGAAGAAGTGTTTTGGTTCAATTTCCATTCTCTTATTTCGGCGTCTTTCTTTCCGTCTCCGTCCGACAGCTGCAGTGTCTCTCTTTCTTTCTGTCTGTCTGATCTAAAGGTGACAGGGCTCAGGTTCACGGCTGGCATCTGCTCCGAATCATTATCAAGTGTTTATTTAAGGATGCAGAGGTTTAAGTTACCTACTGGGGCACTGAGTAACCCGACACCAAGCAAGAGCTCTCCGCCACGGACAGACTCAGTGTAGGAGTCCTAAATGTGACTCAAGGCGGAGAAGCAATGTCACGCCAGATGGACAGACAAGCATACGTCAGTCATCCTATATCAGCGGCTTCGGCCCTGGCGTGTGAGCTGCTGGAGCTCAGAACTGTTCTTGGTTCTACATTTATTCATCAACCTGTTTGCTATTTGAAAAAAAAAAACACTGTCATGTATTGAAGAAGACTTGAAACTAGTGATCGAGACCATAAAATCATTAGCATAACTGTTTACTGAGGTAGTAAACAAAGTAAGATGTAGGGCAATTTTTTCATAGACTTCAATACAATCGGATTTCTTTCTAAACCAGTGGAGTTGCCCCCGCTGGCTGCTAGTCCACAATCACAGTTTGAGTTTGAACCACTGTTTTAAGAAATGTCAATCAAGATTATGTCACATTCCCTGACTTCCCCGTTAGTTGTTAATCAAATTAAAACAAACAGTGAGAATTATTTATTGTTACACCCTGTTCTGGGTGAATATCACTGACTGCGGGCGCCGCCACTGAAAGCTCTTCAGATCTAGTAACACATACTTCATTAAAACCACTTGAACATGTGTTTTAAACTGAGTGGGCGTGAGTGTTTGAACGAATCTCCACCGGGTCGTCCGGCGCTCATTGATATTAATCAGCATCAGGTATCGCTGAGGGGCCGTTGGAGGACGGAGACGCACAAACACCCGATGATCACTAATGTGTCAATCACCGGGCGTAATGTGTGAGAGAGGCGCTAACGACTCGTGTGAGCATGGCACATATTGATCTCGCCTACGGCAGATTGCCTCCGACCGTGCGAGTTACCAGCCAGTTTCCATGACCACCACCTCCGTCACCTGTGAGATCAGACCGGCTGAGGCGATCCAATATCTGGCCTACACGGGAGGCGATACAGAGGTGATTTTACACCTGAGACAGTTCCTCGGTGTTATTTTCATCCTTGCAGAGGGAGACAGAGAATGAAAGAAAGCTCGTGACGCCGAAGGAGGCGGAAATAAAAGAACCTGGAAACTGGAGAGTGTGCTTCTCTTCTTTTTTGTGCGTTCCTGTTTCATCTACGTTGAAGGACGTGTGCTTGTTCTGTCAGTCAGCAGAGACAAGTGTTTATCTGTTTTTAAGCACTTCCGTCTGCTTGTGTGCATCTGGAGGTTCAGCGAGGACGGGGGATTAAGGGTTGCATGTCCGGGAGCATCGAGGGACACATGGGTGACATGTAGGGACGTTTGCAAAGGTTAATTTGGTGACGGGAGGTTACAGTATTTTCGTCATGCTAGATTATAAATTCCAAATCTCCACCTTTTCTCCTCATCTTTTCCCTCTTCCTCGTCCCTTCCATCTTTCCCCATTCTTGATATCAGCCGATCTCTCATGCAAAAAGGCGTTTCATGACACTTTGCATAATATCACAATAAATCCTGAACGATTCAAATCCCCGCTCCATCACCCCCACCCACAAACCACTCAATCTCAATCATTTACTGTATTTCTGTACATCTGCGGAACATTTTTTCTTTTTTTTTTTTTCTTTTTTTTATCGGATCGTTTTCTTCCATAATCAGTCACTCTACTTCTTTTTCTTCTGGAAACGTCTGAACTGGTTCTGGATGGCGAGCGCTGCCTTCTCCGTCTCCGGCGCCTCCAGGTCGATGTCGACCTCCTCCTCCTGTTCCTGAGGCTTCGCCGCCGTTGCCTTTTCTGGATGGGAGGAGGGTAAAAGGCGGAGGTTAATACACAACAGAGTGGACAGGAAGTCCAAAGTCAATCTGTCAATATTCAAGCCTATTAGCAATATCCAAATACCTTTTCTTCTTGACAAAACATAGGATTGTTACAGGTCCACAGTGGACAGTACCGGATGTGAAGAACCTGATTTGGAGTTCCGGTTGAGGGGTCAACCTGACAAACGCCTTTACTAGTAGGTGTAGCTGGAACTCAGCCAAAGCTGACCAATGTTGAACTCAACGCAAGGCCAACTTGGAAAGTCTAGAAGAGCCACAGGATCATATAATTGTGTTCATATTCAACTTAGCAGGGCGCTCTTTCCAACTGCATCTAGAGCCATTTTCAATCCGGTCATCAAAAATGAACTGAGAGATTTCAGACTGATCACATTTGCGAATAAGTCTTGTGATACCGGGCTATCAAGAGTTAGTGCCAACAGTATGCAACTGTTCAAGTCTTACATAAATGATGACAAAGGCAGATAAAATAGAGCTGATAAAAGCTATAAATGTTTCTGCTCTTTGTGCTTTAAAAAAAAAACCCACTGCATGTTTGTTCTGTGGCAGAGAGTTGTGAGGATGAACAAACAACACATCCTGTGGACGAGTGCAGTCATGTAAAAGAATCTCTAAGATCATGCGTTTGTTATTAAAGGGGACCTTTGTGGCTATTCTGGGACCAAAGATGTCACTGTTAATTTCCAGTTATGAGGAACAGCTCTTTCTCGAGTAAAAAGACGGCCGTGAAAAATGTTCAGCCGCCGAAAAATGTCTTGGTTGACGAGGCAAGTTTCGGTCAAGAAACAGACAGAGTCAGCAGCATTCGTGTTCGGAGGAGTCAGGTCAGATGTTACAGATTGATGGTGTATGATATAGAATCATTTTCATGGTTGGTTTAAGGCAATAAGTCAGGATTATAAAAAGAATGGCTGCGAAAAAGACTTCGCCTTTTGACACTGTTGTTTCATGAAGTATTAAAAAAGATAGATGTGTGGGGAAATAAAAACTGTGTACTCAAATGACAAGCAACCTCATCCTGCGGGCTGATCCGGGCCAGCGGCGCATTGATAGATGGTAAATTCTGCAGTGCTGAAATTGGTTATTGATGAGCAATGCTGCAGAAAAGTTAAGCGGCAGCCAACTTTTCCTGCCTGACACACTGCGATTCCTGCCAAAAAGACTGCCTTGTCTTGGTTGCTTAGCTCATGGAAAATCAGTGGTCTGACCTCTGTAAAAACAGAATGTCAACTTTCTTGTATTGTGGAGGCTCGAAAGGGGAGAGCAGGGCAGAGATGGGGGAGGAGGCAGAGAGGAACAGAAAAAAAAAGGAGTTGAGGAAGAGAAACACTTGCACACGTCTTGCAGACAATTCAGTGATGTAACTGAATCCCCAGAATGACTGGCAACGAATGTAAACTTGACAGCTTTGACTGATGTGTTATTGTAGTAGTCTCTATAGAGCTCAACGCTGAGGTTTCAGAAGTGAGTATCCCATTCATATTCTGAATAGAGAACGCTGATTATTAGTCACTATGTTGTAACCATCCAAGATTGTGAGATTGTGAAACGATGGTATGCTTCTGTAGAAGCCACAAGTCGGTATGATATCAAACCTGATTTATCCTCAAGTGCTTCACTATCCGCTATCCTAAAGTGCACCAGTGACGCCTCTGATCACCGAATTATGTCAGCTCGTAAGTTACTGCTACAACTGGAACTCTACGATCAGATCGTTTGCGTTTGTTTACAAAAGAGCGACCATTAGTTCCCTTGCTGACATTCTGAGGGATGAGGAAAAGTGTCCAAAGAGGTCCATGTAGTAGTGTTGGGAAGCCGTTGGAAAGGACTCCGTGGTTGGTTTATGGGATGAGTAGTCCTTCATCCATTCATTCACTCTCTTCCACTTAACCGGAGTTGAGTCATGGTGGCAGCAAGCTAAACAAGGTATATTCAAGATGTCCTCCTCCCCAGCAATGCATCCCAGCTCCTCCTGGGGGATCCCAAGGCGTTCCCAGGCCAGATAAGATACAGTATATAAAACCTTCAACAAGTTCTGGGTCTGCCCTGGAGTCTCATCCCAGTTGGACATGCCTGGAAAACCTCCAAAAGGAAGGAGCCCAGGAATCACCCAAACCAGATGCCTGAACCAACTCAGCTGGTTCCTTTAGGCGCGAAGGATCAGCGGAGGAAGCTCAACTTCAGCTGCTTGTATCCCGGACTCGTTCTTTCGGTCACTACCCACAGCTCATGGCCAGCGGTGATGGTTGGAACGTAGATCGGCTGGTAAATCGAGAGCTTTGCCCTTCAGCTCAACTCCCTTTGCACCGCCACACTCCCGCACCAAATCGCCTGTTCATTTCACGCTCTACTTTGCCATCAATCATGAACAAGACCTCGAGATAGTTGAGCTCCTTTACTCCTTCACTCTTTAAATAATTATGTACCTTTTTTCCATTCTCCAATTTCATATGTTTTGCTTTCGGATGAAGTGTTTTATGGTCATGAGTCATCTCCTAGTTGGTTGGCTCGCTTCCAGGCTTAAAGCTCTTCATATAAAGACTTTCTGAAATGTCAGTAAATTAATGGGAAATTCACTCTAGAAATGCAATCTTAAAACCCATCAGCAATTATCTGATGATGACTTTAGATTGTTATTAACTGTTTTAAAATGTATCTGAGATATCTGTTCATACAGAAGTCTTAGCACAAGTATCCTCAGGCTACACCAGCAGCGTCAAATCATCGTGTGTTGGATACGAGACTGATAATGAACCAACCAGAACGAGCAAGACTAAGACCCCTTCACCTCTCCTTGTGCATGATTTAATAAAAGTGATTATGAAGGCGGTAATTAAACGACTTGGGACTTCTCTTTGCCAATAAACCAAAGACTCACAACCTTCTGTAAAGGAATATATTTGTACAAATGCTTGAAGACTCAAAAAGGTTGTTGTCTTCAAAAGAAAAAGAATACCACTGTCAAAGATTTGTTTGAAAAGTTACCAAGTCTAGCAACAAGGTTCCTAAGTGTTTGCCATTTTTTCTTCTGCTTAGAAAAGTGTGAGAAGCCCAGAGATTACCAGGATAGTCAGCTGGGCCTCATTATACAGAGAGGAGACAAGACTCAGACGTACCTTTGTTGTCAGCTGCAGTTGTCTGGCTGCTGTTAGCAGAGTTAGTGGATGCCAGCTGTAGAAGAGAAAAAGCAACATGTAAATATAACTGTACACATGACACTGTCGCTTTTTGAGAACGTCCTGCGAAAGACTCCGAAGGGTAAGAAGCGCTCGTATTGTAGACATTTATCCCATATACACAGAAATACTGCACAATCGAGCGACGTCCTGATTGACAAATTAAAGCGTTTAAAGTCATAATTGAATCGTCCAAGTGTCGCGATCGTGTATAATAAATACTGCAGCTCCCACACACCCACTCTGGATGAATCTGCACTAAGTCCCGTTACGGTATTCTGCCAAACGGTGCAGCCTGAGAGTTTCATGTTTTGCTCAGACACACTTCCTGGCAGACTTGATGAGAAGCAGAGGACCATCTTCTTGGAACCGTTGAAATGAATGCGAGGGACTCAAAATGACACACTCGCTGCTGAATGAGTGCGAGCGCGAGCCAGGTTCTCCCGCTTCCTTTTCGCGCGCCAGATACACCACACGTTTACCATCATGGGTGGGAAAACAGGCCAAGGCCGGGGGCGAAACAATGACGAGCATCTCCAGATGACAAGTGATCTAATCTCAGCATCAACAAACAGTTTTTGTTTTTCAGCCATTTGCTTCGAACTTGGTACATTCTTGTCTAGTTATCCCTCTGATTGGGTAAGTAATCGTTATTATCTCTACGGAATGTCACTTGCTAGCATGTTAGCATGAGCATTTCTAAACTAATGATCTCCTCAAAGCTGCACATATCAATTTTTACCCTTTGTGAATATAAAAACATTGATCCATGTGATTGTAAAAGGCGCTGCTTGCAATGACGTCTACGGAGCATTTTAGCTACTTTCAGCTTATTGTTTTGGTTTTAATAACACAGAACTTCACTGGTTTGGTTGAGCTACCACCAACTTTGTTTCCAGCAGGTTGTTTCAGCCTGCAGAGAGGCTCAGAGGAACTTCTGTGTGGTGATGTAAGCCGGACATTTGTCTATGCTAGCGGACATTTCTTAAGTAACGTAAGCTACTGTTGCTATCTGTAAGTGCAGCGCGGAGAGGCACTTGGGAACCTGAATCAAGTCACATTCCTTTGGACTGTTGAGTGAAATCCAGCATCCTAGATAAAGAAATTCAGAGTCCAGTAGCATTAAACAACTTAAACAAATCGCTTGTCTCGGCAACTGAGAAAGATGGGGAAGTTCTCAATTTTCACGTCACATTACAATCCGCACACATGTGGCTAATAACAAAGTGATTAAATGTAAACTTCTTCAAGTTGTTACTTAGAGCCCTGCTAACAAACCCACTGTTTTGGTTTAGAAGATGTGAACTCCAGTTTACACTCTCTCCTCTTGTCTGTTTTTTGCTTTGATCATATTTTCTTCTTCACTTGACTTTTTAAAAAAATGCTATTTTTAACTCAGACCTCCATTAGCTGTCATGCTTCTAACAGCTTCTTCTCGTGTGCCCCTTCTTGTGTCTCTTTCCCTTCCTTTCATTTGTTCCTCCTCCCGTCCTTTTGTGCTTTACTTGCGCTCTCACCATTAGTGTTACTCTTGCGGATATGTGAGTCAGCGACACAGGAGGGAGAGCGAGGGAGAAAAGGCGAAAAGAGACGGACACCGACATCGAGGGGGAGAGAGAGAGAGAGAGAGAGATTCGGACAGATTCTGCTATTATGCAATATCGTGTCGGGAAGGAGGGAAAAACAAAAAGGGGAGGCGAAATCTGCGCATGTCTGAGTTTGTGTTTGCACGCGCATTAATGTGTGAACGACTTTAGGTGTGTGTATGTGCATCTATCCCTGCTTAACTCTGTCCTTATTGCACTTTATGATCCACGTAGCAAATGACCCGTGCATAACGCGATCTCCGGCGGAGCGTGGATGAGTCGGCGAGGGGAGGCCTGTCACTCCGGCCCTGCCAATAACCCAGAGTCTATGTGCGTGCACCTATGTCTACAGGCATGCATGAGCGCATGTGTGCGCTGATGTGGCGACGCCGTGCGTGGGAGTATTCTCTGCGCTCTTACAGTCTGTGGGCATGATGTGTGTGATTTATGTGTGTGTGTGCACACGTGCAAGAGGAAACCCAGTGGGTCAACAGCCAATCCGAGGGGGGCGGG
>CAEMYA010002122.1:87377-115125 GCA_903131615.1 Diplodus sargus
AAAGAAGCAAAGAGCGAGGGTGGGGGTTGGGTTGGAGGGTTGGAGGGGTGGGGGGGGTTTGAATAGATGCTCGTGAAAAGAAAGAGGAGGAAATGAGGCAGTGGGTGACAAGATTTCAGCTGGAGGAGACAGTCTGTCAAAGCGGTGGGTAGGTGCAAGCGCGATAGCTCATCGCCATTACTTCAATGAGGCGGCGTGTAGCTCACACACAGGGCTTCGGATTCACTGCGGAGTTGTGACACACACCCCCGTCTTCTCCTTTTCTTCAAATTAAAAAGGGGGAGGAAGTGCTACGTTAAGATAACCTACCGCGGGATGTTCTCGCGCTAATAAACGAGCTATTAAACGTCGGCGCCGATCGTGAAACACTTGCGCCTGACAAGATATCATGTGTGAGTTAATGTGCCTTAATCACATCCTGTTGGCGCTCCGTGTGTGAGTGGACGTCATTCGCGACTGCGTTGCTTAAATTTGTGCACGTGTGTTGGTTTGATGCGGCGCCAGAGGAAGTGGGCTTTAAAATTGAGCATAAAAAACAAGAAATGCTTTTTTTACACTCATCCTCTGGGAGCGTGCCACGGCTGCAGACTAATGCGCGAGGTCACCGGTTCAACATGCATCCGTCCGAATGGGCGTGCGAGTGGAAGTGGGGCGGCATGGCCGGGCCGCCGGAGATTACAGGGCCGGCCAGAGGGACCGCCGTGTTCGCCGTAGGTCCTCCAAGTCAGCTGCTGTACAGCAGAGCGCTGCATTTAGATGGTATTAAAGATTTAACACTTAAGGTCGACATGGACGTTTTTAAAAGGATGACACGGACTTTGGTGCTCGTCCTGCTGTCCGAAACCCACGTGAGGGGAACAGAGTGACGTCAAGAAGAAGCATCACGCTTGATTTTTTTGACGGTCTTCAGAGTAACTAATCGTTCATTTCTCAACCAATCAAACGTTTGGTTTATCAAATGTCTGTTTAAGCTTCCTAAAGCACCCAGTGTATATCTTCAAATAACTTTCTTTCTAGTAAAGAGCCCAGAGAAACCCCCAAGTTATTGATTTACTATCAAGTAGCATCAAAAAATAGCAACTGTTCAAAGAAGACAAGCTGAAATGTGGATATTCTGCTTAAAAAATGACTTTTAGGATGAACTGTTTCTGAAAGAAGCTGCCCGTTCATTTCCTGCTGGTCAACTTCTGGTGACCGACTGATAGTTTCAGTTCAAATTTAAAGCTGGCCAATAAATTTTTACCCATATCGGATATCGCAGCGTGTTTTCACTCCCAGTGCATCACAAACTGCAGCCTGGCTCCACGCTTCCAAGTTTGATGCTCTGGCTTCATTTAATGAAGCGCTCCTCTGGTGCGGGAGTATAAAGGACGAGTCGGGTCAGGTTTTAAGTGATGTTACGCAAGTAAGCTAACGTATGTCTATGACATAAGTTACATTGTGTGAACGACGTTCTTAGGTCACTTATGTTACACTTATGATAGCGTTTCCTAAACCTTACCAAGTATCTTTGATGCCTTAATCTTACCAAACCACCTTAGTGACAGTCCAAGTCATACTATATTATAATATGTGAAATATTTTGTCAGCAGGTTTTATTTTAATGTATATTGGATGTTGCATATTATTGCTAACTTGACTGCGGCGCCCTTTGGTCTGACCAAGCTGCTGTATTATGACAAATTGACAGCGAAAAAACGTGTTGGATATCGAGATATCGGCCGATACGCGCAAACACTGGTTGACAATTTCCTGGCATTTCATACGACCCACATTGACGTTTGTGTCAGCCGGCAACCTCTAGTGGCCATAGAAATGTATAACGGCAGCAAAGAAGGAAGTCAGGTGAAGAAGGGCAAAGAACAAAAAAGTATGTTTAGGGAGGACGTTGGTGGTTGGGTCAAACAAGCGCAAGACTTTCATCTATCCCGTTTGAAACCAAACGTCAACTCGTAAATGAATTGACGAAAGTAACATACTTATTTTAACCCAAACCAGAATGTTTTCCTGAGCTTAACCAAGTAGTTTTCTTGCTTATAAGTAACCAAACTCCGAAGGTACGATGAATTCCAGGTACGCCTGTCAGCGGCAAACTGCAACAGCCGCCTTATTTTGGAAACAGTGATATATGTCGTGTTGGGGAGTCGCTGTTAATTCACCTCATCAGTCACCGAGGCCCTAAACATGTCCAGATTGTATCGCACACTTCCATTAGTTAATGCACTTCTTCCAAACTGGAAGCGTCTTAAATTTACGTCGGGGCCGTACGGGCTCTTCCTGCGCGCTCGGCCGTCCGCGCCGCAGTCAACTGAAAGTTATCGGCGAGCTGCAAGAAGTGACCGGCAGATGTTCCATCCATCACGCCGCGTGTTTACATTTCACAATCCCCCATGTGCAGGCCGGGGCATCATCTGCTACGTATCAAACGACACTGACGCTTCCCATCTGCAGCGGAGGGGGGCTGACGACCGAAAAAGCAGAGGACTGGAACATAACAGAAACACGGCACATGCACAGAGCGAGGAGTCCCACCGGAGCCCTGCTCTACTTCCAGCGACCGGGGCTGAGGGAATAATCTCTCCGCGGGGAGCTCCGCGACGTCGCTTTTATCGACGTGCAATTGATCGATGGAGCTCCTCCTGACATGACACACTGCCACCGTAGGAGTTAGTGGGTTATATAATGCGCAAACGTAAAGGAAACACCATGTCAGCTGGACTGCACATTAAAGGCTCGCTACATGGGGTCAACACGCAGGTTAAACCTCAAGGATTATAAGTATATCCCCGTTGTAATAACGCAACTGGCGCTGAGCTTCGGCACACAACCGAATTAATCCCGCAGACCAGCCTCCATTCATATTTCACCCAAAAAACGCAAAACGCAATGACAAGAATTTCCCTTTTCCTGCAGCCACGCATCAACACCTTACAGCTTAACTCCGGTCTGCATCGGCACAGCCTGGTTCGCACCCGTCGTGGAGAAAAAGCTACTATATAATGCCAGGATAGGAATGACTTGGGGAGGGGATCCATGCAGGGGGAGGGAGGGGGATAAAGTACTTTACACTAAAGCTCACTGCAGAAAATACGCTGCGAGAGGAGCAAAACCACAAATCGACCTTTTTTAAAACGGGACAAATGCGGTTCTCCGGACCCTCTGGAGTCCCCCGGCGTGGCCCCCCAAGAGGTCCCCGGACCCTACTTTGGGGAAACCCTCATGCTCCACCAGATGTTCACAGTGCCCACTGGCGATGTGAGCTGGTGTCACTGCTGCTGCTGCTGCTGCTCGCCTCCTCTCATTGCAGCAGTGCTTCTGTCAGACTTGGGACCGAAGCCAAGCAAAGAGTGGAGAGAGCGCCGCTGCGCTAAAACATTCTGTCCTGATGCTTCACCGCACCTTGGTTGCGGGTTTTTCTTTTGCGGGGAGGGAGGGTAGAAAGATGTGACAGCACGGGAG
Organism: Diplodus sargus; assembly: GCA_903131615.1. Lineage (NCBI taxonomy): Eukaryota > Metazoa > Chordata > Actinopteri > Spariformes > Sparidae > Diplodus > Diplodus sargus. Next base: position 90,837 of record CAEMYA010002122.1, read on the forward strand.
TGAAATGACACGGGTAATTTCATACAGGTGCAGTGTGGTGGAGGTGGAGGTGGAGAGGGCTGCAGCCGCGCACATGAGCTCCAACAGCTGCACGTGTCGCCTGCGCCAAACCGTCCCCAAATGAAACTGAGCGCCACGCACGATTCATGCGTTAGACACCACGCACTCACTCACACGCACTCACCTCGCTCATCTTGGAAAACGCGCACGGGGGGAGTTCTGCAGCAAGAAGAAGAGGAAGAAGAAGTTCACAGTCTTCTCTCAGCGTTCAGCCTTCTGTCAGGAATTCGCGGGAGCCGTGGAGAGAGAGAGAGGAGTGCTGCGGTGCGCGGCTGGACGGAGGAGCCCGGAGAGGAGAGAGGGAGACGCGGGGAGCGAGAGCAGCGCTGATGCCTGTGGAGGCTCCGAGAGAGAGAGAGAGAGACAGAGAGAGGCGGAGAGGCGCGCAGCGGGCTGACGGTGCAGAGATGATGCTCAGCTCTCCTCCGGTGCTGATGATGGAAGGAAGCGTTAGTGGCTGTAACGGTGCGGTTTATCTCTCTCTCTCTCTCTCTCTCTCTCTCTCTCTCTCTCTCCCTCACTCTGTCTCGCCCACTCAGTCTCAACCAGTCACCAGGGAGCAGACTATTGCCCTAGTACAAGGATGTAGGCTAATAGGAACATAATAAGAAGGCGAACCCCGGAGCGTTTCACTCTGGATGGCGTTAATTGGCGTTTCGCGTTTTATTTAATTCATTATGTCATTTTTGACATATCCCCCCATCCGTCCATTTAGACCATGATCTGACACGAGTGTGTGTAGTGTTGCAGATTAAAAAGACATTCAGGTCTACTTCCGGTGAGCTGGACTTGTAGTTCGTATCTTTTTCTCAACCTCTTTTCATCAGAGCTGATGTTTGGAGATTAATGTAGAGTGATTTTATTCAGTACAACCTGCTGCAGTGAAGGCAGGCATTTTAAACGTGCGATTTCCTGTAACGAGTTTCAAAATAAAACACATTTATGAAACATTCCATGCATTAATTCATATTTTGAGGATAAAATTGCTCGCTGATGATGGCGATGTCGTCTTTTCTGTTCTTTCAGCGATATTGGGTGCATTCACTTAACTCCTGTCAGTGTTTAATCACTGGAAAACTTTTATTTTGAAAGAAAAACCAACAACGTCCGGTTTTTGGTGCTACCTTCCCTGCTAGCTTTACTGAACTTGGACTGCATTTTCATTTTTAAGAAGGGGCCACACAGAATCAAACTTTTTGTCCATACTTACTCAATAAATAGTGTTGTTGTTTAATTAGCTGGCGTTTTACATTTATTTAATTCATCATGTCATTTTAAAATGTCCCCAATCCATCTATTCAGTCTATAATCTGGCGTGTGTGTATACTTCCGATGAGCTGGACTTTTAGTTTATATATTAATATTTTTCTGAACATCTCTGTAACAGAGCTCAAAGTAGAGCGATTTCATTTTGTACAACCAGCTTCAGTTAAGACAGGCATAGCTAACGTTTGACTTCCTGTCATGAGTATCAAAATAAAACCCATCTAAAAAACTACGCATGCAGAGAATCACATTTTGAGGATTAAGTCGCTCTAAAATGTTTGAAACACTGTTTATATTCTTTCTGAATCATTAACTGAATTTTTATAGACCTGGCACTGGCAAATTTGTAATCCCATGATGTTTGTACTATTATTTTGAAAGAAAGTTCAATGACATTTCTGTTGCTTTTTCCAAAATAAATCAAAATTAAGAAAACAGCAACACGAGACTTGTGTTTTGAGGATTACATCGCTCTAAAAGTTTTGAATGTCGTCCTTTCTGCTCTTTCTGTGATATTCAAAAAATTTGCCACCTTTATAATCTCGAAAATCCATAGTGTGTGTACTTTTATTGTGAAAGAACATTCAATGACATCCAGGTCTTTTTTCTGGCTTTACTCAGCTTGGACCGCACACAAATCGAATATGTATCTTAACTCAACATTTACAGTAGTTTTCTTTGATTAATTGGCGTTTTACAAAAATATCCACTATCTGACATGAGTGTGTAGTTTAACAGATTTAAAGACATTTTAATCTACTTCCGGTTAGGTGTATGTTCTTTAAAATACTATTATGAACATTTCTGCAATGCTGGTCATGTTTTCAGATCAAAGTAGAGTGTTTTCATTTTCTACAAACCACTTCAGTAAAGACAGGCATAATAAACGCCCGACTTCCTGTCATGAGTTTCATAATAAATCTTATTTATTAAAATATGCGTTCAGAAATTCATATTTTGAGAAAAGAAAACGGTCGAAATTGTTAACAACTTTGTCTCTTCTGTTCTCTCTGTGATTTATAGGATTTTTGTGTGCCTGCCATCTACTTTCTGTCAAAGGCCGTTTTATTTTGAAAGACAGATCAATGATATCCGCTTTCTTTTTGCGTGCTTTACACAACTTGGACTGTATTTTGTGAGCCACGCAAAATTTAAAATGTGTCTTAACCCACTGAATTAACTGGCGTTTTACATGATGTCATTTTAAAATATCCCCTATCCATCATTTTAGTCCATAATCTCACATGAGTGTGTGTAATTTTACAAATTAAAAGACATTGAGAGCCACTAAAATGTTAATAATACTGTATTGTATTTTCTTTCTGTGATATTAAATGCAATTGCTTCTTAATCCCTTAAACGCTTTTCTTTTGAAAGAAATATCAACGACATCTGGTTTTAAGCAAGCCTTTCTGCTACATTATATTCAAGTAGGGCCACACAAATACAAAGAGTGCATTCTTAACTTACACATTAACGGTGCTGTAGTTTAATGAATGTAATTAAACCTTGTTAGTGCCCACTGATGGTTCATGTAATCTACAGCAGGAGGTGTCTCCAGTAGAGGGCGCCGTTGCATCATGAGATCATGAGATAATGAAGTCCCGGCCTGCTCCTGGTTGGGGATCTCCTGGCTGCTGTTAACTCTCTCCAGGTAGAGATAATCAGGAAGTAATTAATGAGCTGGTGCTTGAAGACCCATGTGAAACTGCAGTGGTCTTTACAGCTGGCGTTATTCCTCCTGCAGTTAAAGACGAACATGACGGACACGGACAGAGCTGCAAAGATTGATAGATTATTGGCAACTATTTTGACATTTGATCAGTTTGTGTCATTTTTGAAGGCAAAACAAGTGAACATTTTCAGATTTTTGCTTCTTAAATGTTGTTATTTTTCTGGTTTCTTTACTCCTCTATGACAGCAGGTAAAGTCTTTGGGTTGTGGACCAAACGAGGCACACACGGATCAACATTTTTCACCAACTTTCTGACATTTTACACCAAACCGCTAATCGATTAGCAGAGAAAATAATTGACGGACATGGAAAACACTAAAACTACAGTTATGTGCGTGGATGGATTACGTGAGGACCCCTGACACACCTTTAGGAGGACACTGGGATTTAAAATAGACATACGTTGTGTCTGTTTTTACTTTATGTGTCTCTGTGCGCCTTATGTCTTCTTGTGGCAGGTCTGTGCCTCCCTGTAGTCGTTTTTCTGTGTCTTAATGGTACTTTAGTGTCTTTATGGAGATGAAAGTAGTGACATTTCGCAAAGAAACAGTCACTTCAGATAGACGTTCTGGCCCGAGTGCTCGTGCCCAGTAGACCTGCTCAGTAATCCATTCTAGATCTGTTATCCGGCCAACTTCATGTCATTAGCCTTCTTTTCTAGCATGAACCAGTTCACCAGTTCAAACGTAAGTCTTCTGATTCCGTCCCCAAAACTACATCATATTGTAGAAAAGTGCTTTTTTTTCTTCAATGTTAATCACCAGACGATTTCACATATTTAGAGCTTAAAGGAAAAGTTCACCCAATATTTAAATTCAGTCATTATTTTCTCACCCGATGGAAAGAGAGGTGAAGTTTCATCGTCCACACAACATTTCTGGAGCTGTTGCAGCAAACTTTCCATCGGCACTGACGGTGACTGACCAACGACTGAATTTTCATCGCCTTGCATCTAAACACGTAGACACGCTGCAACCAATGGTTGGAGTCCCAAGTGGAAATTGCTTCTTAAGCCAAACATGTCGGGAACCACTGCTGTTAAAATGCTGTTATGTCCAAAATTTCACTTATGTCCAAAATTCCCCTTGTGTCCAAAATTTCCCTCGGGATAAATAATGTATGTATCTATCTAAAATAGCAATGAAATGGTGATTAAGAAGCTGAAACTCTTGAATTTCTAACATCACATGAAGCCACAATGTCCAGATGTAGCAACTCTTCTGTTCTGTAGCTGCAAGAAGACTTTCTCCTCCGCTGTCTTTATTACAGGGATTCTACTGAGAGCCACTAGAGGGCGCCCTTTTCTTAAGGCTGTCACTGACTTAGCTTTAACACTCAATGAAACATCCCAAACTTTTCTTTACATCAACAAGTTTTACATGCAGTAAATAAACATGTATGGTTTTATGGTTTTTATGTGCATGTTGTGTTGGAACCTGGTGCAGAAACACATGACAAACAGAGACCGGGGTTTATTTTGTTTGTGTTTATTTATTTCTAATGCGTTTTATTTTTTTATTTTATTTTATTTTTTTATCTGTTGTCCACAAAGTCATATTAGTCACTACTATGTTAGGTCAGTTTTCCCTCACTGCAATGGCAGTAAACTACACAAGAGCCCAAACCCAGCGCGGCCCCCTCGCCTCGCACAAACGATTTGTCAACACCTTAAGAAAAAAAAAAACAATCGCAGCCTTCAATACTTTATAAGCAGGATCAGCCCGCGTCATACCCAATACACCGCAGTGTTCGACCGATCTGATTCACAATCAGGAAATAATAAGGTGCAATTTTCACATACGTCTTGAGAAATCACAAGGTAGCCTCATTGTGTTCAGTTTGAGACAGGTGCAAATGTAAAGGGACAGTTTGACGTTTTTTCCCTGGTTTAAGCCAAAGTCAGACGAACTCAGGGATGCTTTTTCGTGTGTTTTTGTGAGCTCTGAAGGGAGTTTGAGTGCGTTCAACCAGCTGTGCTCGATAAATCGGACAACTGAGTGAAAGCTGACGAAGCGCACCTTTAAAACTGCGGCGCTTGGAATTATTTTTTTATGTCTCATTGGCACAAAATAACCTGAAAGTTGATATACTCTCACCAATTTAGCATTTTCATCTTATAAATACATTTTTACTGAACAGATGTTTTTAATAGATCAACTGTCCATGTTTGGGAAATTTTAAAGGTGTATTTCACCAGTTTTCAGGGATACTTGTACTGATTTACCGATATAAAAGAGCTAGAAATTTACTTAAAGGGGCACTTCCTCCTTTTTTTTTCACACATCAAGATCAGTTTACTGGGCATGATTTATATTACTGAACTTGATAAAAGCGTGGGGCTTTGTCTAAGTCTAAGAAAATGAATAATAAATTGACATTACAGATTCCACAAAGTCAATAGTTCATAAAAATGTGTTTCTGAACAGATCCTGTAGAGACGCACCTTAAGGGAGGGTTTGATAAAAGACCCATTGAGTTGCATCATGGGAAATGTAGGATCGGCAATGAAGGGACCTCACTCTGATCTCTCTGAACTTCATGGAAATGCACTCAAGAGTGCTGGAGTGCCCCTTTAATTTGCTTTTAAACATCCTTTCAGTCCGCTCATGAATACATTCAAAGGCATCCGCGTGTTTGTCGAACTCTCGGTAAGCGGGGGAAAAAAATGGTCATGTTTCTGGTACAATTATTGGCAGAAGTGCTGCTTTTCAGAGCGATTTCTGTGCAAGAAATTTGGGAGTGGAGTTTGAGTCAAAGGCTGCCTTTTTTTTTTTTTTTTTTTACATTCAAATCTCCGGGGGTGGGGGGGGGTTTATTCTGAAAATCTCTCATCGCCGACTCCTGCGATCAGACATCGAGATCGACTTGGCAGGCTGTTTTATTCCCGTCTGCCGGCGGGAGGAGTCGGAGGGGCCGTCGCTCAGGTTTGTGCTCTCTTTAAAAAACACAACATCTCTAGTGCTATCTGTACAACATTCAACAACACATTTCTCTTGTTTTTTTTTTGTTTTGTTTTTTGTTTTTTTGTTTTTGTTTTAACCATAATGCCAAAACAATAATAATAATTATCATTATAAGAAGAGCATTTTTCCATCTCAACGGCATTGAACGAACACCACACGGAACTGAAATAAAAATCTAATAAAGGCCTCAATACCAGATAGTACACGTCACCTTCAAGTGGTGCTGGAGATAGACAGCTTACGGACGAGAGAGGGGGACATGGAGGGAGAGCAAGCAAGAGAGAGAGAGAGAGAAAGGGGGAGGCGGGGTTGAAGAGAGAGAGAGAGGACAGGTGATTTATTTTGTTTCCTCAAGTTGATATTTAGTGTCGCCTCGGACATGTTTTGGCACCTTCATAAGATTAAATATATTTTTATTAGACTTAGACTTTGGGCTTTGGTTTACCAAGGGTTAGTATTAAGACCAAAAGTAGTCTAACCCTACATCTATAATGATTTTGTTCACTCGTCTAAAGGTTAGGTAGTCCATTCTTTCAAGAGTCTAGCCGTGCTAGATTGTAATGAGGCCTAGTGACCTTGTTTAAAGCCGAGCGGGCCCGAAGAGAAGGATGGAAATCCGGTATGAAAACAGATTCCCCCGGGGAGAGAGAGAGGTCAGGAGGTGAAGACACGAGAAAAAGATTAGGTAAATGGGCTGAGGTGGTGAAGGAGAGGAGGAAGAGAGGGGAGGAGAGGAAGGACGGAGACAGAGAGGAAGAGAGAGAGTGTGTAGATATAGGCTAAGTGCTTTTGGTGAGTTTTACAAAATACACCAGGAAGTGCTTGAAACAGAAGGCACGATGGCATTGACAGTAGTTGTTAAGGAGACACCACCAAGGGACTTTTTCACTACGAAACTCATAAGGTGCTCTAGAAAAAGAACTGAAACACATTAATGCACATTAAGGCGTGGTTGCAATCACAGAATACCCCATCAAGAAGTAGTCCAAGTACATAAATAGTGGTTTTGAACCAGCCAGCCCACCCACAAGAGTAAAATGTTGGTATGGTGCGTTTCTGCAAACCAGATACATCGAATTTGTAGGTATTTTTGTCAAGACGTCAGGACATTCTCCAGGAGGCATCATGACATTTTCTGGTTGAGTCTAGGGCAGCTAAATAGTGAGTTTTTAGCCATGTTTGCGGCGTTAAAACTGGGTATTTTTAACGAGACATTGGAAAATATTCCAGCCATGTCTCTCGCAACAAAACCAATAACTTTTAAGGGCACAAAGGGAGATTTTCCGGTCATATTTGTGGCATCAAAACAAGCATGTTAAGTCAAAATACCAGCTTTTCCTAAGACTAGCCAAGTGGCACAACATTGTCGCAATATTAAATTGCAAATTGAAATTAATTTCAGTATATTAATGGTATGCAGAAACATACTGTGTCAACATTTTCTCTGGCAGTTGGGTCGAACCAGCATAAGGGGATGTTTCCGTCTCACATTCATATTTTTTTTTTTTCCATTTTACCATCAAAACACAACAATTCAAGCAAAGCTTTAGATACTTTTTTTTCCATTCATAGCAACTGATGTGTTGACGTTTACACATAAATGTTCTTTAAATAGGAACTTACTTTAACAACCAGTCCAACGGTTGGATAGTTGATACACTGATCGACTGATTGACCGATTTCTCGCTAATCGATGGGGTAAATCTATCGAAACCACAGCTCCACACATTTAAAACGACAACAGAAAGTGACGACTTCCATTGAAAAACGTTTGGTCTATCCATAAAGTCAAAATAAAAACAACTACTTTGGGAACTCAAACCTTGCACAGTGCTCTGTATAGACATTCCGACTAGTCTTAGCTCACAAACATTATAATCAATATTACCTATATTGATAACCTTTTTCTGTAAGCATCTTGAAATGAAAATAAACAAAAGTCTGCTTTTTTTTTTTTTCTTCGTCTTTACAAAAGCTACACATATTCTACTGGGATGTCTATGCATGTGTTAGTGTTTTAATAATTACTCCTATCATTGTCTTTTCTTTTCTTGTAAAAAAAAAAAAGAATAGAAGAAGAAGAGAGGGAATCTACTCATCTAAAGGACACCATACCCCGAGAGCACAGTTTGTTTCTCAGATTAAGTCCTGTTTGGCAGGGATACTGCTTTCCTTTTTCGTTCTTTACCTTGTATCTTCTCTCCTATGGGAAAAAAAAAAAATTAAATTGTTCCTTTTTTTTTTTTTTGACACAGTTGCTAAGTCTCTTTTAAAAAGGTGTGTCAGCTGATTGTTTTCGGGAGCCCTCAGACAGACTCCCGCTCCATGTTTTTGTCCTTTTCCACGCATTTACGCCGCCACGGCAACCGAACCCGCATCCGGCACCATTGTAAACACTGAATTTCAAACTGTGACCCCTTTGTATCGCTCAGCCTTTGACCTCTTTCATCGCATTATACATTATTTATATCAACTGCTTCCTTTTTTTTTTTTTTGTTGTCATTGTTTTCTTTACAAACTGAGCCTCAAAGCCGCATGTGTTAAGGACATCACGCTACGATGCAGCATTTCTTTTACAACTTAACTATTCACAACACCCTAGAACCACTTTTAACAAATATACTGTACTTAAATTGTTTTAAACTGTATATTCAGATAAAATGAATGACCTATCAGAGTCCTGATGCAAAGGAATACCAGAGACTCTCTTGACAACATACATGAACAGGCACTAACTGAAAGAGAAAAAAAAAATGTTACAAACTTTTCTTTCTGTTTTTCTTCAGGACAATCGTCTAGAAACACTTTTCAGACAAACAAGGCAGTGATATATAGTTGAGCAAAAGCACGCGGCCTGCAACAGTCACCCCCATGCCTTACATTAATACCAAAAAGCTTGAGACTTTTCTAGATTAAACTTTCCTCCACATTCGTGTGGGCTGAGGAGGAGCTTGAAGCTTGAGGTTCAAATTGTTCAGTGGTCAGTCAGGAGAGCATCTCTTCACAGCTGGCTTCAACTTGGTCAGTAAAGTAGTAGTCTGCAATATACAGTCCATTATTAGTGTGGAATAAATGCATGTGGAATGATGCAGAATCTGCCCTAGCATTTCGTTCATCTATCAAATTGGAGGTCATCTTAAAAATCATCCGTCTTGGGGGAAGCTTGAGGAAAAAACTTGAAAAAGTGGCCTACAAAGTCCTGAAAAGATGCACATATGCTCTTTTGTACAGGAAGTTTATGTTGTGGATGACCACACTGTCAGAACTGAAGTAGATGAATAATAACGGAGGGAACATAACAGCAGTGATTTTTCTCTCCATAGTTTTCAAAAACCTCAGGAGTCAAGTATCCTCTGTCCAGAAACTAAAGTATAAAGGGGCAAATAATAGTTGACCTTAAACCCCTTTTCTCTTTGCAAAGCTATCTGCCCCTTCTTCACTTGTTTTTCAAACCTTGTTGAAAGCATCGAACACAACTCTCCAATTGGTGCCATCCGAAATCATCCAATTGGTGCTGTCCGAAATCATTTTAATCTGTTAAGACTCTTTCCTCCTCTCCCACCATGTGGTTGGAGCTCAGGGCTGGTGACAGAGCAAGGGACATCCTAAGATCCTGGTCCTGTGAATCCTCCAGACTGCTGTTCTCCAGATTCTCTTCCAGCTCCTCCTCCTGCTCTTCCTCATCCTCCACCATCTTCCCCTTGATTGCCAGATCGTCTCTTACATTGTTGGACGCTGAAGCCACTTTGGAGTCTGGGTGGTCGAGGATGTTTTCCAGATGTTCTGCTGTATCCACAGACAGCCCGTTCAGGGTCTTGCCCTGAGTTGAGGACCATTCCCCTTGGGGTGCCTGGAACTCTGGCTCGCTAACATGCCTCCATATTGTCAGAGAGTCGAGGTCGGAGTTATCCATCCGGGTCTTGGTGGCCTTAGGGGGTCCATTGTCTTCCAAGGTAGTCGAGGGGCCTCTCTTGCGTCTAGACTTACTGGTGTGGTTGACCTGGAGATGCATGGCCATCAGCTCTGATGAGGATGTACGGAAAGGGCAGAATAAACACTGGCTCAGTTTGACCCCTGTTGAACTATCTCCTCCACAATCCACACCACTGACACCAACTCCTTCACCGACACTCATGCTCCCATCCTCCTCCATCCCTCCAAGGCCAGGTGAGGTACGACGGGACAGATCCAGGGGTTCAAACCCACCCTCTTGAGTTGAAGGTGCAGACCCTTCCTTGTCACTCGACGACTGAACCATTCGGCTAGTAGTAAGAGGCTTACGACGGGACACTTTAGGGGCCTTCGGTGGAGGAGACTCTCTGATCCAGCCCCCTTCCATTCCACCTTGGTAAAGGGCCCCCATCACCCCAGAGAGATACCTATATTGGGTCTCTAAGTCGACATCCCTTAGAGCCGCCAAGGCCTTCCGATGCTCCCGCTGGTCTGGGAGCCCCAGGAGCCAGGACTGCTGGCTGGGCCGAGAAGTGGGGCTGTCGGTTGGGCCTCGGTTCACCGGGCAGTGGTTGAGCTGGGAACGGCGCTGCTTTGCCAGCCCAGAGGTTCCAGAGGTCAGACTGTTGATAGTGGAGGTTAGACCAGAGGAGGAGGAATTAGAGGAAGCTGCCAAGGCGTTGCGTTGTTCCCTGTGGTGCCGCTGGAGGTGGTACTTCAGTGAGCCTGACTGGGTACCCGCATAGTCACAGTGGGGACATTTGTAGGGTCTCTCACCTGCAGGAAAAAGGATTAGCAAGATAAGATGGGGGTAATGGTACTGGACTCTCAACAGGAAGCACCAAATGGTGTGAATAAACCAAGGTCAAGGGGCTCTGTGGAACTTCTGTGTTGTGCTAGAAGCTGGTTGTTAGTTTAAGTTAGCAGACCCTTCTCATTGAACCTGCATTAGCCTGCAACTTAATACTTGAGGACAACTTGGACCAGCGGGGTGCATCCACTAAAAGCGCTTCTTTTCTGCCACTGACGAAAAGGATCTCTGCAGAGGTAAACAACTGTTCTCACCAAATCTACCAGAATCCATTTACAAAAACAGCATTTTTATCACCGTAAAGTACACTTCACTCAAATTTGACAAGAACAAGATAAAAACTAATCAAAACTGTCACCGTTTAGCTTTCAACTATTCTAGCAATCACCAACTCTGGTTTGGCTGAAATAAACCCTTAATTCACTGCATCAGGTGTGAAAATATTCTCTCCAGCTCTCTTTTCCCTTGCTGCTTTTCTGATGTCTCTTGCTCCTCGCCTGATATTTTCACAACTACTTTAGTGATGCATTGGACCAAATTTTTAAACTTCTCTACCTATCATTTACACACCAAAACATAAGGGCCCAGATTTAAAAAAAAGTGGAAGTCCCCTTTTTAAAAGGGCCACTGATTTTGCATTTTTTAGCTCATTTACTGTAAATCACATTAAATGTATATTACTGCTCGCCTGTGATGGATTACACAAAAGTTTCAAGTCTGCTTTCGGATTTTGGCGTCATAGTGAAATGAACAGAATACAAGTCTGCCTGGAAAGTCAGAAAATACATTCAAAGATCTTTAACACGACAGCATTTATTGTATGGTGATTATATGGTGAGTGGGACATGTAGTTACACATTTCAAAGGGAGATGGCAGTATTCCATCAATGAATAAAATGACACTTCGGGGAAAGATAAAGAGGAGGAGGCATCATGCTGGAGGCATATCAACAGCAGGAAATGTATTGCATATGAAAAGCGTAAATGATCTTATTCACAAGAACAAAAAAAAACTGAACACAAGAAGAACAGGGCTCTATTGATGAATGCAGATGCACAAGCAGAAGTATGAACAATTTGATTTTGTCGCTGAAGCAAAAAATAATAATGGGATGAAAGTCTCGAGGGGCAATAATCTCAAGAGGACAGTAATATCAAGAGAGTATTATTATAATTTGATGCCTTCACTTAAATTACTGACCATGTGGTAATCACTTGATGGCACAGAGAAGCAATAGCGCATGAGAAAAAGAGCTGTACGCTATCATGAATAACATAGCTGTGATGTGATGGGTCCTGTCAGCCATAGATGAGGATTCATAATGGCAATACTAAATAGATTTTATTGAATGCATTCTGGGCACTGTCTTGCTGGAAAGACTTGGATGTGCTCCAGTTACCAGTCGCTGGAGATTGGTGGCATCTCAGAAATGGAAGAGGGGTCTTAATTTTGATGAAATACATCAAGCGAAGGCAAATAATAAAAATGGCAATGACTCATGCTGTGATTATGAATATGGATCATATGGAGTGTGAGTGAGTGCTGTGTGAGTTCCCAATTTCCATTAAAGTCCTACACACTTTTCACCATTCCATATGAGGGGTTTTTAATTTTTGTTTTGTTTCTGTAAGTCTCGGAAAAGCCTGTTAGCCGTTGAAAGCGCCTGATAGAGAGCTGCGTGTCTCTGCTCTATAGTCAGAACAATTGAACAATTATGGGATGTAAATTTGAGGGAAACAATTACAGATTAGCTTGCCTCAAAGACAAGGTCAGAGGACGTGAAAATGTATGGAGAAATATGATTAAGAATCTTATAACTTTATCTTAAAAAGCCTGTCAAACAAATTGAGGCAAATCAAGTTTGAGAAAAAGAGTTCCATATATCTGCAGGAGAAAAATAAAATATAAAATTCAAAATAAAAAAAATTCTTGGGGATTCACGCTAGTAAGAGAATTGAACTTTTTACTGAGAATTTATTTTTAATCCCTGGAGTGGCTTGATCTGAAATGACTGTTAATATACCCTCGAGCAATGCACTTAACCAGGAGTTGCTCCAGTGGAGCAGCTCAGATGCCTGCAGTCGTGGGCTATGATTAGCGCTGGCCAGCTCTCTGGGGTGAACGAGTAAAAAAGAAAACGGTACCGCTGCTACAGCGAGGATGCTCAATGAATCCTTTCCAGGGATTTATAAAGGTTAAAAAAGTAAATGTGGTTTGTTAAACTCACAGCAGTTCTCACCTGTGTGAACTCTCAGGTGTACTTTGAGATGGTGTGAAGAGCGGAAGGCTTTACCACAGTAGGGGCAGTCTTTTATCCCTCTTCCACGCACTCGCTCCCTGGTGGGAACTGACGGTATGGAGGAGACTGCTGTCAAGCCATTTTCTCCTGTAAGTGGAGGAAAAGGTAAAGATAACAGCTTGTGTGAAGGCCCCCCTGAGAGCTTCTATTTACAACAGAAAAGCGGTATGAAAATAATATACGCGTGTGATAATAACACCATTACATGTGAACAAACAAAAAACCCACAAGACAATATAGAAAAAAGCGGATGTGGTTGTACCTTTGAAGCTTGAGATGACAGAGTGAAACCCTGTAGCTGCCCCCGCTTGTTGTGATCCACCACTGTGCAGTTTTGATTCCTGTCTCATTTCTCCTGTTTGTTGGGATCCACCACTGTGTAGCTGAGATTCCTGTCTCACTTCACCGCTGCCTCCTCTTCCTAGTCCCATTCCTCTACGACTACCACTCCCCTCCTCTTCGCCGCCACCTCCTTTCTGGGGCCTCTGAGTGTGAACGCGGGCATGAACCACCACCTGCTGCAGGCTGCGGAATAGCTTTCCACAGTCTGGGCATTCCCAAGGCCCTCCTGCTCCTGAATCATCTCTTGGATCCAGGCCCCCAAGGTATGCTCTGACTTGGTCAGCCTCCGTAATCACCGAGCTCCGACCTGGACCTCGCTGGCCTTGCTGCTGGCCTCGCTGATGGGGTCTCTGCTGCTGCTGCTGCTGCTGCTGAGCTACTGCCAGGCTGCGAGCCACCAGCTGCCACCATGTTGCCTGGTCCCCTCCTTCTGAAACTGATGCAGTCTCACCTGTGCCCCCTCCTCTAGTTGCTGCCCCCCCTCCTGAGCCGCCAATGCCACCATTTCCCATCTCTGCCACCTGAGCCACTGCTTGAAGTCTCTCCATGCAGCTTGCCCCGCTGCCATCACTGGGCAATCCCAGGTAGCCCAGGATGGCTGACTTGCTTGAGCCCATCCCCATCCTCCCACCAGTTTCCCTCTCAGATCTTCCATGTCCACCTCTGCCACCTCCACGCTGGGCCAGAAGGAGGCTTGAGTAGAGCGCATTGAGAGACTGATTACTAGCAGAGCCTTTCCCCTGCTGCTCAGCACCCCCTGGCCCTCCCAGGGCTCCTAGTCCAGCCTTCAACCCAAGCTTATTGAGATGTACTTTCATGTGGTTTTTGAGGAACCAAGGCTCCTTGAAGCCACGGCCGCATACCTGGCACTTATGGTCCAAGGAGTCCTTGTGCTTTCGCATGTGTCCCTTCAGGAACCAGGACTGGGTAAACCGCTGTCCACAAGTTTCACAGCGAAAGGCTGGCAGTGCTGGAGATGTAGCAGCAGCAGAGGCTGTTGTCATCTGGGGGGTACTTGGGGTCGGGGCTGGGGTATGGGTCGGTGTGGGCACCGGAGTGTCAGGGGTTGCAATTACTGGCCTGGAATTGAAGACCGGTGGCAGAGCAGGTACCTCTGGGGAAGGGTGGCACTCCTGCAAGTGAGATGCCAGGCTCTCTTCTTGGCTGGCAGAGAAGGGACAAAGAGTGCATTTATACGGGTTGTGGAGAATGCGGACATGGCGCGCCAACTCCAAAGCCGTGCGGAATTTTCCTTTGCAGGCATGGCAGCGAAACGTGGGCGCGATAGGAGTAGACGCACCCTCCACGATGGTCGCAGAATAGGGAGAGGTCACAGAAACAGGGTCCTCTGTAAGTGGAGGGGTCAAAGGTGTGCTGTCATCTAGTAAAAAGTTTGGGTTCTGGTCTGTCTGTAGGCCGTCATCTAGACCTTTGACCTCACCATCAACATCCTCATCTTCTGTGAGATGCTGGATGAGAGTCCCTGGCAGTAAACACTGGTTTGGGTGTCCTCTGTGATTCTGGGTTAAGTCTTTGTGGTTTTGTTGGATTTTGAGGTGCTGCTTTAGGGGTGCTGAGGGGAGACCAGTTCGGTAAAGGGCCGAAGCTCGGCGGTCTCTGTCCAGACTGTGAGCTCGAGCATGAAGAGACAAAATGCTTTGGAATCGGAATCTCTTCCCACATACATGACAGGGAAACCTGAGCGCAGGCCCTGATGAGGCCCCTCCAGCTCCAGGTATCGGCCTGGTGACGGTATCCTTCTGGAACAGCTGGAGGTCTAACTCGTCATTGCAGTTTCCACTTTGTCCTGATGTGAGGGCGAGCTCCAGGGCTCCAAACCCAAGGACTGGTGCTGATGGCGTCGCCGGTGGAGAGGAATCCAAACCCGGGCTGCATCCAGCATCTTGTCCACCTCCTCCTGGAAACAGTGCCACTGCCGGGGTCGGGGAGGGAGGAACTCCATCCAGTTCTTCCTCGTCATCTTCTTCATCAATATCGTGGTGATTATTATTTTCCTCGTGGAGGGGGAAGGGAGAGAGGGGGAAATAAGGCGTGGTGTCCAGGCTCTGAGGGGAAGGTTCGGGGCTGTGAATGGGCAGGACAACGGGGCTGTCAGGTAGAGAGAGCAGGGTGTGAGGCGAGGAGGCCTGGGGGCTGTGGTCCAGGGATGGCAGCGTTGGGGGGGACTGGGGCTGCTCACAAGAAAGAGACAACACACACTCTGGCGGAGAATCCATCCTCTATCAGTACAAAAACACAGAGAGAAGGAGAGAGGAAGATAGTGAGTGGGCATGATAACTTAAGAGGAGTTACAACTTTAAAAACCGAGAGGAAAGGTTAAATTTGCATGTTGTGCATAATTATCTTTAACTGTAGCATGACCTTGACCGAAACTGGAGAAAAGCCAAAAAACAGACATAAGCAAACGGTATTAGTTTGCCTAACTGGCTTATATGTGTGTATGTGTGAATATGTGTTTGGAATACATAGAATTACCAGCAGTGTGTGTGATGTTATGCCATTCTTTAGTGTCTCGGCTGATGGGGGACACACGACTGTGGCAGCCTCCTCCTTTAATTTTCTGGGGACAAAAAAAAAAAAAAACCCTGATGAGTGAGTTATTTGCAATCAAAAATCAAACATTTAGTGCGCTTGAAATTATGTTGTTGCCAGTTTAAAAAAGGAAAAAACACATTTTGGAACATTATCGAGGCTATTATCTAACTAAATACTTTGGATAAATGAGCAGTATCAGTGTCAATGTAGGCGTAAGCGCTTTTGAAAAATTGAGCAATGAACTGCAGGTAGCAGATTTTTCCTCAAACAGGATAAAGGTCCATTTGCACAGGAACTCTTTGAATGTATTCCATCATAAATGCTAATAGCAGAGAATCAAATGCATACTCATTACGGCGGTGTTTTAACGCATGTAAATGTTAAGTACAAAGCAAATCTTTATTTGATCTTCATTTACGCTTCAGTCTGCGTAGGCGTATGCGTGCGCTTCAATGTGTAACAGGTGTGCACCTGTTCCTGCCTGCTGCATGTGTTCACAATGGACTCCGGCATACTGTTAGCACATATGGGATGATTAGCCGGAGTGTGAATGTGCACCGGTGTGTATCTGTCTGTGTGTTTCAGCGTGTGTTTAGGACTTAAGGGCACCACCACAGGACATGGACTGTCCCAAACAGGATGGGCGCGCGATGTTTTGACTTCCCCACACACCCTTCCTGTGCACTCATACAGTAGCAGCTTTTTGCTAAAATCAGTACTGTGCACACACTCATGCGCACACCCACACACATTCTAGCAAAGTATGCTTGCACTTATGCAAGCGATATTTGTCAAATCTACTGCCTGGGTGTGGTAGCTTTGACCCAAACGCTGCTTAGTCATGGTAAGTTGTTTAAGTAATGCACAAACGTGAGCTTATTCTACGGTTGTGTGGTCTGTACTGCAACCGTCACCCCAGATTACAGAGTCAGCTGAAATGTAAAGTGTGATATACAGCATATTGAGCACACAAGCACTTTGCCAAGCATGCTCACACACCCAAATATTTTGAGTGCACAGCAGTTTGCATCAGTTCGACCGGATTTATGCACATCGGCTGTTTTTCGTCCATCATTTGGTGGAGTTGAGAAGCAGCAGAGGCGCCCACAACAAAACAAAAGGTCATCAATCATTGTGGCAAAACAATGGAACATCTGTGCTCGCAGGTGTGTCGCCCATATTTGTGTGCACGCAGTGGTATGCTCACATATGTGTTTATACGATTTGCTGGATTTGTGTGCGTCAATACATCTGTGTGTGTGTGTGTGTGTGTGTGTGTGTGTGTGTGTATGTGTTTGTCACCGAGCCTGCATGACAAAGAGATTCTCATGTAGCCAGTTGACATTTTAGCTCAGCTATGACTCACAGGGATATCACACCATATCAATCACACAAACACACAACCACAGACACACACGCACTCACACAGAGTCCTTTCTTAATCCACCATTATTGTTCTTTCTCTCTCTCTCTGTCTTCCTCTCCCCTTTCTGTCTTTCTTTTCTCTCCCTGATTCATACTCTTCCCATCCCCCTCTCATTCTCTCGCTCCCTCCCTCCGTCTATTATTCACTAATTTTCTTTCATTCTCTCCCTCTCTCTTTCTTTCTCTCCTGCAGTGTTGCCAGTTGGCAGAGTGCCAGGGAATGCTGATATCAGCTGGTGGATTGGGCCCTGCCAACATGGCGAAGAGCAAAAATGAGAAAGGAGGCAGACAGAGGGAGAGAAAGAAAGGGAGAGACAGAGGGAAACATACAGTGCAGTTACAAACTGGGCAGCATACTAAAAAAAAAAACTGAAAAAAAAAAACACATTGTCAGAAACCATGTGAATGAAAATGATTTAATGTGATTGCCAGCGTGGTGTTGAGGGGAGACGGGGGAGAAAAAATAGGGTAAAGAGACAGACATGCTGCAACAGAGGAAAGGAGAGAAATCAGAGTGGTGGAGTGGCAGGCCGGGGCATAACATGAAGAGGGAACAACAGATTTAAAAATCATTTGAAAAGTCAACACACACAGTCGCATACATCGAGACAGACGGAGAGGAGGGGGAACAAAAAAAAAGGAGAGCGGCTATCTAACTGTATCTGCGGCGGTGTTAAGTCTGATGGCATTATCATATGAATATCACCATCACAATGCATTGTTCTACCGTGACGGTGGCTGTCGCCAGCCACCGGCCCTGTCATGCCAATAAAGACAATTTGGATAGATGGAGAGGAGGAGATACGGTGCAGCAAAGGATGCAGGGAAAAAGGGGGGGAGGGTTGGGTGCGAGTGAGGGACAGAAATCAGATTGGAATCAGGTGGAGCAGAAGCACATTAAAACCCGGGTGTAAATGAACCAAGAAAAAAACAGCCATCTTCCCGACTCCGGGATACATTTGTCCGCATTACCTACGTAATCTGAATCTAAATTTAAGTACTTTCTTTTTGTTTCGCTCAAAAAGTGCGGCCCCTCAAGTGCTCAACAAGGTGCAAACTGTCGGCGTTAAAGCATGCGAATAAAGTGCGAAGACGTGCGTCAGTTTCGCGAGACAAAAGGAAAGGGAGTGTGTGATCCTAAAAAAAGTACAACGCGGAAATGCATTTTTAATGTCAGGGGGGCGCAAACGTGGCCCACCTAAATCACACAGTCGGTCCTGACGTGAAACTCCCTCCGACTGAAATTTGCAGCGTGAGCGCAGCGGTGTAACAACACAGCAATTCACACGGTAATGACAGCTTAAAAGCATATCGTTGTTGTGTTAAGCCTCGCCGTGATGTTGTCATTACAGTAATTGCGGTGTAACTTCGTGGGCACTTAGATAGCTGATTTCACCTTCACTCGGGAATTATTTTTTTAACGCAGAGGTCAAGGTGCCAACACCACCACCCCCCCAAAAAAATCAGTGTGATTAGATAGTCGTAACCTCTCCGAAGCTTGTGGCGCAAGGTGTGTGTCGAGGATAAAGGTGGTGTTGATGGTGGTGGTGGTGGTGTGGGGCGTTGCTGAGTCATACATCACATCCACCATAAATAGTTGCCAAGGGAGTAGGAGCGCAATATGTTCAGACAAGTTTATTTTTGGGGGGTTTTGATGTCACTGTGTAAATATCCAGCGAGTGATAGAGTTTTATTGTGAAGGCAGTTAGTGCAGGTTGGTACACGCCACATCGCTGCACATCATAATTGTAAATGTGAGGGTGTGAACACCTTTCACTTAGTGTTTTAACTGTGTGTGTGTGTGTGGGCAGGAGGTACTACATCTGCTCAGCCTTGCATTAATGATGCAAGCGTGAATGTGTGATATAGTGTCCATCGCCTCCAGCAATGTTTTCCAACCTCTTCGCCCTGTTACGCTTCACAGCCGAGCAGTAACTACTTCAAGCGCTCATCACGGTTTGCATATTTAGGGTCACGAGCTCAGTTATTGATTGTTTTGTCTCAAGTATTTTTGGAGTTTTAAGGAGGCTTTAAGGTTTGGGAAGAAGCGTTTCATCTTTTCCAGCTCCTGAATAATTGATTGAACCCTTTGATATATGTTAAAACTGTACGATTCGTACCATATCATAGAGACATTTGTATAATACGTATCGCAATACATTCAGGTCACGTGAAAATAAGCCGACTTTCCCATCGAGAGGAGGAGGGATGGCGGTTGCGTGAGGAGACAACTGTTGAGAGACCATGTTTCAAATCACAAATCAAGATGTTTAATAAGATGTCGGCTGAGTATTTTTACCGAGATGTCCGGACAATTTACAGCTGTGTTAGTGGCGACAAAACCGGAAGTTCTTACCAAGACATCGGAACAATTTCCAGGCGCCTTTATGGCGATAAAAGCGGGTATTTTAAATGGGACGTCTGGATGACTTACAGCCGTGTCTGTAGTGACAAAACCAGATATATTAAAAAGATGTTGGAACAAAACAAGGCCGTGTTTGTGGAGACAAAACCGGTTATTTTTCACAGGACGTCTGGATGGAACCAGGTGAGACATTGGAACAATTCCCAACTGTATTTGTGGCGACAACACCAGGAATTTAAAGTCGTAACACGATCTTTCCCTAACCCCAAACAAGTCGCATTTGTGCACAAACCTAACTGGAATTGTAAAGTTTTTGAAATATCCGTGATCGGCAGGAGCATACAAAGCCAACTGGGTTGTGATTTCTGGCCTGATCTCCAGGTTGGGAAGCCCTGGACTTCAGGGACGGTGGCGAGTTAAAACAGGACACAAAAACTACCGTTGTATTGTTTTTATCTTCGCCTGCACGTGTCTTCCTCCGTGCACCTAAAAATAGTCGTCTCCAAGGTCTCGGGCCTGGGCCCTGGGGCATAAAGTAAAATGTGTATCTGCAGGCTGTGCATGTGTACTTGAGTGAATCCTTACAAGCGTATCTTTCTTCCAGCTGTATTACTTGAACCCTCATGTGATGAAGTGTGTGCGCGGCGAGGTGTCCTTTGGGGATAAGTGGGTGTATGAGAGACTGACCACAAAAAAAAAAAAATGTGTATGAAAGAGAGGATGAGCGGTCGGGGGAGGCGGCGAGGCGAGGGGAGTCCGCTCTCTGTGCGGTACAGTATAATTTGGCCCTGTGGTTTTTATCGCGTGGTCACGTGGCGAACTTCCCCACAGACGGTATTCATTTCCTTTACTTCACCTTTCCCTGAACCCCCCTGCTTCGCTCCAACTTTCTCTCCGGCTCTCCCTCCCCTTCGTCTTCAGCTCGAGCGGTGATAAGGGGGGGAAAGCCTCCCACCGTGTCCCCACCACTAACTTTAAAGACGTGACTGGTGGATTCCTTTAAGAGAAAAAAGCGCTGGTGTGTCACTGTGGTCTGAGAATGGGAGCAATATTTCTATCAAAAAGGTTTGCAGTCGCCTCGCAAACATAAACCTGCAGGTGGTTGTGACGCTGCTGGGAAAGGGTGTCCTTCAAATGGCGACACACTGACATGTGGTTGACCTTTCTAATAGTGAGCCAGATACGGAGAAAGTAAAAAAATGATTATACGAGAGGGATAAGTTCAGCCCTAGACTCTCAATCTGTCCTCAGCTCTTTCTTCTTTTACGAGATCTGAGGAGGCCACCAGCACCGTTTCATGAAAAAGTGAAATCTGCTGCTTTCTCCTGGTGCTTCTTCCCGCCTAACCTCACGACCTCCTTCCTTCTCCCCTCCCTCGACCCTCCATCTCCCCCCTCGAGCTGTTGCTCCTGCTCTTTCTGAAGGATTTCCACCTCCAGCGGAGAACACGAGCCGACACTTCCCCGCAGTAGTGGAGCGTTCGAAGAGGGAGGTGGAAACGCCAGATCTGAGCGAGCGCATTCCGAACGTCGGGAAACATCACAGCGATCTCGACAGAGAAGACGAGACTCTCGCTCCGAGTCGCGCGGGGCCGCGCCGCGTCGAAACCGATGAGCGGAGGCGCCGACTGACTCGTCTGATTCGGGACTACAAGACTGAAGGGCCTTTTAAAAAAAAGAAGAATCGGTTCGGAGCATGCAAAATGTCACGAGCAAATCAATGTATAAAGGCTTAGCTGCGCGCACTGAAGATCACCTGAAGCGGTTGAAGGGAGAAGAAGGGCGAACGCGCGGCTGAAACAAACGCCTACACGGTGCTTTTATTTGCTCGTCAAAAAATCCAAATGTGTGCGAAAAAACGTCAATCACACCGGGAAGGAATTATCTCGTCGGTGATTCCCACCCCCTCCTCTGAAGTGTCCTTGAGCAGGATGCCGATTACCCGCAAGCCCCGGGGATGCTGACCCCTACGCTCTGACCTCCTTGTGGAATATGTGTATCAGACATGTGAACACCTATAGAAAAAATAGAAACAGTTAACACGGGTTGAGTCTTCACTCACCCCCGGGGGAAATTTGCAGAGCGTGTGTTCTTTTTCTTAGGAGCGCCCCTCGCTTCATGCACGCCCACTTACACTTTTTTGCACAGCCTTGCGAGAGGGCCGACACTTAAGCTGACACCTCCGGATGTAATTCGGGGTGATGCGCTTGGCGCCAGGGCACCTTGACGGATTGTGCACGAGGATGGGAAGTAACTTTGTTTTCTCTGCGAGGGGATGGGAGCCTACGGGAAGTGGTCGGTGTTGTCGGACCGTGCCGGAGGGGCAGTCGTAGTTGCGCTGGGGTGAATCTCAGCGAGAGGGGAGACAACAAGCGGCACGAGCTTCCGGTCGGACTTTCCTTGAAGCTGCTTGTAGTTTGTGAAAAGTGATGAAAAACAGAGCTTTAGATGAGGTTTAAACTGCTTTACTGTCTCGTCTCCACTGACCCGGGGAACGTTGGTGTGTTTAGGGTTCGGGTTGGGGGTTAGAGGGGGTACTCATTCCGAAAGTTACAGAAATTGTCGGTCGTAGGCAAAGTTAGAGATTCCTTTTAATACCTTCATCGTCTCTAACTGACCTTCAGAGCTCCTTTAAGTTTGTTGTTGGACCATGTTGAGAGGGGGCAGCGTGTTGGTAGCTGGCCATCACAGAGAAAGTGGAGATAAAAGCGGTGCACACCTTCGGTCAGACGTTTCTAGAAGTCGTCTGAATTGTTGCACGTAAGTGCCAACAATACTTGTGTTAGGAATGAAATCAGAACGTTAGACAAGTTTAAAAACTGCTTTACTCTTTGATCCGGGAAGGGTTCGGGTTAGAGGGGGTACTTGTTTTGTTCGTAGCTGTTCTGGGGTTTAAAAGCAGCCGTCGCCGCTTAAGGGGAGACATCGGAAGTTATTTCAAGTGTTGCACATATTAAAAGAGCCAAATGTATTTGTGTAAGGGACGAAACCGGAGCTTAAAAAACCGCTTTACTCTTTGACCCCGGAGGTGGTTGTGTGTTAAGGGTTAGGGTTCGGGTTAGAGGGGGTACTTGTTTTGTTCGTAGCTGTTCTGGGGTTTAAAAGCAGCCGTCGCCGCTTAAGGGGAGACATCGGAAGTTATTTCAAGTGTTGCACATATTAAAAGAGCCAAATGTATTTGTGTAAGGGACGAAACCAGAGCTTAAAAAACTGCTTTACTCCGTCGCCTTCGCTGACCCGGGGAGCGGCTGTGTGTTTCAGGGTTACTGTCAGATCTGACCAACTAAAGACACTCCTGGCGCTTCAATACCTCCCCTCCTCTCTTACTAACCTTTAGGCTTCCTCTGCTCACTCTCTCCTGACGATCACACCCGATGCGTCTCTCTATCTTTTGCTTGACCCGCTCTTTCAAATCCACAACGGGCCTACCCGCCCCCCACTACACTTCTGCCAGCGCTGTGACCCGCTTTCGCCTACCGGGAGAAAAAAATGTCGATTGCGGTTTGGAACGCACTTGCGCACAGGTGGGATTGAAACATCTACCTGTCCGCCCCGCTGTTGCAATCAGTTTCTGAAGCTGGTCTGCAAGTGGCACAAGTGGCTGTACTATTTAAGTAAGACCCTAATGCTCTAAATACACACTAATCCCGAGCAGGCAGCAGAACTCTCAACAGTCTCAAAATGTCACAATGCAGTAGATTCTCCCTAACTGAGGGCAAGCAGGTGCCTCTCCCGCAGCGCACTAATGACCCAATTATATCAATCAGAAGCCTTGATTGGTGCTACACTCCTCTCCCTTTTACTCTCTCTGTCTCTTTCTCCCTCACGTACAAACCTCCCCCCACCTCCACCCCGCAGGAGCCACCTGGATGGGGTGTATGTGCCCCCTTCAAGTACAGTACAGCATGTACAAAGATGGGGAGGAGGCGGCATTGACGGTGGCGGAGGAGGATACTACTTGAGCACAACGAGCAGAGAGAGGTCTGAATGAGGCACAAACCATTAGAGCCCCCTTCTTTTTTTTCTTCTTTTTTAAACACGGGGGCCAGTGTTTGGTGTTCGTTAGCACGGTGGGCTCCTGACGAGCGACGTGGAATCATGGGAAAGTAGGCAACCTGTAGGTAGTTTTTGGAACAAGGGGGGGAGGGGGCACGATGCCTTTCACGATATTTAAAATTAGACGGAGAAGCAAGAATTTGTCGGAAGTCAGAATAAAAACCACATAAATTTCAACAAGAGCGTGAACAGTTTTCAGAATGCACTCATTCGCTCAAGAGGAATTTGTTTTGTTTTTTTAAATCAAATAAAGAAGGTGGAGTTTTTAAGGGAATGTGTGCAAAAGATTAAACAGAGTCCCACAAACATCCCTGTTTGTAGGACAAGCCAGCAATGTCAACCTACTTCCAGCCTGCACACGCTCTCCAAAAGTGTGACATTTCAGCTGGATTTGTTAAAAATAGGGCATTTCACAGGATCCCTAAACATACTCCACTGGATGTCGGAAAAAAGGAAAAAA
>CAEMYA010002122.1:142534-160417 GCA_903131615.1 Diplodus sargus
TTTTTATAAAAAGAAATAAGGATTCTGTGACCCTGACACGCTTTTATTGTGTGCATAGCTTAAGAGGAAAACTGTGCTTTTCTTTAATTTTGGAAGTGTGTTTACACGAGGGGGGAAACTGGTGAAAACGTCCGGATGGTTGCAGAAGCGCGATGAATCTAACCTTGAAGAAGTCGGCAGCCTGCGAGACCAGAGGAGAGTCCAGCTCCGGTTTGGTCCGGATGTAGTGGGAATACTGCAGAAACTGCTCCCGCTGTGGAGAAATGGTGGGAAAAAAAGTTTTAAAGTGATGTTTTACAAAGACAAGATCTTCATTTGAAATGCCTTTAATCTGATGTAGCACACAAAAAGGGTTAAAGCTTTATAGAGCCATCATTAATAAACGGTAAATCTATAGTTAATTAAACATTAGTTAATGATTATTTAACGTTAACGAACAATGACATGGTTTGTAAACCATTTATAAAGCAAACTGTAAAAGTTTATAAACATCAGATGCAACTTAACAACAAACAATTGTTGAATAAACTGTGAAAATAACTATTGATAACTAAATATATCATTTATTAATGATGTTTATTATAAATTTACTCAAGTTCTGGTCAATTCTGAGGTCCATCTGAAACTTTTACTTCACTACAATTCAATACAAAATAAATACAAGCAATAACATTTATGAGCATATTCACCAATAAGGTAAATCCCTTGAAATGTAGACGCTACGAGCTAACTGACATCATATAAAGACATATATATGTTCAAACTTCCAATCAAGACGCACAATTCATTAGTTGTCTTGTAACGTACACAGGCCGGTGGACCATCATGCTCAAAGTTGACAAATTTAAAGTCAGCTCACACAATAAGTAAGTCCGTCTTAAATTAAATAAAAATAAAACAGCTGACGTACACATTAATCATTATAATCCAATAATACAAAATGTTTTATTCTGAAATGGGCCATTCTGCAGCTGAGTACTTTTACTTTTGGTGCCCTTGATGCTTCTGCATTGTGCTGTTAGTACGTTTACTTAAATAAAAGATCTCAGTGTTGGAGTCTTATCATTTAATTCTAGGTGAATGTCAGAATGCCTCTGGACTGATGTGCGGTGGATTCAGATCACCTGTGTGCAGGAGGGGGGGAGACCAGCTCCTAATTAATAAATGAGAGCAGCTTGGGGCAGCCACCTCTCAGCCAATCAGGGTGTGACGACGCCCTCTTGTGAAGGCTTAAGAGAGGTGGGGGTCTGATTCCCTCTCAGCTAGAGACTCTGCTCTGTTTAGGCCCTGTTGAGATTTCTAGCTGAATGACCGTCAACACTCGCTATTGTGTTGCCTTTCAGAGCCTCCACCCCTCAACACCTTTGTTATTACCCCATTTCATTTCATCGGGGCAGTAAAAGATGTATATTTCAATTTTATTATCCCTTAAAGAGGCATTTTTTCATTATTCTCTAAGTGACATTCATGAATATATATGCATATTTCTTTATGTTTTTATGTGGTGTGGAGCTGGTTTCCAGGCATTTTCCAGCCACATAAGCACTTTCTCTGAAACTGCTTGTCTGAGTTTTTGTTGTGATAAATTCCAATCGATTTAAAGTCACAAGCTGTAGCGCGCTGTAGCTTTTTACATTCCAAATATCTGACACTACCTATTTATTACCTGACTCCTGGGCAAAATCCCTCTGATGCACAACAAGTGATGCATTTTGCTTCATCCGACAAAACACAGACTGACATTTAAATGTGAATTCTTCAGATTTTCTCGACGTTTGAGTCAAAAGAAGTGTTTCCCAACAACATTTTTTTTCTGCAAATGAAACATTGAACCTGCATTACCTTTCCTCAAAAGCCAAGTTCAGACTTTAACTCCCCCAGTCAAACTACAGGACAGTCTTTCAAAGAAAACTGTCCTTTTAGCAAAACAGAACTTATTTTTGCACTTTTGGGACTTTGAGACATTAAGAAGCTTCTGCAATCCAGAATTTTACAATCCATGCATATCAGTGTTATCCAACCTGGGGATCAGGACCATCCAGGGGGCCTAAAGATGAATCTGAGTGCCACTAGGTTCTTAATTTTGATGTATTTCTCAGACGTTTCTTTTGTCGTTCCTTTATTTCTTGTCAAGATGAGACAGTTTCCTCCCTCAAGCCTCTAAAAAAGCCTTCACATTAACTAGGGAAAATCAAGTATGTCACCTGTGATGAGGAGGTTCCAGGAACACAATCCCGAAAAAAAGCTGGGAACTGGCTGGTTGCCAAAAATGATGGCTAAAAGAACATAAATAACACCAAGATTGTTCTTATTCCCTCACTCACATATTTGCTGAAGCAGTCCTGTTGCAACAAGCTCTGCACGAGAGCGCCCTCCATGGCGGGGAGCAGGTTCTGCGAGTGAAAGGTGCCGAGGCTGGCCCAGTTGGGGAAGAGGGCGTCCGCCTTGCCCCTGATGGAGGCCGGCGTGTCGGACAGCTCCAGCAAGGGGAGGTAGGTCTCTTCTACGCCCTTCAGGACGGCCACGTACTGCCTCTCTGAGCTCAGCATCCTGCACCAGAGCAGGTACAGCTTACTGCAGGAGGGCGAGAAGACGGATGAGTGCAGTTGCAAAAGAGAAACTCGCATGGGGGAGAGAGGAGAGGAGAGGAGAGGAGAGGAGGAGGAGGAGGAGAGGAAGTGGTACAGAAGATGGCAGTATGCAATGGACAGAGATCAAACAGTAAGTAATGATAAAATTATCTGCGATTGCACGCTGACTGATAAAATCGTCTCTGAAACAGACTTCAGTTGTACTTAAATTATCCCAGAAAGGATGAATCACTTGAGCCTTTCATCTCCGACTGGCCTCCTCTTAATGTGATTTATTATGTTGCTCTTGTTTTGGAGCGCTCAGCCAACTCTTCTCCGGCTTATCTTCTCACACACACGAGTTCCCACACAGGAAAAAGAAAATGAAGAAGAAGAAGAAGAAGAAAGAGAAGAAGAAGAAACCCACCTCTGAGCAGTCGAACCGGCTCTATCTGTCCCCGTCTCCCTCTCGGTCCTCCCGAGCAGCACGTGTTGCCTCGGCGACCCCGTGTGGTCCACCACCTCCTTGCTGCTGACCTCCACCCCTCGAATTAACACCCCTCCTCCGCCACCGCTGCCCCATCCGGGTATGGCTGCAGCCATGCTAGTGGTAATGACTGGGTCAGCTAACGTCCGCCTCCCCAGCCAGGACATGGGGGAGTTACGGCTCGACCCGCTCACGGGGGACTCGGCAGGTTTCGGGGTGGCCGCTCCTCGCCGGGGAGCCAGGAGAGCCTGGAGGTCAAAGCTCGGGTGGCGCTTCCTGGGCGGCTTGGTGGGGAGTGGAGCATCTGTGGGCTGTAAGGTGAGAAACGTGAGATTAGCACCTGTTTTCTTGGAGCAGAGCGAGCTGTATACATCAACGGACACAATATCATGTCGTAAAGTCGATAATCATGCTTCTTTTAGCTCCGTTTTTGGTCTCCGCCACCTCCTCATTAGCAGCTAGCTTAGCGCTTCACTATGGCTACATCTCTTACTGTTTCTGTTATTGTGGTAATTACTCTATAAGGTAATGCAGGCAGGACTGGGGACATTTCATCGTGACAAGTTGACTTGT
Organism: Diplodus sargus; assembly: GCA_903131615.1. Taxonomy (NCBI): domain Eukaryota; kingdom Metazoa; phylum Chordata; class Actinopteri; order Spariformes; family Sparidae; genus Diplodus; species Diplodus sargus. The sequence goes on from CAEMYA010002122.1 coordinate 146,165, forward strand.
AAGCAAATGTCCAAATTAAGGGCGAAGTAGTCTGTCAACCCCCGGAGAGAAGGGCTTTATTCGTCCCATGGGGGTTAAAAAATAGATCCTAAACATCCACAAGATTTTCCACTGACAGATACAACATTCATAACGTGTGTTTAAAAATGGATGAGACCCCCGTCGGATATACTATCACATATTTTGATGAGGAGCTTATAAACTATGAAGCACCGACTCACGCTCTTCTTTGCAGGATTCAGGAGGTTCTGCAGGAACTTCCCTCCTCCGGCTCCACCAGCTCCCCCTCCGTCCTTCTTGTTCCCTTTCTCCTCTCCTATCTTCAGTGTGGAGCAGGTCTGCGGCCTGAACAGCGACGCCAGTGATCCCCAGGACTGCAGCCCGCCCTCGCTTCCTCCAGCCCCCAGTCCCCAGTCGCCATCCCCCTCAGGACCCATCAGGTCCCACAGGCTGCTGGCGGAGGGCATCTTTGGCTTCCCCTGGCCCTGATTCTGGCTCCTGTCCGACTGGAGGAACCGGGGTTTCACCTGCGCTACGGTCCGCTGGTAGCGCTCCACCGTCTGGGTCCAGAGATCCAGGAGCGCGCCGCCGCCGAGCTCTATGGCTAGGGAACGGGCGTCCTGGAAACGGGACGGCGGGATTGGAGGGAGGGAGGCGAGAGGGCAGGTGGAAGAGGAGGAAGGAGGGGAGGAGGAGGTGGAGGAGACTGCATCGCACCACTGGGTGGCCTGCGGAGGAGAAAGGGACAGAAAAAATGACCACAATGATCACAAATTCCATGATCTTGACTTCCTGTGGTTGGCCTCCTTTGTTTGCGTTACCTCGGTCAGGGTGGACAGCAGCCTCTGGGTGTTGTCCAGGGTGGTCCAGCAGTCGGACAGACAGTGGGACATGTCTCTCAGCTTCTCCCTGACCGGAGGAAGTCGGATCTGGACGTCGCTCAGGCCCGCCCAGTCCAGCTCACACCAGCCCTCCAAATCACTGAGCACTGACAGAGTCTCACTGTGCAGCTCCTAAAGGATTCAGGAAGGTCCACAGTGAGGCCAAGACGCACTTGTCGCTCTTAACGGTATACACGTCAGGAATCTGTCAATTCTACATAAGCTGACTTTATTTTCAAGAACCACGCTGTAATTGTGAGCCGAGTACATTGAAATAGTTCATTCTAACATGATACTCATGCAGATATTCAGCATATACTTGAGTAACGGACACTCACGTTGGCCATTTCTCTGAACGTCTTGAATTTCTGCTGCTTGAGCGAGAGCCTGCTGAGGGACAGAGGAGGGTCCTTGTAGTTTTCCAGCTGTGACTGGACTTGCTCAATCTCTTTATCACACTAGGGGATAAGACGGAGGAGGGGAGAAGGGGGCAGAGAGAGGGGTGAGAAGAGGACATTTACTGTACAAAGACGAAGAAGAAAGATAACGGGGAGTGAAATCCAGCGGCGGAGCGGAGAGATTTACATAAGAGGACGGAAACGTCGTTTAGGGAGACTATGGTTGTCACATCATCGATTTGTTGCGTCGGTCACTCTTGTTGTGCTGTGTGAGAGCAGGACCAGGGAGTGGGGTGAGCACATTTGAGAGAAAACACATGGCAACAGCAAAACACAAGCAAATCAGGGAGTTTCCATCCAAGTTCTGTTGGGAACCGCGGAGAGGCGAGAGGGCGGGTGGAGCGCTGCAACGCCGGAAACTGAGAATTGGCTTTAAAACATAACTTTTCCTCATCAGTGTGTTTTTGAAGCGTTGCCTCAGGAATGGTTGACAGAAACAATATGGTTGAGATGTTTACGTGAGAGACGGGGGATAATTCCGTTGTAGGAAACATTTCATTCACACAGCAGAACAGCTGTTTCTCATCCGAGACAAGAAGAGGAAGCTGTTGGCGTCGTACCGGATAAAATCCCGTAGATTTACAGCGGAACCAGATACGGGAGCCAGGGTTGGTACTTATTTAGTCCAGCGAAGACTGACTCATCAGCCAAAAAAAGCTTTGAGCTTCCAGTTTTACTTCCTGAGTATGACTAGCACCGTTTCTCCTTTTAGACCTTAGATTGTTGTTATTGTGTCACAGATATTTCACTTACTTTTCTTATACCAATCATGGTCATGGGTCATGATAGACCTTGTCTGCAGTTCCACGTGTGATCTCAACAGTTTTAAACACGTCTCTTTTATAATGGTGGCCAATGGGACACGTGCTTTTTGGGGTGCGGGTAAATTTTATGCCGCGATACTGCGAGTGGCCACTGGGGAAATTGGCAGCAAGGCTTAGTGGAAGCACCGCATCCAGGTCTAAAACACATTAATGACTAATTTCCTGAAGGCCGCTCTCCAGTTTCCTCTTGTAGAGATCCAAGGCGACTGGTTTTGTTTGAGGTTTTTTTTGGGTAGTTGGCAACTGGTTTTGTTTCCAGTTCTCCCCCCTGTCAATGGCAACCTACTGCGACTTTTCGGAAGCTGTTTTTCAAATTTGCTTGACAACTACAAGGAAACATGGGAAAGAAACTGCCAATCAATTGACAGCACCGAGCCTGTCTCTGGCTTTAACGACAGTAAATGTGAAGCAGGGTTACTAAATCGTTCATCTCCATCCTCCCAGCACACACACCTTTTCCAGTCTGTCCACCAGCCCCGCTAGTCGTCCCAGAGCGTCCAGGTCGCTCCCTCTTTGGTTGGACACCTGGACGAGCCGATGAAGGGCGTCGTCCACGCTGTCGTAGAGTTTAGAGGTCGCGGCGAGAGCGGCCCTGAGGGGGAAAGAAAAGCCCGGATTACCAAGCGAGAAGTTGTTTTTTTTCCCTAGCTCCAACAAATGTGAGCGCTTGTCATGGCCAATAATCACACATTTTGGATGCAGAACAAAAAAAGCCTCGCAGACCAACTGTCAGGCAGAAAAAAAGGATTCAAATCAGCAATCAGCTCGTACTCGTACTTGGCCTCATTCTTGTACAGTCGGAGCCAAAACTCATTACCGGATAAGAAGAGCAGCTACAGATACAGCAGTCTTTAGATCATCTTTAAGCTGCAGTCGGGCACAAACAAACAAGCCGCGTCGCTCTGTCCCCCGTTTGATGTGAAGTTCACATTCCTTCTTCTCTTTCAGCTGGTTCTCATATTCCGGCTGAAAACAAACAACTCTGTTTGCACGATGAGGAGTATTTTTAACCTATAACTCATGGTGACAGAAAAAATCCCTCAATCACACACGAGAGCCGGGAAGCAAAGAGGACACGCGGATCCCGTCCCTGCCCCTCGGGACCCAGGTGTTTTCTGCACGTCTGTCCAATTAGAGTTGTTGTGCATGCGGTGACATCTTTATATTTAAAATAGCCCAACTTCAATAGGTGTGTGTCTCAAGCACACTCCAGCAGTATACAGCCTCGTTAGCATCATAAGAATAAGAAGGCGAACATGCACATGTACACATTATGTAAATAATGAGTGTCGACTTCTAAATCTGTCTTTTGCTTTACGAGTCCACGTGCTGACTGTTGTTCAACAATGTCTGCGTCTTCTTTTCATTTTATTGATCCATCTGCGACTGTATTCGATTACAGTGCTGCATGTAGAGATCTACAACGTTTTTGGATCTAACGTGTGAAAATGCCCAAATTCGGTCTCTTGAACAAGAAAACAGAGTTTGGAAATAATATTATTGTTTTTTGGCGACATATTTCACACACGTTTGTTTTTTTGGTTATTTTTTAATCATCATTTACTTCTCTGTTATTTACTGTTTGCATTTCCCCATATTAATTTCTACAAACTCATTTATTCCAGTATTTCTTTTATTACTTTTTTATGCATTTCTGCATCATTATGCAAATGTGAGGACTCTCAAGTAAAGTAAAATGGAAAAGTAAAATAATAGAATAAAAGAATAATAAATAAAGGCAAATAAATACAGATGCAAATCAAAGCCGAAGAATAAAATATGTTACATTTTATGATTTATAATGCTTGAAAAATTACATTTAAGGGCATTTTTCATTTATTTATTGAGCTATTTCTATTTTACGTAATTTATTGATTTCAGCAGGTTTGGATTTGAGATAAAGTCGCATGTGAACTGGACATTTTTCTCAAGTGTATTTCCTACATTCAAATGTGACCGGTTTTGTTTCACATGTGAATTAGAATACTGACATGTGGAAACAAAACATGTAAAATGGTGAATTCCTGTGGCATTTGCTTCTGCACACGGGTGATCGGCTATTTTCACATGTAAACAACAATTTCGTGAAAAGAAAATAATGTCACAAAATTTCCCAATGAGCTTTTTGAGCCACAGAAACACAGTTTTCATTCCTCTGTGAACTGTTCTGCTCTGTATATGCGGACGATGACAAAGTCTCATCTTTTCTCTTATTTCAAAAACAAGTAGCAGGAAAAAAAAATGACAATAAAAGCAACTAAACTCTTGCTACCTGCAGTCTGGTGATTTCTGTGCCAGCCCAGTTGGGCTATTGGTCAGTCCAGCGAGCCAGGCCCCGCCCCTTTGCTGCAGCTCAGTTAACCGCTGGTCGGCCAGGACGCTCACCATGAGCTGCCTGTGTTTGTCGATGCTCTGAGGAACCGCCTGAAGAGGAAACAACAATGTGCTGATCAATGTTTTTAATTCATGATATCAACCAACAACCTAGACAAGGTAAATATTCCCTCTGACTTCTGTCTGACAGGCACATAACCTCTGTACCTTGATGTTGTCTGGCATCGGCTCAGCGTCCATGGACTGCAGCGCTTCTCCTAGCAGTGAGAGGGCGCTCTCACAGCGCTCTGTCAGACTCTCCAGGCTCTGTAGTGGAACAAAGCAGGCCTGGCGTTTTTATTTATCCCGTCAACTTGACTTGAAGCACACAGGTCGGCGTGTGTGACGCGGCATGAAATCCTTTCCTCCTTTCCCTTCTTTCCATGAGAGAGGTCAGAGAAAGTGCGGAGGACAAGGAAATGTTTTCATCTGTTTGGATGAACCAACGTAAACTGTCTGGGGGGAAAAGCCATTAAGAGTCCTCAAGACTCTTCTCAGACCTCGTTTTTCCTCTTGATTCATCCCCCACACCCACTTAATCATGACCCTTTGAAATCATCGACCGCCACCGAGCAAACACTCCCTCCAGACGACGTCCTCCCATCCGTCCTTCCCTCTCACACAACCTCGCTTTCGACCACTTCATCGCTTCTCGTGGAAATGTTTAAAACTGTGAGATGTGAGATCGAAGTGTGTGTACGCAGTGAAAGACTATTGGCTTAAATGGTATTCGTACAAAATAAATGTTAATTAATTTGCAATGGTGTAGATATCAGTCCATCTTAAATGCCTCACAGAATCATTTCCTCGTCAGTTTACCCCCACCGCCCAATTACCCGGTCAGTGAACCCAGACGCTTCTGCTTATTGGATCGACCATTTAAAAAAAACATTTTAAATGCTGAATGTCGACATTTAGGGAAAAAATGAGGGGAGGGAAAGTCTGCTAACTGAATTGAAATAAACAAGAAATGACAGACTCACCAGTCTGAACACCAGCCAGTCTGAGTGACAGTGGGTGAAGTCTCCGTCCATCTCCTCCGGCAGCTGTTGCTTGTCAACATATTGCTGAAGGACTCCTGTTCCTCGCACCGTGTGGATCTGGACAGAACGGGAAAGGATCAAGGATCTATACCACATTTGTAGCAGAAGACATCACTCAAATTTAACAAATACGGTGAACGGTGACTAAGAGAGGCTACTTCTTTGGCCCCGCGTGGGGAAAATCCCCAGACTCCCTTGAGAAATTGCTCAATTTTGTGATTTGCTGAGTTCGGATCTTAAGAAACATTGTGAAACACTTTCCATCCAATTTCTTAATTATGTCCATCTTCTTGCAAACTCGGCATTCAATCAAACACATTCAGTTATTTCTTTCCTTGTAAAATGTTGTCAGTTGCCATGACATTGCATGGCTGCTCTAAAGTGCCTCTTACCAGCTGCTGTTTGACCGCACTGTTACAACTGATTTTTAGATGAAACTTATTTTAAAAAAGACAACATTTTATTTACAATAAACATGTCAAATTTTACAAATGCAATAAAAAGTAACTAATAGAGGCTACTTCTTTGTCAGCAGTCCTTTATAAAATCACTTATTTTTGTGAGCTGTTGAGTTGAGTTGACTTTGTAAACTCTGTGAAATACCGTCTATGACAAATTCTTAATCATTCAAGCCCTCTTGTAAATTCGGCATATGGTTATATACATGTTTACTTGCATATAGAGTGAGGAAGTGAGATCGAATTTCAAGTGGTCACCCAAGACGCATATTAATGCCAGGTAGTCCTATAAAATCCCTCAAAGACTCTTCATTTTCTATCATAAATAACAAAAAAAAACAGCTAATCCTAAAATATATAAAGCTGGGACCAGCAACTTTGTTCATGTTTATGCTCTCCCATTACACTTTCGTCACCTCCATTTGCTTATTCATCAGCTGGAATAAAAACAACTGCTACCAAACAACGAACTAGACTGTTTTGGCTGGTTTTCCCTTCAATGTGCAATGTTTAAACGCTGCCAGGTTGAAATACAAACCACATGACGAGAAAAAAAAAATGATCATGCGTGTGTGAACAGCAGCTCTCTGCTGATCGCTTGCAAAGCAATGCACCGAATTACTGGTACAATTGGAGTTATTTGCAAACTGTAGGCACCAAATATATGGAAATAAGGCTAATTTACATCCAAGCACAATGTGAACGCCAGCTCAAGCTAAGAGCATCCGACACTCATCAGATTTCAGCAAGAAGCAGGAACAAAGTGTGCTTTATGAAAAGTTATTTGCTCTTGAACATTTTGCATTTCATATACTGTGTGAGCGGTTGTCCCTGGTGTTATGCTAATGGCCAGTGGAGGTTCGGGAACTTTCATTCTGCTAATGTTTTCCCACACACTTTTTAAAAGCTCCGTGTGGGTGTTCTACCTGTGCTTTAACATTCAGACGTGCAAATAAAAGAAATAAATCCAACCGAAATTGAAGGAAATGAGCAGCACGATGCTGTGTGTGTGTGTGTGTGTGTGTGTGTGTCTGTGTGTGTGTGTGCGTGCGATCGAGCTGGAGAAGATGAGATCACCTCGGCTCCCTCCAGATTATGAGAAGGGGGCTCCTGCTGCTCCTCCACCAACACCAGAACAGATCCGAGACCGCCAGGAACGAACGCCTGAAACACGCACAGAAAAAAAAAACACATGTGCTCCAGCTACTTTATCACATCTGCAGGCAAATTAAGAGCACGCAGGCAGGCAAACATGTAGCACATTTGGAGCAACAACTCTTGTGTGTCTCACCTGGAACAATTTAAGCGCAGAGAGACAGAGAGCGGAGGGTGGAGCGCGTCTGCTGTCCATTAACACCGTGAGACCCTTTTCTTTGGCTGCAGGCCTGATGAGGAGGGATGGAGAGAGCAGATGTAGGTTTAAAACAGAAGCAGTTGTTAGAGAAGAGGAGACTTATTGTAAAGCGAGACAGCAGCACTTTATAAAAAATAATAATGGCGCTACTAATTTCAAGCAACTGTAGTGATGTTTGGAAGAAAGTTAAGGGCTCATTTATATTTTACGGACATTTTTTTTCCAAAGGGCTGTTTCGTTCTGACTAGTTGTGTTCACTGACTTTGAATGAGTTTGTTATCGTTTTCTCAGCTTCCTGGCACATGCTTTGTTTTCTTATCCCCACCTTACGCTATGCTTGGCAAAGTCAGCAAAAAGCAAGTCAAGTCAAATATAATCACGGAGCACTTTCGGCTCAACAGGTTTATGAGTGACTGGTGAAACAAGAAACAAATGACACAAGCTCTAATATGTAAAAGCAACAGAAAACCAGCCAGTCCTAGATTTTAAGATTTACGAGCGAGGAACACGAAGAGGTTGAATCACGGACAACAGGAACACATTTAATGGTATGAAAGGGGGTATTGTGACCTGTACAAGCTAAATTTACAAATCCTAATTTCCTGCTGCTCTCTAGAAACATAATACTGAGGTCTCTCTCTGATCAGAGTGCAAGACCAAAGCCTTACCGACTGATTCTGTGGTAGCTTGCCAGGACTCGGGCCATCTCCTCGTCACAGAAACCCTCCTCTGGCGCATCTGTCTCGGTGACAATCAGAGCACGTCCCAACCTGTCCACTGTACCTGTGAGCATCAGGTTAGGCATGAGTGATGAAGCTAACATACTTAGACGACAAAAGACACATGAGCGCGTTTTCTTAGCATACGTGTATTAAAGGTTAGTCAAATTTGCACTGTGAAACCTTTTGGATTACTTTTGATATTGACAAAAACTTCTAAACATGTATATATTATGAGACAGTCTGAAGTTATAAGCTCTGTCTTTTTTCTAGAACTTGGAAAGAGGATTTGTCCTATTTATTTGTCTTTTATCTGCACTGGACACTACAGATATAAACGTCCCTGAAGAGCATAAGCCAAACTGAATCTATCCGTTTGTGAACCATGTATGTAAGTCTGAAAAAAGAGGTCAATTTTGGGACATGAAAGTTAGTTAATAACCCACAATTATGCTAGCAATTAAAGGTCCCGTGTGTGGGATTAATTGGCATCTACCCTGGCACCACACCCTGCACTTGCAAGCGTGCAGGAGAACGAAAAACATAAAAAACCCAAAAGGACCTCTTTCTAAGGCCGTAGTTTGGTTTGTCCATTGTGGGCTACCGCAGAAACACAGCAGTGCCCCCCCAAAAAACAACATCACTCATCCACAAGACTAATTGCAAAGGCTATCAAAGTTATAGAGTCGTGCACAGTGCTAACTAGCATAACAAAAAAAATGTTCCTAAAAGGAGACTTGCCTGTCAACTTAAGTTTCCCCGAGTGGAGAAGCTCTGTGTCCAGTTCCCTCAGGAGGGGAGGCTCTTTCGATGCAACTCCATTCAACTGGTCAGGACATGTCTCTCCTGACCCCGCCTCCTCCTCAGTTGAGTGGTTAAATAAGGATGTGCCTGATTGGCCATTGCAGACAAGTAGAGATTCGGCCTTGGGCTCTTCTGTTGAGTGATACAAAAGTTAAAGGAAATATTCAAGGGGGTATTCTACGACATCTAATGTTCATGCATTAAGATTCCAATTGTCTTCCAACCTGTACTGGTTTTCGTTGTGTCCTCTGTCGCTTCATTAGTTGATGGTGGCACTCCATCAGGTTCATCTGCCTGTTGTCTTTGCTCCAATTGGTTGTCCTGTGTGACTGGCGGCTTTGGCAAAGCAGAACAGGTGGTGGGACTTGGTTGAGCAGCTTTTCCCTGCTGTTTTGATCCCTTCTGGTGTCCACGACCACCAGACCTAGCCCTCCCTTTTGCCCCCTTTCCCTTCCTTTTCCTCCTAAAGACAAAGCACAAGAAGGTAATGATGAGGTGTGACAGAAAGTCAATCATTTTTATCGCTTTAGGACTTACATTGTTTGGACAAATCATTTCCTTGAATGTGTAGGTGTCTGGTGTACCACTGATTTTAGGTCTACAAGTTTGGACAAACTTTACCTTGTGCACAGAGTTTGCACTCATGTGTGACTTATCTGTTCTTTCATATGGAAGTGTGAAAATGAAAACAAATATGAAAGAGTCTGGTGTTCCATAAGAAGTAAATCTCTACCTTGGCGCTCTGAACCCTGCGGTTTTCACTTCTTTTCCTCTGGGACACACTCTGTCCTCCGTCTTGCCTTCATCCCGTCCTTCTGTCACCGTCGGGTTACATAAACTATTCATTTTAGACCCACTGTTGGTAATCTCTCCACTTTGTAAAACTCCAGTGAATGGTCTCTCTGGTGCATCTGATGTTGGAGTGGTGGCATCACTGTCTCCACTCAGTGGTTTATCTGTATCCTCGAAAACAGAGTCTGAATGAGATCCGTGATCTGATTGGCCCTCTATAACGTGCCCAACTTTGTGGTTTCTCAAGTCATGGATGTCATTTGTGAACACGCTGTCACCGCTCTCTGAGTCTTTCCCTCTATGGTCGTCTCTGCACGGCTGCGTAAGGCCGTTGCTGTCTCTCTCCTTGCCCACTCCAGGCCTCCTCTCTTTGAAGGGGCCACCAAAATAAAGCCGATCATTATCCAGGCTCCCTGAGTCCCTGCCTGTTTTATCTCCATCATCAGAGTCATGGACCGAAGAGGAGTAGGACCTACTCCCTCTGCTCGGATCAGTGACTCCTGGTGGAGGCCGAGGTGGCAAAACATCACCTTTTGGGGTTACCACATCTCTTTTGGCACCAAGGACAGCTCGAAAGCTTCCTGACCCTTCCAGTCTTCCATATCCCCAAGCTTTCCCCTTCCGGAGTTTGATGGCTTTACCTCTCCTGCACAGAGGCAAAGTCTTGGTCTTACATATTCCATGCATCTCCAGGTACCTCTGCCGTGTGTCAACCCCCCCATCAGGACCCACTCTGGGCTCTAATAGCTCCACATAGTCCCCGTCCAGCTGAGGGTGCCTTGTTGTCCGCCCGAGCCCATCTTCGCTTCGTCTTCGACGGGGGAGCGCAGGCGCAGAGTCCAAACCGTCTGGTGGTAAACCATCATCTTCCTCCTCATCCCAGGACCAGGAGTCCGGTTCACCTGAGGATGAGCCACCCCAGCCTCCAAGGCTGCTACCCCCTTCACTGGACAGGCGGTTGGACATTGAGCCCTCGCGGTTGGACATCAGACCCAGCTCCTCAGAGGGGTCGTGGATGAACTTTGGGTAGACAACCTCCTTCCACGGTAGACGAACCACACCGTCACATGTACTGACCAGGCAGGTGTCAAGTCCTCCTCCAACTGTGCAAAGATGAGAGAGGGTTTATGTCAATGTTTTTATTGAGGGTATACTCAAGGCAAAAAGCAATCATACTGTTGTTAGGATCTTTTCACTGCATCACCTGCTGACACCTATAGATATTTCCTTTCTCTTGCTACCACACGCCATGTCTTGGTCATTATTTGTCAACAGACATATGTGGCATCTTTTCTTTACCTTCTCTCTTGTGGCCCCGTTCCTTGTTGATGCTGTGCAGCCACTCAGTGGTGAACACGAGGGGGTGCTGTGACTCGGGTACCAAGATTTCCTGAACAGTGCGCCCCCCAGGGGCCAGACATTTTAGGGCCAGGCGGGGGCAACGTGTAGAGAAGGGCACCACCTGCAGATAGAAGTCATTACTGCGCAGGAGCCTCCAGTCCAGGGTGGAGAGCTGTACGACCACTTTTTCGCCTAGACACAGAGGCCAGCCGGAATGAAGGAACAAGCAGCCCAGGTACTGAGACTGTGATGGCAAGAAGAAACGAAAAAGAAAGGGAGACACAGAGAGGTTGTTAAATAAAACATTCAAAACTTTATCTGTAAGAGCTTAAATCTTGTGAGTGAATTCTTCTATCTGTGCCTCTTTATGTCACGTAACGCTCACTGCCCTTAAGAGTGCCCCCTTGTCAAAAAATAATCCTATCAAATGCGCACTCACAATATTGCAGTCTCATTCACAAACCACAGCCCAGGTGAGCCAATTGAAGCTTGCCGGCACGGCCGTGATCGGATCAGTTATTCAGCGCGTTAAACTTCTAGAACTGATACCACCCGAGTCAACAGTATTCACAAGCTCAACTGGCCAAAAGCCAGAGTCACATAGAAATGTCAGACATGTGACTAACGCAGTGTTTTCTAAAGTGTAAAACCCCTGAGCTGGCATGACACATAGAGAAGGCTCTGGATGGCTGCAGAGAGTTAGTATGAGTCAGACAGAAACATGCAGTTGACCAACTCTTCACAACAGCCAGCCACTGTTGAAACAGGCCGCTGCTCCATAAGCGGAAAACACATCAAGTCGCTCTGTAAAACCGAAAAAGTCCATATAGAAAATTCCACAGAGGGATAATAACTGCAATGTTTAGAAATAACATCTCACTCCAAATGCTGTTCCTACCTGAATCAATTCTGTCAGATGTGTATCTCCCTTTTCTCAGTCTGAGGTTTAAAACTCTCTGTGCTGTTCCCAGTCACATCTAATCGACTGACACAAGGCGGCTCCCTCCCCCCTCCGTGCCCTCCAGACTCACGAGACGTGATCAAATTATATTCCTTACTTGACTTCTCCTCCAACTTCCCTTTTCTACCTCTCCGTCCCTTTATTCAATTTCTTCCCCTTCAAGCCTCTCTCTTGTCTCTAATCTTGGATGTTCTCTCGCTGGAGCAAAGCTTTTGGGGGAAACATGTGTCAGGGTGGATATCGGTATTAAAAAGCATGTGTGACTTTTCCTGTCTTTACAAGTTTTGCCTGTTTTGAGTCAGTCCACATTCTGTAACTCTGTGCCCTGGCCCTCCTCCCACTTCTCCCTCAATGTACCCCAGTGTCTGCTCCCTCTTCTGCACCTAAAATTCCTCAATCAGTCTACTATAGTCTGCAACTTCCAGCATCCTCTCTCTCTCTTTTTTTTTTTTCAGACACGCACGCATGCATGGTGAATGAAAGCCATGTTCATTCTCTCTCCTTCGACTCCCACCGCTCCGCTGTTTCTCACTCTCTCTTTCTCTCGCAGCAGCAACACACTCACATATGGAAGGAATTATTGTCATGACTCACAGTCTAACTCCCGTCCCAGGCAGCTCCGCCGAGCGACAATGAAAACATAGTTTGCGCACAATGCCTGTGCATGTGTGTGTGGGTTTGAGTCTAGGAAAACTGTGTAGGGAAATATGAGACAGTTGTAAGCCTCCAAGCTTGTGCTAAACAGTGTGTGTTGTTTCTCCCTCTCTCTCTCTCTCTTTCTGCATGTGTGTGTGTGTGTGTGTGTGTGTGTGTTTGTACTTGTTACATAGTGAGGACTGAGAGTTTGGTGCCTCAGAGTAAGGACATTTTTAAAAGTGAGGACATTTATGCCAGTCCTTACAACATTAAAGGGCTGTTTTAAAGTTAAGACTTGGTTTAAGGGTAAGGGGCTAGGAAACTCTTTACGGCAACACGAGTCCTCACAAGCATACAAGAGATTGCCTGGACACATAGCGGAAGTTGCTTGTTTGCACAGCGTATCCTATATCATCCTATCTCCATGCATCTCCTTTTGTTTACGTGGGAGTCACACGCTTCTTTTCACTGTAATTCATTCGTCTTTATCAACTCAGTGGAGCTTCTAAAGCAGGAAAGGACCTCGTTTGTCTGCGGGACAGACGGCAGCTGGTAAATCTCAAATTTCACCAGACACTTTCACTAATTTTATCGGCCATCTAGAGTTTTAGAGAGGACTCGACCCTCCACAGCGTGGTGAGGAAGAGGTATAGGTCCACACATGTGTCAAATTAGAAATGCCTTGAACTTTCCACTTGGTGTCTCCATGTCATAGGGTACTGCGTGTGTCGACTGAAGCCCCGCTATTCAGACAGAAGGCACACAAATACGGACTTGAGAGTCACGAGCAAAACATTTATGTTTTCAGTTCCCAATAATGATCCAAATGTGAGTACTTGTTGGAAGATTTATGAACTCACTTGCAATTGAGACTTGACTTACTTACGTTATGACTTGACGTGTCTTTTAGAACTTGAAACTGGACTTAACACTCATCTTTGCTGACTCGAAAGACCTTAAAAACAAGTGAATCCAAATGAAAACTGGCAATGTCACTCACACTGACCTTTAGAGCTTGAGACATGACTTGAGAGCTGTAGGAACAAGACTTGTGCTTAGACTTGACTGTGGACTTTCATTGCTGAGACCTAAGACTTGACTGACTTGAGTCATGAACCAAAACATGCAGCCTTATGAAGACTTCGCTCAGACATCCCCTTTAGGTCTTGAGACTTGACTTGGACAGGTTAAAACAACTCTGCCAACAAACACACTTTCCAATGACATGATGACCATTTTCACCGAAGGACTCAAACGGTTAACAGATTTCTCACATTATACTTCTTGCATTCGACAGCTGATTCTGCTTCTCATTATAGAGCTACGTGTGTGTTCTCGTCCACAGTGTTTGCATGTCGGGACTCACGCAGGCGTGCTGCTGGAGTTTGTGCAGGAGGTGCTTGGCAGGGACGAAGTAGTCCAGGAGGTACCGAAGACTGTCGTGCTGATAGGTCGACTCCAGGACTGAGAAGACCTGGATGACAAATATGCCAAAAGGGGGGGGGGGAACAGTGAAAGCAGTTGTGTATGGTGCATTAGATGATTAGATGCACAAGATATCAAAGACTCTCCTGTCTGGGGGAAAAAAATAAAAAATAAAAATCATCTT
>CAEMYA010002122.1:167172-190812 GCA_903131615.1 Diplodus sargus
TTTTTTTACAATCTGCAGTCTCCGGAAAAGCGTTTGTGCTCATATGGTACATGCAGTGACGGTGGAGACAATCAGTGTGCATGACTGTGTATCCTCCTGTTTGTGTCAAATACGGACGCACAGTACGGAATCAGGGTATGTCATTCTTGCGTCAGACTTCCTGTCTTTCTCTGCTGTACGCAAACTGAAGCGGAAGAGGCAGCAGTAGTCCTCCAAACAGATGCCTGGCACAGAGGCAAAGAAAATAAAAAAAAGATATTAAGAGAAATCTCTGGAAAATAGAGGATAGAAAAGGCTAATAACAGTGAGAAGAAAGGGATAAAGCAATAAAGTGAGAACTCAGGCAGTTTTGCAAGATATAAGGCACTTGAACCGCCCTTCATGCCAGCTCATTGAAGTGTGCGTGAATTAAGAAACAGACGGGAGTGACGGAGAGACTGTGAGAGAACCAGACAGCCATGCAGAGACCGAGGGTCCAGACAGAAAAAGGAAAAGAGAAAAAGAAAGAGGAGGAGGCTGACCGGTGGGAGAGATCGATGGGAAACAAGAGCAGCGGCAACCATGATAGAAACCAGATGTAGACCCCTACAGTACACGGAGGACTGTGAAAGAGGGGGGAGAGAGCTGAAAGGAGCCGGGAGGAGGTGGGGGTGATGGAGGATGACATGATCGGGAGGAAGAAATGAGAAAAGATGCCGACAGGGAAAGAGGGAACAGAGGAGAGGAGAGGCAGACAGACAACGGGAAAGGAGGATGAAGAGACAGAGCGAGGAGACGCCCCGAGACTGATTTCCTCTACCTAATCTTCCCGTATAATCTAACCTGACCTTCAGAGGGTCAAACAGCTTGCCGGGACTGTTTTTTTATGAATTGCTTGGGACTACTTAAATGCTACAGTCTGTCACTGAATAGAGCAAAGCCAACGTTTCACAGTAGATGAGGTTTCACGCTGCACTTGGCCCCCATTCATTGTCTATTTACCTGAGAGTGCGCAAGCTAATGCATAAATGTGACAACTGAATATAGCATTTTGTCACATTTATTGGTGTTATTCCAAATGCAGTAGTGTGTTACATTTCCTAGCGAAGCGTTAGCTTGCTAGCATAGCCGTACCACCAATACGTAGCAACAAACATCCGGAGCTGTATGTGGAGAGCATTTAATGTGGCCAATTATTTTCTATATGTTAAAATAGAATTGTACTCATCATATTAATTGCTAAGATCTGGGAATGTTTTAATATCGTAAACAAGCAAACGTTTAGCTGTGGGCTAACAGGAGGGTTATCTCACAATCAAACTATTTCTGTATATAGCCCGATAAAACTGATTCACCTTTGTAAAACTGAAGTTGCATGCTAGTTAGCTTGTTAAGTACAGATACAGCAGACATGGAGCAACGTTAGCATTCATCTGGAACAACTAATGTAGTATTCGTACTGCTTTTGGCTTAGATTCTGTCTTATAAAAAGAGTTGCATGTGTGTAAATATTCCAGTTTTTTATTAGCTGGTTGCAAACTGTTTCTTTCTACTGTTTGGAGGTGGGCTAACAAGACAAGGCGCACATCTAAATGACCAGGGAGAGAGACATAACTTCACTTTCAATGGTTACCGGGACATAAAAACTGCATGTATAGAATCAACAGTCAAATCTGATCAAACACACTAAAAGAAACTTGTGTTTATTTGCCCCAAAATAAGATTTGAAATGCCTTTTCTTCCACTACACATGGTTTCACTACACCATCTTCTTCAACAGCTCAATCCAAAGCGCTGAAAAGGAAGCTAAAGAGAGGCAGTGGGACTAAAGCAAAGTTGTGGGCCTCGGATCCAAAACAATGAGCTAAAAGATGAGGAAGGAAGGAATTACAGTCTGGTGGTAATTCTCTGTGGGTTTGTTACTGCGAGCGACACCTGTCCTTTAATCCATTGGCTATAAAGTATTGATTAGAACAGCTTTAACTCAAGATGTGAGGATTTAAAAAAAATGTGTTCATGATTCATGAGAGATCATGATTAAAAACAAGGAAGCTGCTTCGGCGTCTAATGAAGATGCCAATGAAATGGCCGTGAGCCGCCTAGTGTGTGTTGAAAAGTGCCCATGCATTGTCTGCGTGGCTCTCGACAATCACAGGAAACTCCGTTAAAGAAAGATTCCAGTGATTGACAACATCGCCAGCCCTGTCTGGACTGTTCCAGCGCTGTTATCACCACCTGCCTTGTACTCGGAGCAGGTTAAAACAAACAGAGAATTATTTGCCTTGCTTAAACTTTCATCAGAATTTTTTTTTTTCTTCTATTATGAGTCCGTTGTTCCCCCGGCCAGACTGGAGGACTGGTACATCCCATTTCAAAATCGGAGCTCCCCAGACAGAGGGAATGGAAATACCCTCTGCCACATATTCTTGGCGAGGCACTGAACTGTATGACTGTGCGCTGATGCACTTTCACACCTATGTGAGCATGTGTTAGCTGCCGTGTTTGTCCCGGGGCGAGTATGTATGCACGCATTCATTCCTCCTGTGTTAGAGGTTCCGAAAGGTTTTGGACACATGTTGTTTGGACCCTGCTGGAAAAACCAGCATAGACCAGCACCAAAAAACCAGCTGGTCTATGCTGTTTTTTCCAGCAGGGAAGGGTTGAGCTTACCTTTAACCCCTTGAATTATCAAAAATATGTTACAGACTAACAGTTTTTTTCATAGTTGGATCATTTTATCGTGTTGGAATATACCTTCTGAAGTTAGCATGCTAACCAGCTAACCTCAGCTCAGCCACACACATTCTCCCGGTGCTCCAGACTCTAATTCTGTATCGCTAGCTGCACGGCTAACTCATCATAAAAGCTGGAAACAGTGTCGGACATGGTGCCTCGGCCGTCCATTCCTATGAAAGCTGCTACGTGGAGCTTGAAGCCAAAAAAACTCCACTTCACGGGTGTGAAAATACACAGATTTTCTTGTGGTGGGAGCGTGACCAAGCGGGCTAACTTCCAGTTTAGTGTCCAGCTTACTTGAATGGGGATAAAATTAGTTAATCCTGCGACTCCTTTAGACGTTCTTAATCCAATCTGACCGATTGGGTCAAATTATGGTAGTGAAACGAATCATTTCACGGGTGTTGTGATGCTCCAAAAACTGTAATTGCCATTTTACAGGCACTTCTTTCATGGCGTTACCTTCTGGGGGAAAAAAAAGCATTTTTGGGCAACAGCTCTCCACATGATGATGTAGCTACACGGCCAATTGGAAAACTGACTGCAAAGCCTGGTGCTCCTCCCAGGGACTTGGGCTAACTGAGCTAACTAGCTAACGCCAGCTACTGCTATGATGATGTATTGTGTTGCGGGTTGCTAACCAGCTAACATCGGCCTGTCCTGGACCTAGACTCCTGTGGCTTCTGCAATATTAACACCGACACTTCCCCGCTGCCCAACTAACTGAGCTAACTAGCTGACAGCGGCTAAAGCTAGCAGCAGTTAGTGGTTACTCTGGTGATGTTCTGCTTCCTATTTGTTTTGAGTATGAATTTGATGGTTTCTTGTGGCCGATTCTTACATATTGCCCCTTTTAAAGTGTTAAATATAGTCTTTGAGACATGATTTCTATAAATCTGAGAGTTTTCTGCGAGTGTACGTGCTCCTGTGTGTACATCTGTTGCTGTTTTCTGCTCAAAACTTTCCCAAATGGTTACAGTGGAAGATGAAACTGTACAGCACATGTTCTTCCTTCCCCCGAAGTCCATGCCATCCCTTGTTCCTCCTTTCTCTCTCTTTCTCTCTCTCTGTTTTTTTTTTCTCTCTCCCCTTTTCTCCCAGGTCCAATGTGGAAAATGCGGCATCACCGAAACCACCGCCGCTGCCGTCCAAGTCTCCTAAAATAAAAAGTAACCCTACCCTCCTCTTTTATTCCGCTCTTTCTCTCCGCTCTCCCTCTTCCTCTCGCTGCCAAAACTGCTCCACCCTGCCCGACGCACAGAAGCGTGAATATGGTCTAAATCTCGCCGCGTTCGTTCCCCTTCTCTTTCTTGATTTATCTTCCCGTGTGTGTGCATGTGTCGTTTCGCGTGAGTCAACTCTCTGTCTCGCTGCCTCCGTGTATGTCACTGATCAGACCACGGGGTGGGTGGGGATGGTAAACAAAATCCCCGGAGATGGCAACAGAGAGCCCTTTTGCTCCCGCTGCAAAAGTCACCAATGTCACACGACTTAAATCATGCCGTTAGAAGTCGCTGACAACTTCGCAAGCTGTTACAACAGCTGGCTTCTCTGATCAAACGCACGCCTTAATGAGAGGTTATGATTAAAGGAGCATTATGTAGTTTTGGAGAAGAAATTGTAATCCCTTAGTTACTTTTCTTTTTTTCTTTTAAGACCAAACAAACTCTCTTTGTTTTCATGCCTGAAGAAATTGGATCACCAAAGAGACCAAGAATGACAACACAATGTCATACTGTTTTGTTTATATGTGGCGGACCCTGCCACCTTTCTAGCTTCAAACAGTGTTCTGGGGACCTTCCTCTGAGAACAGCCCCTTTATTCAGCTAAAATTTGACTTTGTATAACTGCCCCATTAACATTTTAAATATTCAAATTCTTAAGAGTTTGACTTTATTCTCCAAAACTGCATATTGCACCTTTAAAGTCAAATATGTGGGGCTGTTTGATTATATATATTTTTTTGAGTGTCTGAAGCGCATGTGGAAGTGACACTTCTGTCGCAAAATGTTGCCATATCAGCCTTTCATAGGACTTAAAAAAGGGGAACATAAAGTGCACAGAGTCTGGAAAATGTTGAGTGATACATGTCTCTACACGTCTCTTCCTCATCAGAATACTTTCTATCATTTTCAACACAAACGTGACTCTTCCATGGCTTGAAAGAAAGTGGGACTTACCATGACTTCAGTCAGGAATTCCTACATAGTCCTCGGCCCCTCTTCCTGCGTTTGCTTCCTCTCTCCGCATTCTCCGCAGAAACTTTCCCCCCTCAGTGATTACCAGCCTCCATCAGCCTCTCCTTCATGAGACTTTTCTACCCCCTTCCAACTATCTCTCTCCCAGCGCATGAAAACAGCCCTCTTCTCTTCCTCCAGCCTGGGAATGTCCAAGCTGCATTTTTCTCCCCTCCCCTTGCCGTCTGCCCAGCAGTCCCACGCACTCCCACCTCCCGTCTCCTCCTCCCTCCCTCTCTACTCCCTCCCTCTCACCTAACAAGAGCACTACAGTCCCTCTCTGCGCTCAAACTTTCCACTTCGCCCCCCAGAGTAACTTCAATGAATAGACAATGAAAAGCCGTTACCCCACCCAGGCCTAATTGAAAAGTTAAAGAAAAGAGAATGGAGCTCTGATGTTTTATTGTTGGTGAAAATTGCACGTCCTTTATTCTCAGTGGGAGATAATTAAGTCTATTCCTAATCAAGCTTTAATTTGATGAAAAGGGGTTGGGGGGAATTATTGAAAAATACTCCCAATGAAAACTGCACGGGTTTTGTGTATGTGCTCCATTTTTTCGTGATAGGGAACAAATGGTACCAAACACTGTTTACAAGAAGTACGGTTTTAGCAGTGGTGGACTCAGGATGTTTGAGGGCACCAGCGTGCAGAAGAGTTGTGACACATTTATAGTGAAGACAGGGTATTGTCTATATAGTTTTCGCCACTGGATGGGCACCCTAGCAGGAAACTGATTACGTTTCCCAACTTGAAGTACGTGCTGATGGGAAATTGATCAATGTTCTTTTCTGGAAGGGCACCCTTGAGGGCACTTTCTCATGTTTTCTCCACTTAAAAAATGTCCTAAAGGGAAATTGATCAAGTTTCTGTTGACTGGAAGAGCACTTTGTCATGTTTTCTCCACTAGAAAGGCACCACAGAGGGCACTTTTTCTACTTTTCTCCACTGGAAGGGCACCCTCAAAGGTAATGCATCATGTTTTCTCCAGTAAAAAGACATCCTAAAGGGAAACTTATCAAGATTCTTTTGACTGGAATGGCACTCTATCTAGTTTTCTCCACTGGAAAGGCACCCTCAAAGGATATGCATTTTGTTTTCTCCACTAAAAAGACATCCTAAGGGGAAATTGATCTTTTTTTTTTTTTTACTGGAAGGGCACTTTTTCATGTTTTCTCCACTAGAAAGGCACCCTAGAGAGCGTTTTATCTAGTTTTCTCCAATGGAAAGGCAGCCTTGAAGTAAATGCATCACATCTTCTCAACTAAAAAGACATTCTAAAGGGAAACTGATCAAGTTTCTTTTGACTGGAAGGGCACTTTATTTAGTTTTCTCCACTAGAAGGGCACCCTCGAACGAAATGCATCATGTTTTCTCCACTGAAAAGACATCCTGAAGAGACACTGATCAAGTTTCTTTTGACTGGAAGGGCACTTTATCGTGTTTTCTCCACCATGAGGGCATCCAAGACTTCACTTTCACAGCTTTTTTTTGAACATGGGGACACGAAGGGGGGGCAGCTGTTCCTGAATCTCCGAAATCCTACACATTGCACCTTTTAAAGGGGGGCTGAATGGAAAGAGTGTCTTTAACATTCTATGCCCAAGTTTTCTGTGTAAATCGAGCCAAAGTGAAGGTCACCCTGATGATGTGATCCACATTATTTTCATAGACTTTAGACTGCTCCCCCAGAGTCATGTAATAAACCAAATCTCTCTCACATAGGCCAGTTTGACAGCTTTATAAGTATCTGAGCAGGTTAAACCCCTAATAGTCTTTTATTTAAAGCAGGAAATACAGTGCATTCTTCTCTGTCTGGGAATACACATTACCATCATGCAGCATCGAGAGTTAAAAAATTAAAATCTGAGATGTAATGATTCTGTGTTTGAGCTTGTGCGAATGATTCCCTCGCCAAGTTATGGAGCCCCTTAAAAAACAATGTAATAAAGGTTGTGATTTACTTCTCTTGCGTAAGCGGTGTTAATATCCAGCAGACCTTCAGGGAAGAAAATGTTTATATCACGCGACTGAGACTTCACTCTTCCCTTCCTGCATAAACATAAAGTCACACTTCAGGCTTTCCAGTGCTGTGACTCCCTCTTTCATCTTGCTTTGTTTTTTATTGGCCCACATTGGTGCCACACTGGTTGCCGTGCCGCTGCTAAATTTAAAAATCTATGGTTTGTGTTCAGAATGTTAAAATGAGTGAAGGGACGGAGTCAGTTTTGATCAGGCAGCACCCCCTTGTGTTTACTGTATGGTAGTGCGGTAGCAGAGCTGATATGCTCCCAGTATAAAGGATGGAGGCAAACATTTGTCTCTTGCTTGAATTTCCTATGATTGCAACTGAAATGATTAGCAAAATACAGGTTTGTTTCTCAGATACATAAAGGACACATCTGTTTTTAAAGTCGAAGGTTTGTAGTTGATCAAACACACAACAAATAATTTACATTTGATGGTTTTTGCCCAATGTGAATTACAGTAATTCCTACATTCACACACCGATGGCGGTGGCTGCCATGAAAGGTGCCGATCAGCATATCAGGAGCAGTTTGGGGTTTAGTATCTTGCCCAAGGACACTTTGACGTGCAGACCAGGGGAATTGAACCAACAACCTCCCGATAAGGAGTCACTGGCTGGACCCCTGAGCCCCAAAAATTGTGTTGTAATATAATGAATTGAAATTGGGTTTTGAAGACATTTGGTCAAAGTTCAGACGTTTGTTTTAAAAAAAAGCGTACACAATGTGGTCGACGAGCAGAGTTTCACTTCTGGGTAAAAGGCACCTGGCAGGAGGGACAAGAAGAACCGGGGCCTCTGGGTGTGTTCCTCCCTCCTACATCCATTACTCAGTCTAGAAGATACTCGTTAATGTAGCGATCATACTTACCTTTCACACTTGACACTTTAAGAAAATCCCAGGATTGTGCCACACCTAATGTAAGGCAGTACGTCTTTTTTTATAGGTGTGTCTCCTGTCTGTGCTGTAAATGCCTTCCCTTGTACTACGGTGCTATTCAAAATATTCTGTAAGCGATGTGACCTGAGGGGAAAGATCATAAACCAACAGGGCAAGATTCCTTCATTCACCTTTCGTTTCTCTCATACAGCTTTACTGACACTGTCTACAAAGACACAACTGTTTTCAGTGTGGCGAGCATTTTCTATTGATAGTTCAGTTCCACTTTTCACATCCCCAAGGTCCCTCACGGACCTTAAAAACTCCTCCGCGGTATATTTGACATGAATTAGCTATAGACACAAAACTGGCTGTAAACCATTTTACCTGGCTGTAAAAATATTTGTTTCAGCTGTAATGTTGAGCATTTTTACATGGGGTTCTATCGGGATTAACTTGATTTTGGAACCAGCCTCAAGTGGAGACTGAAAGTCTTGTCACTTCTGTATCAGCCCCGGCTTGTACAGGACGGGGCCCCTGGCTGCAACACGACTAGGATGGCCCCAAACTTTACAGGGTTTCCTTTGTTCACAAAAGAATATTTTTTGACCCCTGGTTGAAAAGTCTGAACCACTAGACGTATCTACGTCATATGGAATGTATATTTACTACAGTGTACGGGAAATACTCCCTGCTTCCTCGTATAAGCACAGTGACATAATGCTGACTGTTCACCTGTGTGAGAAAAGGAGTGGCATTGAAAAGGAAACATGAGAACAAAAGGTCTTTCATGCATAATATGTGTCAGGAGGTTTCACCTTAAGTTTTTGGGGTCATTGGACTGCAATCCAGATTTCAGCACCATTCAGCTTGTTTTCCAATTGATCTGTGAATGGTTATCATGATAGCTGTGATTTAAATGTGCCATGAAAAATGTCTTAACATTTTAATAATTTCATGTTTATTTAAAAACAAAGAATTGCCGTTGCTTGAAAGTAACGCTAAACTTGCATCAAACTCAATTTTTGATTTCAATTTGGGTATAAAGGGAAAGGCTGTAAACTTCAGTGTTAAAAAAGTCTGTTTTGTGCAAGTCTGACAAGAAATAATTCCCATTTTGAACAGTTTAAAACAAGGATGATGACATATCCATTTTGGCAGTCATCACATTCGACACCGCCTAAACAAAAGACTGTTTCCCAGCGCTGCCCATCAGGAAGGTACATTTATTTGTTTGTTTTGGTGGGGTCAGTCATGACATTAAGGAGCTAAGTCTACTAGCTTAAAGGGTGTTATCATGAGTACACCCATGAACCACCCAAACTGGTTAGAAAATCCATTTGGAACTAAGAATCGAATATGCAGTCTTAGCAAATCACCACTGTTTTTATGTATTTATTTTATTTTTTATGTTCAAAGTATTTTTTCCAAGACAAATCTGATAGGGTTACAAAATGTTGGATGCACTGTCACAAAATCATGGCCACCTTTCAGAAATTAATGAGCAAATACATCAAAATGATGTTTTTTTGTTTTTGTCTGTGACTAACATTTCTTTTTTGAATACTTAAAAGATATATCTAATAGAATAAATAATGTTATTACAAAGAAATAAAAAACAAAAACTGAAGGTCGTAGAAAATGAGCAAGATGATTATGTCACTTCCGGTGGCCATCTTTGTTTGGCTGAAAGTGGAGCGACATGGGAAAGGGTCAAAACAAACAGTGTCATTTTGCGGCCAGAAGTATATGTTTTCTCTCAGTTGGACAGCGACTGAGGCACACCGAAACTACCTTAAAAACTGCGGTAAGTGTTGTCACATTATTTGTTCGGCTTGTATTTACAGCTTAAGAGAAAAAGGCTGTGTGACGTGAAGAAGTCACATAGTCGTCTGAGAAGGGCACGAACTTGGACGAGCACTAACGTCAACTACAACAGGTAGCTCGCTGCAATCCGACACCTTGTGAGTTCCCAACATAAGTATAGCCAAACGTCTCTGGTATAGCAGAGACGTTCAAAATGTCCACGTTCAAAATGTGGATTTTGACAACACACATTGTTGTAATAGAAACATGTAGGCTGTCAATGAATTGAATTTTAATTGAATTTGTTTATTCAGGATAGCCCCTTGAGATGAATCATCTCATTTTCGAGGGGGTCCTTCCAAAAAATGATACATATAGTACAATGCCAAAACAAATAGGAAAAAAAACAAAACAGTGAAACACTTTTCAGGACTTATACATGCACACACACGCTCACACAGACATAGACAAGGCTCTCCAAACCCCAGCAAATCCACTGACAGCCAAATCTCAGTTCAGTAGTCAATTTATGAGTATCCGTACTTACAAGTGGGAAAAAGAAAGTTACAGGAATGAACATCTATATGATAAATATGTAAGATACAGCAATAATATAAATGAGAACGTGAATGAGAGATGAGAATTGAGAATAAAATAATAATAATAATAATAATAATAATAATAATAATAATAATAATAATAAATAAAATAAGAATAAGCACAAAATCAGAAACAAGAACAAGGAGTTTGCAAATGGGTTAGAAGTGATGCTTTGAAACCATGAAGAGAAGTAGTAGACCTGAGCTGGCATGGAAGATTATTCCAGTCGGACGGAGCTTTGAACTGGAATGAACGTCGACCAATTTCTTTAAATATTCTAGGAGTGCGGAAGAAGAGGTGATCAGTGTGTTTTAGGTTGTATTGTGTATTGTATGGGATTAAAAAATGTTTTAAGTATGAAGGAAGATTAAAGTGAATGCATTTAAAAATTAATAATGACCAGTGGAAAAATCTTCTGGCTTTTGGGTTTAGCCAGTTTAGAGATTCATAAAGATTACAGTTGTGAGTTCTGTAGGGACATCTCAGAACAAATCTGCAGAGGCTGTTATAAAGCACGGTGAGAGGACGAAGATTTGCTTCTGTGGTGTTCTGGTATATAATGTCTGAATAGTCAAGAATAGGGAATATTAATTGTGTTATGATTCTTTTCCGGACCAGTTGTGTGAAACAGTCAATGGAACGGTACAGAACTTTCAAGCGACAGTAAAAAAAATTTGAAGTTGAATCAATGTGTGGTTTAAATGATAACTGCGAATCAAGCCATAGGCCCAAGTATTTAAATTCAGCTACATTTTCTAGTGGTGCACCATCAAGAAAATGTAGGGACCAGTCATTAGGTGGTGAATCAGATCTGGTGCTGAAAAACATGCTATGTGATTTTGTCTTATTAAGTAGAAGCTTGTTAGATGAAAACCATTTTTGAACTACGTTAAAATTGAATTGTAAGGAGTGCTGAATTTGTGTGATGTTAGGTTTAGATGCGTAAATTACAGTATCATCAGCATAAAGATGTATTTGACAGTCGGAGCAGATTTGTGGAAGATCATTGACAAAAATAGAAAATAAAAGAGGACCCAAAGATGAGCCTTGAGGCACACCTTTTGTTATTGATTTAATGTCAGACAGAGTGCTCTGAAAAGAGACATACTGGCTTCTATTGTGAAGAAAATAATTTAAAAATAAAACTGATTCTGATGAGAGACCAACAGTATATAGCTTGTCTAGGAGGAGGTAGTGATCAACCATATCAAAGGCTTTTGATAGATCAATGAATATGGCACCAGTAGGCATGTTTTTGTCAAAGGAGGACAGTATGTCATTGGTGAATTTTGTGAGAGCAGTGGTCGTCGAGAAGTTGGGTCGAAAGCCAGATTGATGTGGAGATAAGATATTGTAATCATTGAAATAGTTGGACAATTGGTTAAAAATAAGTTATTTAAATATCTTTGCAATATTATTAATGATTGAGATGGGTCTATAGTTGTTGATATCTTTGGGGTCACCACCTTTATGTAGAGGGGTTACTCTGGCACATTTCCAGGATGCAGGGGTTTCACAGGTGGTCAACAATAGATTAAATAGATCCGACAGCGGAAAGATAAAATATGAGAAGCAAATTTAAAGAATTTTATCTCCAGCCCATCTAGACCACAACTGCCCCCAGAGCTTAAGCCATCAATTGGGGTGATAGTTCTGAAGGAGAAGGAGCTTTTGCATCTTTCATTAGTCAGGCTGAAATCAGAGCAGTGATTACTGGACAGAGAATTGCCAGTTACTGAAAAGTGCTGACTAAAGGCTTCTGCAATTAATATTGAATCTTTAATAATTTCATCATTCAATTTAATATGAGTAGTGGAGTTTTTTGTAGATTTATTAGTTACACTGTTGATTATTTTCCAGAACTGTTTGGAATTCTTAAAATTGGCTGCGAGGGAATCTTTATAGTAGCTGGCTTTAGCGTTTCTTGTTTTGGTTGTGCATTTATTCCACAAATCTTTGTAAGTATTCCAATCAGAGACAACCTTGGTTGCTCGATACTTTTTCCAAGCCTTGTCTCTTTGTTTGAATAAGTTGATAAGTTCTCCTTTAATCCAGGGTAGGTGTCTACCCTTAATTCTAATTGTAGACCAGGGTGCGTGTTTATTTATGACCTCAAAAAACTCGGTGTAAAAGACATGCCACGCATCTTCAACATTCGGTATTAACTGAAACCTCTCCCATTTTATGTTTAAAATGTCCTGGTTAAAGAGATCGGGATTGATGTTATTAGCTTTCCTTACTTTGATAAATTTAGGAGGCAGATGAGGCATTCTAATCTTCCAAACACAAAAAACAATGGAGTGGTCACTAAAAGAATCCGATAATACACCCGATTGAGTAATTCGATCAGGATGTGTGACTAGTATCCAATCAAGCAAGGAAGCTCAGCTAGAGCACACCCTGGTGGGTTCAGTTATAAGTTGTGTGAGGTTAATGCTATTAAAAAGATTGCGATCATTGAGAGAGGACCGGTCAAGCCAGTTAGAATTAAAATCCCCTAAGATAATTTTTTCACCTGAGTGGTCTAAGGAGTTAATGGTAGCTAGCATATGATTTGTAGATTCTGTAGGAGATTTGGGAGGTCTATATATATTTCCAATAGTCAATCTTTTGTTCTCGTGAAAAATGATCCTAACAAAGAGACATTCAAAATACAAAGGATTCTCCGTTGGTATGGCTAGTTCTGAAGTCAGACTTGAAGAGATGTAGGTCAGAAGTCCCCCTCCTCTAGAGCCCCTATCACTTCTGTAGAGGACATAGTTGTCAAGTTTAACATCATTGTCAGAAATATTACTGTTTAACCAGGTTTCTGAGAGAGTGATTACATGAGGTTTGTTGTAAGTAAGCCAGACTCTTAAAAGGTCAATTTTAGGTAGCAAACTTCTTATATTCAGGTGAATAACTTGCAAACCTTTAACTAAGTTCATTATTCTTTTGAGACAAAAGAGTATCCACTATTGTGACAGCAAAGAGATATACATAAATACCAAAACTTGTAAGCAGCATCGCAGATTGTGGGGGGGGGCAGCTGGAGGGTAGCACACAAATACATACAGACACAAATCCACACACACATGCCACACAGGTATACAACCTCGCACACACACACGTTCGCACATACACAGGAGCTGAACAAAGACATGATGACAAAACAGAGTTCAGTCTGCAGAAATGTATGATGGGATATACATATTGTAATATTAATGAGGTCTTTAAGAAGAAAGCAAGAAATGTGCCGCAAAATAATTTGTTTCCCATTATGATGAGCTGACCTTACAGAGATAGTGGATGTAGGATGGAGAAGAAAGAAACAGAGGAAGAGACAAGTGGAAAAAACAAACAAACAAACACAACAAAACAAAAACAAAACTGTCTTGTTTTTAAAAGAAGATATTCATTTATAGGTCCCTATTAAGACTTCACAGAAGGGAAATCAAAAAGTCATTTTCAAATCTATATGAGAGCACAGCTCTGATTTCATACGCTGCATGGCATCAAAAAGAGCTTCGTTAGAGGCCATTGTAGAGGATGAGGTGAACGGATCTGCTTTTACTTTTAAGTTCCTTGATTGAAAAGAAAAAGAAAAAAGAACTGATTCAAAAGTTTAACTAGTGAGGATGAAATAAGTCAAAAAACAAAGTTTCCAAGGTCCGGAGAATTGGCTCATGATGCAGACTGAACACTCAGGAGACGCTCACGGAGATGCACATGCGGCCATCTCTTTTCTCCTAAAAATACAAATGCAATCTTTAAATGAATGTGTCACTTAGATTGAAGGACATTTGCGTTGTTAACTAGAACTGCAACAACAAATCAGTTATTTCTCAGCTACTTATTGTGATTCACAATTGGTTTGTGTAACTTTTCAGGAAGTAAAAAAAAAACTGATTTAAGCTTCTTAAGTGCACTAGTTGTGGGTTATTTACTCCTTTATGAATAATGTGGGATGTGGACAAAACAAGACATTTGTGGATTTATTTTTGGGATTCGGGAAACAGCAAAACAACGTAATGATTATACAAGAGAAATTAGTTGAGAGATTGCTCAACAATTAAAATAATCATCATTTGCCATCCTCTAATTAACACATTAATGCTTTCACTATACTATCTTTGCTTGTGAATATTATGAAATTCCCATATATGATTGTTGATTAAAGGACTCCTTTTTGTCAGCATATTCCAATGAACTGATACTGAAAACATATTTCACAGAAATTCAAATCAAGACAGTTACAAATGCCAAGAAGGCCTGCTTTATATCAGTGTCCATTTCAATTTATTAATTCCACAAAGATAATCAGTTTGGGTAAAATATTTATTTCAAAAATATGTAATAAAAATGCAGTTGTTACATAATGCAATATGCAAAATCAATTTCACCAATATTTGGTATCATATCATAACTTTCTTTATAAGCAACTGCTCACTTGAATGTGCACTTACTCATAACATGCACACATGAAAATATCAGCCAGCGAAGGCTTCATTGTAAAATCATTGATGAAACATCAAAGATATGTACATTCACACTAAGGAGAATAACATCAATAAACTAAAAAAATTCAAAAACAGACATATCTGCCATTTTCTGACATAATTGTGAGTGACACAAAAGCAGAAAAAATATTTTTTGATTGTGAATGCCTAGTGACACACAAATATTTATGGTCCTTTTATAAAAGTCACATCTAACCATTTTGAAGGCAAAACAAAGAACATTATGGTTAACAAAAAAGTCCTTCATTAGTTCTTCAGCTTTTGATAAAAGGTTTTGACATTAATGCACATTGTAATTTACCAACAGATCTTGTTACCTAATCATGAGGTTTTTACTGACATTAATAAATGTGGGAGTAAAAGGTAACCAGACCTCAATCCCCAAATGTGATGTATGACTGTTCTTTATGGTTGTAATTGTAATTTAAATTGCCATTTGTGTCTAATTGTAGCTATTTGTACATCTGTGGTAGGGATTTGATGTTTAGCCAGCAATTCAGTAACTTTTAAGACAATAATCCAGCTGTCCTTTGGTCAGAAAACATACAAAAACAAATAACACAAATTTAAATTAAATCAAATTGGATTCACCTTTTTGTTTCAGAGCCTGTTACAGACGTGAAAGCAGTCTGCAGAAGGGCTGTCAAAGAGTGACCCCCCTCCACCAAGCCTGCTTTCCGTGCTGTGAGTTGATACAAAATGAATCCCGATAACCTGGGCTGCACTGCGATTAGTCAAGCTCCTGCGAGATGCTTGGCAGGCTATATTCCATTACACATGTAATGTTTCCCCTGTAATTCTTTGTTAACAGTGGTGGCGGGAAGTAGTTTTTGGGTCAGTTAAACTTCAGTTGAAGAGAGCTAAAACTAAATACCTATTAGCGTTTGGTGGGAAAGGAAGGCTAATTTATGACATTCATTTCAGTTTTTTTCATTATAGCAGAGTTCACCACTGCTGAATGACTACAGAGGCAACACTGACATTTATTCAAATAGGTCAATTACAAGTTTCTTGTCTTGACTCATGGGGGGATTCCTCATAGCATGAAGAGACCCAGCAAACTGGCAGCGATCAGCATGGCTGTAGGGGAAGGCAGGAAAACAGAAATAAGGCTTTGTACAAACACATGTAGTTTTAAACCTCTTGAATAACTTTGCTCTGTCCTGGAAAACAACCCCTTACTGAATGCTTACCATGCGTCAGTGATTGCTGGAGTGTAATGGCGTGGCCGGTGGTCATGGCGGGAGGGGAAGTGGTGGGGGCGACGGTGGTGGCGGTGTCGTTTGTAGCCTGATTGACGACGTTCATAGGATTGGCCAGGTTTTCAACAGAACTCCGTAGTTGGATGGTTGGAGCTCCCAGAGCATTAGAAGCTGAGATCGCAAGAGAAAGACAAAAAAGGTCACATATATTATTTTAAAGCAGGTGTATAAATTTCAACACATTATCTATCATGGTGTTTGTGACAGGAGTTTTATGTAATGTTTGTTCTGTAGGATGTTGGCTTACTGCTGTCGAAAGTTCCAGTGGAGATTGCGATTGTGACATTTGAAGCTCTAGTTGATACAGAAGTTGCAGGATCTGGTACGGTGGCACCAAATGTACACTGGATTCTATTTCCATCAACCCTGCCCCTCGCATTGCTCACATTCAGCTGGAGAGAAATAACAGATGACAAAGAAGACAGTGAGTTTTCAATGTTATATGATTGCAGCAAACATTTCTTGCTGTGATATTGCTTGAGCAGCAGTTTCACAATGGCTGTATGAGGCATTTTGTGCATTCAAATAAAGTGTTAACATCCACACTAGATTAGCTGTGTAGTATATGGATAATATATTATCATTGTAATATGAGATCCCTCTTCTCAAAATCTGGATATTGTTATGTCGTGACATGTCTTTTCTTGGTTTTAATTGGCATGATGTGATTTTTTGAATTTACTAGACTGTTCTAGTTGTTCTTATACTTGGCTTTACCCACTTCATCATTTATATCCACATTGCTGATGATGATAAGTAGAACCAATATTTATTCCTTCACTTTTGGGAAAGTGGGCTACAAAGGTCTAATGAATATATCTCCTCACTTATATTCTGAGCAAAGTAGAACTCACCATTGTCAGTGTCAGCATGTTATTGTCGAGGAAAGTAGAAAAGAACACCACAGTGCCGTTGTTGTTCGCACAGACGTAGGTTGCGTCGTTGCCGCCCTGCAGTGCAAAACCAGAATGGATAAATAAAACTTGTTTAGACATACGTCTTCAGAACAAACTCTCACTCTGGGTTAGACTTCATGGTACATTCATCTGTGACAGAACTTGACATACCAATGTGCTGTCACTTGACAGTGTAGCAGCGATGTAGCCATCTGACTGTCCTGAGAGCCCACAGTCAAAATTTGGACCGCTCGTCTGCCTAGCAGAAAGAAAGAAGCATGATCCTGGAACAGCGGGGTCGCACTGAGCAGGCTCAGCCGCACAGAGCTGCTCGGTCCCACATCCTGTTCTGTTAAGAGGTGTCTGCAAGAGAGGCAAGAAATATTTCAATATCATTGATAAAAGAGACCATATTTGATCCGATTCTGTTCTGTTCCACTATCCCTATATCTCACCTCAAGATTTCCCACTGGGATGTTGGATGTCGGAACCGCTGTTGTTGGTGCTGCGGTCATGTTTACTGGTGCTGCGGTCATGTTTCCTGGTGCTGCGGTCGTGTTTACTGGTGCTGCGGTCATGTTTACTGGTGCTGTGGTCATGTTTACTGGTGCTGCAGTCGTGTTGTTTCCAGCTTGTGTGGTCATGGTGGTAGGGGAAGCGGTGGTGGTAGTGTTTGAAAGCTCATTGTCGATAGTGGTGTTAGGATTGGCCAGGTTAACAACAGGACTCTGTAGTCGGGGGGCTGGGGCTCCCAGAGCACCAGAAGCTGAGAGCGCAAGAGAAAGACAAAAAGATCATATATATTGTTTTTAAGCACGTGTAAAAAGTTCAACATATTATCTATCATAATGTTGGTGACAGGAGTCTAATGCAATGTGTATCTGTAGGATGTTAGCTTACTGCTGTTGAAAGGTCCAGTGGAGATTGCGATTGCTAGACTTGATGCTCTAGTTGATCTAGAAGTTGCTCTCGCAGAATCTGGTACGGGGGCAGCGAATGTACACTGGATCCTATTTCCATCAACCCTGCCCCTCACGTTGCTCACGTTCAGCTGGAGAGAAATAACAGATGACAAAGAAGACGATGAGTTTTCAATGTTATATGATAACAGCAAGTGTTTCTTGCTGTGATATTGCTTGAGCAGCAGTTTCCCGATGGCTGTATGAGGCATTCTGTGCATACAAATAAAGTGTAGACTGAAACAAAAATAGGGTTGTATCCACACTAGATTAGCTAGGAAAAAAATAGATATCATATTGTTATTGTGATATGAGACCCACCTCTTCTCAAAATCTGCATATTGTTATGTCGTGACATGTCTTTTCCTGGTTTTAAATGGTGTGATGTGATTTTCTGAATTCGTCAGACTGTTCTACTTGTTCTTATACTTGGCTTTACCCGCTTTGTCATTATGTTTACATTACTGATGATAATAAGTAGTATCAATATATATTCCTTCAATATTGAGATATTTGGCCACAACAGTCTAATGAATATATCTTGTCACTCATAGTGTGGGCAAAGTAGAACTCACCGCTGTCAGTGTCAGCATGTTATTGTTGAGGAAAGCAGTAAAGAACGCCACAGCGCCGTTGTTGTTCGCACAGACGTAGGTTGTGTCGTTGCCGCCCTGCAGTGCAAAATCAGAATGGGTGAATAAAACCTGTTTAGACATACGTCTTCAGAACAAACTCTCACTCTGGGTTAGACTTCATGGTACTTTCATCTGTGACAGAACTTGACATACCAATGTGTTGTCACTTGACAGTGTAGCAGCGATGTAGCCATCTGCCTCTCCTGCGAGCCCAAACTCAAAATTCTGACCGCTCGTCTGCCTAGCAGAAAGAAAGAAGCATGATGCTCCAACAGCGGGGTCGCACTCAGCAGGCTCAGCCGCACAGAGCTGCTCGGTCCCACATCCTGCTCTGTTAAAAGGTGTCTGCAAGAGAGACAAGAAATATTTCAATAGCATTGATAAAAGAGTCCATATTTGGCCCGATTCTGTTCTGTTCCACTATCCCTATTTCTCACCTCAAGATTTTCCACTGGGATGTTGGATGTCGGAACCGCTGTTGTTGGTGCTGCGGTCGTGTCTCCTGGTGCTGCGGTCGTGTTTACTGGTGCTGCGGTCATGTTTGCTGGTGCTGTGGTCATGTTTCCTGGTGCTGCGGTCGTGTCTCCTGGTGCTGCGGTCGTGTTTACTGGTGCTGCGGTCATGTTTACTGGTGCTGTGGTCATGTTTACTGGTGCTGCAGTCGTGTTGTTTCCAGCTTGTGTGGTCATGGTGGTAGGGGAAGCGGTGGTGGTAGTGTTTGAAAGCTCATTGTCGATAGTGGTGTTAGGATTGGCCAGGTTTACAACAGGACTCTGTAGTCGGGGGGCTGGGGCTCCCAGAGCACCAGAAGCTGAGAGCACAAGAGAAAGACAAAAAGATCATATATATTATTTTTAAGCACGTGTAAAAAGTTCAACATATTATCTATCATAATGTTGGTGACACGAGTCTTATGTAATGTGTATCTGTAGGATGTTAGCTTACTGCTGTTGAAAGGTCCAGTGGAGATTGCGAGTGCTAGACTTGATGCTCTAGTTGATCTAGAAGTTGCTCTCGCAGAATCTGGTACGGGGGCAGCGAATGTACACTGGATCCTATTTCCAATAACGCTGCCCCTCACGTTGCTCACGTTCAGCTGGAGAGAAATAACAGATGACAAAGAAGACGATGAGCTTTCAATGTTACATGATAACAGCAAATGTTTCTTGCTGTGATATTGCTTGAGCAGCAGTTTCCCGATGGCTGTATGAGGCATTCTGTGCATACAAATAAAGTGTAGACTGAAACACAAATGGGGTATTGTTATGTCGTGACATGTCTTTTCCTGGTTTTAAATGGTGTGATGTGATTTTCTGAATTCACCAGACTGTTCTACTGTTCTACTTGTACTTGGCTTTACCCACTTTGTCATTATGTTCACATTACTGATGATAATAAGTAGTTCCGTTCCGTTCCGTTTTCTTGTCCGCTCATCCGTGAGGGTCGCGGGATGTTGCTGCTTTTTCCCCCTAAGGGGTTGCGGGGCTTACTGGGGCCAAATCCAGTTTACACAATGGGCGTAGGCCAGGGTTCACATAATAAGTAGTATCAATATATATTCCGTCAATATTGAGTAAGTGGGCCACAACAGTCTAATGAATATATCTCCTCACTTATAGTCTGAGCAAAGTAGAACTCACCACTGTTAGTGTCAGCATGTTATTGTTGAGGACAGCAGTAAAGAACGCCACAGTGCCGTTGTTGTTCGCACAAACGTAGGTTGCGTCGTTGCCGCCCTGCAGTGCAAAATCAGAATGGGTGAATAAAACCTGTTTAGACATACGTCTTCAGAACAAACTCTCACTCTGGGTTAGACTTCATGGTGCTTTCATCTGTGACAGAACTTGACATACCAATGTGTTGTCACTTGACAGTGTAGCAGCGATGTAGCCATCTGACTCTCCTGCGAGCCCAAACTCAAAATTCTGACCGCTCGTCTGCCTAGCAGAAAGAAAGAAGCATGATCCTGGAACAGCGGGGTCGCACTCAGCAGGCTCAGCCGCACAGAGCTGCTCGGTCCCACATCCTGTTCTGTTAAGAGGTGTCTGCAAGAGAGACAAGAAATATTTCAATATCATTGATAAAAGAGACCATATTTGATCCGATTCTGTTCTGTTCCACTATCCCTATATCTCACCTCAAGACTGTCCACTGTGATGTTGAGTGTCACTGGGGGAGCTGTCGTTGCCGGTGCAGCTGTTGTCACCGGTCCTGTGGTCATGTTGTTTCCTGGTGCTGTGGTCATGTTTACTGGTGCTGTGTTCATGTTTACTGGTGCCGTGGTCATGTTTACTGGTGCTGGTGCCGTGGTCA
This sequence comes from Diplodus sargus, assembly GCA_903131615.1. Taxonomy (NCBI): domain Eukaryota; kingdom Metazoa; phylum Chordata; class Actinopteri; order Spariformes; family Sparidae; genus Diplodus; species Diplodus sargus. Next base: position 187,999 of record CAEMYA010002122.1, read on the forward strand.
TGTTTCCTGGTGCTGTGGTCATGTTTCCTGGTGCTGTGGTCATGTTTCCTGGTGCTGGTGCCATGGTCATGTTTACTGGTGCTGGTGCCATGGTCATGTTTACTGGTGCTGGTGCCGTGGTCATGTTCACTGGCGCTGGTGCCATGGTCATGTTTACTGGTGCTGTTGCCGTGGTCATGTTTACTGGTGCTGGTGCTGTGGTCATGTTTACTGGTGCTGTGGTCATGTTTCCTTGCGCGTAGGTCCCCACAGATAGCCATGACAGTGTCACGAGCAGGACAGTGAGGACTAGTCTGTTGTCCATAGCTAGAGTAGTCAGGTAAAAAGATTGAATCAGATGAGTAGATTTATAGGTGAAGTTACTTTCTTTTGCTATTACACAATTATTTTTGAGTTTGGAAACATGATGCATTTATTCAGTTTTTCTCTTGAAAAAACCCCCAAAACACTGAGAACTTTGAAGTTTCCCCTTAAAAAATACCTAAGATGTTCACATTTAAAAATTCAAAATGTTCAAATCGAAAATAATGTACTTAAAGTACTAACCCTAACCCGTAAAAATCTATCCAACTGTTCTGCAATTTCTGTAAAACATTTAATGAATAAGATAACTAAAATCAAATAATCAAATAAGATCTTTTGCTAAAAAGTATCCAATGACAGCTGTTATTTTCTTGTTCTGCGGCGTTGCGGCTCTGGTATGATTTTGCTCCGCCCTCAGCCGTCCCGCAACCCCCACCGGTTGCATTATAGGTATGTGTTATAAAAACAAGAACACGAAGTGTTTCCGACCCAAAGATTAGCAGAAGAGCTTGTATTTGTCTCTTTTTTTATTTTTTTTATTTTGAAAAGTGACCGGATGTTATCTTGTTGTTTCGGTGCGTGACTTCCTGTCTGCTCTGTGCTAAATTCAGCTTAATTGCTCCGTCATGGATTCGATCCCCCAGTCCTGCGTATCTGCCCTGGAGGGCTCTGGGCTGTCGGAGCTGGGACAGAGCAGATATGCAGCGCAGCGGACTTGGTGGAAGTTAACACATAGACTAAAGTGAAACCCATCGGCTCCGGTAACGCAGTGGATACATATCTGGTGGATGAGTGCCAGACAGAAGGGTTGCATTGAATGCTTTTGGGGGAAGGGGGGACTGATTTGTGCATGCGTGTCTCCAGGCCTACTGTACAACGAAAATAAATCATTTCATCTCGATTATAATAGTTTAGAGATCATTTCACCCAAAAATCGAAATCACAATCAAAATTCGAATAATTGCACAGCCTTACTCTTTGGGTGGTTGCTGAGCAGAACATACAGCGGATGTTACATGAAACATATTTAATGATAGCGATGGTGACAGGCTGAGGAATGACTGGAAAAATGCCAGCTCCCCCTTGTGGCAATTCAAAATAAATCAGAAAATCATAATGGCTCTGTATGTGATTGGGCCTCCAGCTTCTTATGTGTAAGGAATTGCTGCTTTTCCTTGTAATTTATCCCAGTAAATGAAGATTCTTTGGCAAGTTTTTACATGTTTTACTGGTGTGGTTGCCTCTTTTATGTAAGTGCACCAGTATATATAGTATATACAGTATATGCATTTCTGAGCACATTATGTCAATGCTTTAAAACAGGAAAAAATGTGCAGGTACATGTTTTCATCCTTTAAAGCATCAATATATAGAATTTGGCATTTTGTATGATTTGGCTTTGAGTTTCTGAGTTCAACACCACTGTGGTAAGTACAAATCCCAGGTCTTTAGCACTTGTAGGTGCTTACGACACTTCTCAAACTTATTTGGGGATATCAGTGCATGTGCATGGATATGTCAAAGGAAATGTGTATGATTATTTTTTTTGGGGCCAAAAATATAAATACACACAAAAATTCAATTGTTTTAAAAAAGTCACAAAAATAAATCAAGTGAGGTTGATATAGAAATGTACAAAATATGTTTATAGACTATAATTTGTTCAAAAGTTAATGTCTGCACTCCCAGTTGGGTGTGTCACATTTCGGGCAGACTTGATTTTTGAGTCTCATGCATGAACAAAACTGTTGCACAAGGGATTCCTGAGGATCAAAATAAGCAATTTGAAGATGTTGCTTTGGGAAATTGTGATGAGCTTTTTTCACCATATGTAAAATTTTACAGTCTAATCATAAAGATGATCATCAATTATCATTTTGCAGTACAAATAAAAGTTAACATAAACATAAGATATAATATAACTCACTGTAGGAAAATCCAATTATAATTTAGGATATAAATATTACACACGATTAAATGTATTCTAGTTTTCAAGTTTTCTTCATATCACCAAAAAGCTCACAAATATCAATTATAATCTCATTGTCATTAATTGTCATTGTCATTAATAATGCCTCAGTTCTTTTATTTTAAGTTTTAGTATAGTTGGCATTTGGGAAATAAAAAAAACTTTAAGAAGGGTCAAGTACTTCAATATGATTTGAAGAGAAACCCATATTCCTTTGATAACATACACACCATATGGTATCCCTCCATATATAATTAATGTCTAACGTAAAGATTGTTTTAGCCTACCTGTAGATCTTGTCTTCAGTTCCAGTGATGGGAGAAATAGGGATAAGAAGCGAAAAGCAGTGCAGTTCCTTGAAATGAGGATCCTGTCAGGCGTGGCGTACAGGTGGACCGCTTGCGAGTGAGATGTTCTGAGCAGGATCCCAGGTAAAGATGTGACACCTGTGTACACTGTGTCACTATTTAAACTAATGGGTTGAGTCAAGAAATCACAGACCAAAAAAAAAACTCCTGACATCATGGATGAGGGTGGAGAAT
>CAEMYA010002122.1:190863-240068 GCA_903131615.1 Diplodus sargus
CCCCCCCCCCCCCCCGCCTTTTTTCTTTGCAATTGCAGTTGCTAAGTGCATTCTTCACAGTGCTCGTAAGGCAACACACATGATGAGAACAAGGAAACAAACACAGACTTTACTGGACAGCTCTCATATCTGATTTAACTGGAAGACAGTCATGTCATGTAAAACAACATCTTGGATTTTATTATGACTCTAAAAATGTACGACACAATATTAAGAGTTTTAAGCTTTAGAGATGCTCAATAAATATCAAATGTGATATTGGTTCTAAAGGGGACTTTTTTTTGGAGATTTGACTGCAAAAAAAAAGTTAGTCGATGACCAGCCATCCTCTCCACATTTCCCTCCAGGGCACTTATGTTAAAGAAATGTCGTTTTGCCGTGAGAGGTAAAGACTATATCGTGTCCGTGTATGTGTGTGTCTAACTTAGTATATCAAACCAGTCATGAGACGGGTGACTCGTTGACAAGAACTGGTTTGTCAGTGACTTCTATTGGCTCCAGTATCACCATTGTGTTCAACGGCCTTTTAATACACATGAACGCTCCCTGACAATTAATCAGGCAAGTTCAGACAACTTTAAACCGTCAGTCTGTAGTAATTAGAAAGTGGTAATTATTCGGTTAGGTATATACTTTGCATAGAAGTGTGATCACAAGAGAGGACTTTTGCAAGATTGCATCCACATTTCTTTCTGCAAGTGGACATGATAGGGACCTGAAATGTTTGTTTTTTTCAAACGATCTTCTAGTGCAACAAACAAATTAATTAATCACAAATAAAATTGAATTGTTTAACTTTTTACGTCTGAATCAGTGAGATAATGTCTTAATATTCAAAGTAGACCCATGAACTGTCCACAACTTGAGATGAATAATATTTTCTACAGTATATTGAGGTGCAGCCTGGGAAAAGACACGGTGTGTTGATTAGTTTTAAATAATCTTGCAATACCGGTTAGGAGTAGATCAGGGGGATGAGTAGCAACAAGTTCTCTGGTCGGATAGCTTCCTTTTCTGCAAGCCCGATGCTTGAGAATTAGCTAAATTGTTTAAATGTTTTCCCCACCCTGCCTCCAGGGAAGAGATCTGCAGGGCTGACACATTTTTTGTTGGTCAAGGCTGTTTGTTCGCATTCGTTAGTTGGAACTCATTGGCCTGGTACCATCAACCAAAAAGCACATGGGGTTTTGGTGTAATGCAGAAAATAAGCTCTGTGGCAAACACAACTTTTAATTATCTTATAATTGACAATAATAATGATAATTATAATAATAATTAATAATTGATAATAATTATAATCATACATTTTGTTAGGCAAGATAATCTACACAGTTTAAATCTACACATTTAAAAAATGTAAATGAGAAAGCTGATGTGAGGCTATAAACATTATGCGTCATCCTACTGCACACTCGTGACTATACAGAAGTCATTCTACAAGTTGTAAAGTTAGTTAGAATAGTTTGTAACTAAAGACGGACTAGTGAGTAGATGAGTCTCGCTGTTTAATTTAATTTGATTTAATTCAGACTTTGAGGTGAGAGAACTGAAAGTGTAAAGATGCTTATGTCTAGGTTTGACTCGTTACTCATTACAGCTGCACTAGCCCCACAGCATATAGAAAAACCAGAAAAACCACAATTCTGTAGCCTTAGTGCTTAAAGTTGTAAAATAGCATTGTGTCATATAGCTGATGGTCTAATTCGCCTACGGTATTTTTTGTGTTTTTACGTCGTGTGAGGTATTTTGCTTTATTTATGCCTTAGGCCCTTAAATGGCTTTATTTGAGAAACCTCAGACAACCTTTTGTCTGACAAAAACAAACTCCCATTGTGAAGAGATGACATATCATAGTATTAATGATATGAACAATACAAGAATAAAAGTGCTGAATAAAATAACATGCACAGTCACAATGGTTAATTGACACGGCCAATAGATTAATAGAATTTGATAGATGTTTCCCAACAGGATAATGTTGCTAGCGCATGGTGCCAAGAGAATAAACAATGGCATAAACCATGAGTCATGTTGCATGAAAGTCTCTGCGGTTGCCCCGCTGTGTCAAACCTGTTTGGTTGTCATGGCTGTGACGTATTTCCATTTATGTGAAACTGACATGGGCTCTTTTCACTTTAAAAAACACAATATTTTAGCTTAACAATCGAATTCTTGCGCAGTATGTTACACCACAAATTCCCACCGACCTTGTTGATGCAATGTGTCTTGAAGGTGACGTAATGCTCACAAGCCAGTGAAATCATGAGTACAGTATGATGAGTGGCTCATCCAAAATAAGCTCTTATTTGAACAGGTGATTTGTAAGACGTTGACATTTCTGCTTTACAGAATGTTGAATTTAGTTAGTAAGTGGAATGCTTGGGGTTTTCCCAGGTTTAGGTTGGGAGTTGAAAGACTTCTGTTTGACTTTCGAACATGATCAAACGCAGGCTAGAGATGTTAAGACGGAGATTTAGTCAATGTCTGCTTAGACAAGACTAGAAGCTGGCTTTTGGCTGCCGGTGTGAGGAAGTGGCACTAGGGACCTCCTGTTCATTTGAATGAGAGTGTTAAGTCCTCTGCGGTGTGGATCGCAGGGGTCGTGGGTGTGGGGAAAAAAAGCACAAAGAAATTTTGAAACACTGCATTTTTCGAGAAACCCAGTGTTGTGGTAGAAACACGGAATTTGACCTAGTGCACTAGTTTAAAACTTGTAATACAGGCTGCTTAACTTACTAGGGAAGGCATGAACCACAGGTCAGAGGCAGGGTAGAACGGGTCAGTTGCAGGGGCACGAGTCGCATTGGCTAAATGGTGCAGTTGGAACACACCGGATATTTATTTGTGTAGCATTATTTTTCACTAGTAATCATACAGTTTTGGCTTGTGTCTAGTTGTTCAATGTGAATTGTCTGTCAGTGTGGACAAACCATCACTAGAAGGACCAGCATGAGCAGAGCAAACAGAGCAGCTTCTCCTTTGGGTGAACTGATCAGCAAGGTTTAAACCTCACAACATGCCATCACACAAACGCACAGTGCACAACCATGAACGCCAAATTCTGCCTGTTCGTTTTGCATGTGCTTACTCACTTAATGCAAATACATAAACCAAATATTGACGTCCTCCACCCTTTTTTACTCTTGACTGCCACAAGCATGGATGAACCGGTTTCACATGGTCTAATCTATCAGGATAATATCCATCAAAGCGTATCAATTTTTATGATCAACGCTGGCATGTTTTTCTGATGGTTCCGGACCATAATACAATTACAGCGGACTCGTGCTTTCACGCTGCCAAACCTGTGGCTTCACGAAGAAAGATGACAACAGTGCTACGTCTGTGAAATGATCATTTCAAGTTAAGATTGGTAACACAAGCATCACAGGTGTAATTTCTCGGAATGCCGTGCGTTTAACACACACTCGAGCCTTCCCAGCTGAGCTGTACGTCAGTGTAAATATAACTTATAACAACATAGGCGCCAGGCAGGCTCAGCACGTTTTTCTTAGATTTAGAAAATCTAAATGAAAAGGAATGCCGTGCAAATAGTCTCTCATTTTCTTCCATTTTCAATGATGACATGACATCGGGATAGTAGGATAGGAACTTGTTTCTGTTGCAAACCTGTTCCAAATCAAACAGCGGCAGAGTCCCATGCACGCCTTTTTTGTATGCTGTTTCTACACTGTGTACAGACGCAGACATTACAGAGCAGTTTAACTAAACCTTGGCCGACCCTAACGTGTCAGAGCTTTGTTGCCATGGTGATCAGCATCCCAGTCAGTATTCGGAGAAAGGAGATGTTGCGTCTATGTTATGGGTTTTCCTTTAAAGGGGCACTATATCGTTTTAGAGAAGAAATTTAAACTCAGAATTTCAATATTTACGATATTAATGACGTTAAGACACAAACTAGGATGTGTGAATACACAAGCTGTTCCCAGACGAAAATAAGGTCCACAGAACACTGTTTGAAGCTAGACAGGTGGCAGGGTCCGCCACTTAACAAAGTGAAATTGAGTTGTCCTTTTGAAAGTCAATTTGTTTAGGCAAAAAAGAAATCAGTCAACGAAGATCTTTCTCTTCTGTTCAAAATATCATTCCCTAATACTACAATGCAGTTTTGAATTCCAGTTTCACCCATGCATGCATACAGTTTAACTCTCTAGTGTTACCTCACCAGCACATAGTGACAGGTTGTGTGAGGGTGTGACAGACTCATAAACAATCTGTGTCACCTGCACTTCATAATTAACTTGTACAACGGCTGGTTCCCCATGGTCAATGTAGGCATCTGCCAGTATGTGTGGGGCTGTGCTTGTAAGTTTGAACTGTCTTAGTCAATTAAGACACTTAACCATCAGCTGCTATCATTTGGCTAGAGTGAAGGCTTCAATGGATAATTCTGGCCCTTTAATCTTGGCTGTAGGAGGTACTTACCTATTGTCAGTGGGTTACCTGCAGTTGTTTGAACTCGGACTTTCAGTGGCTGTTCTTTTAGGAAGCTAGAATACGCCCTGCTGTCGGTGCTACTGCTGCTTCTCTACATTGGGGATGAGACATCCCCACATCTAAAGACCCCCAACTGTCACCTTCATGTTGTATGCAGGTCTCATGTAAAGCAGACAATAGCGTGTTAAATTAAGGTCAAATTGATGTATATGTTTAAAAAACAAAGAAAGAAATGCTAAACTGTGAATTGTAAGGTAAGCCATGGATATTCAAGGTGAGGGGTTCATTTTAAGTTTATGTTTCACATCACTCGCATACCACACAAGGGTTGGGCAAGTGTTGTAACTGATAGAAGTCTTTTGCCAAGTTTGTATAAAAATGCTGTTTGATGTCACTGAGGCTTTTCTTTGATCTAAACTATTTTATTTTTTTAAAATCTTCTTGAGCTCTTTCTTAAAGTTTTAAAAGTTTGCCTTATTCTGTCTACTTTCAAGATAACTGCACTTATTTTCCTCGAAAAATCCACAACCTGAGAATCATTTCTTACTCCACCGTTAATACAAAGAACCAGCCGGTGTCTGAAGACTCTGCAGCCATTTCACTGATAGTGTATTAATCAATTTTTGCGCTACACTGGCCGCTGTGATCTGTAACGGAAGCCTTTTCAACAGAATACTGTTTGGCCTTTGCAGCTGAGATCGGTGACTTGTTTGCTTTCAAGAAGGAAGAGGCCACAAAAATCCAGCTCCACTTGTTCATCCGCGACACGCAGCGTTTCCTGTAAAGACTTACATTAAAAGCCGGTCAGCCGGCTTGACATCTGATCTTTGACTTCTCCTAACTCACTCTGTCTCTGTCTCATTTTTGTCAGGCGTGATAAGTCTTAACCACCTATCAGTGTCAGTTCATCTTGAGAAGCTACTCCGACTGGTGTTGCCAACTCCAAGCAGACATGTATGAATGGAATTTATGCACTGACGCAAACAACTGCAACCATAAAACCGCAGTCTGTTTCAGTTGAGTTTCAGGTTTAGCATGAAGTTGTATGTGCAGACAAAAATCGCTCATCCATGAATCTGTATTTTTAAAGGCCACCTTATGTGACACTTCATTGACTTACGTCACGAGTAAATAAATTATTTCACCACATCCTGGTTCTTAGGGCAAAGTAGGGTGTTTACTTAAGCACAGCAAACCTGGAAAGGAAGGTTATGAGCTTTGAATTAGAACCATGGAAGTCTTTTTACAAAAGTATTAAAAAGTCTAAACTCTGACAATCTCAATTTTAGGCCTTAAAAAGTCTTAAATACATCCATATTTTGCATATAGGTCTTAAATAACATTTAGTTAGGTCTTAAATATGTACATTCGAAAACATTTCTGAACCCTCACAGCCATCACAGCGATCTCCTTATCAACTGAAGTGGATGGGGACCGACAAAAAGGAAAACCTCAGGTGTTTTGATTTGTAAAGACATTTCTTTTTCTCCCCCTTCTCTTTTTAAGCTAAAATATTAAAAGCATTGGGTGGGTACATGAGCTCAACTGCCCTCGAGGGTGTAAATAACATCCTTGAAATTAACTTGAAATTAACTTGGCATCTCGGAGCTTCCAGAGACTTGGATCACACCAGATGAGCTGTTGAAGTCATCCAAAAGAGTATGTTTTGGAATTTTTCACCCGTGATGCCGTTCTCACAACAGCAGGTGAGCCACCTGTGGCAACGCTTGTTGCTGATGACTCAGCATCTCAAAACCGGAGAAACCAAAATGGTACCGCTCCAGTATCTGCAGACGGGGAGGGTAGAGCCAGGGCAGATTGTTCACTAGTTATCGATCGAGGACCATGTTGTTCTCTTGGATGGATTAAAAAGATAAAAGTTAAAAAATGACAAATATTCTTGGTTGGCCCGCCACAGCAAAGTCTGCGTGTGGGAATCACTGCTGCGTATGAAATATGATTGAATAAAACTGCTTTGCGTTTCCAAAGATATATGCTTCGTAAAAGTGTATATGTAAAAGGACATCTTTGTGTACTTTCTAAACAAGAAGGCCTTTCAAAAAGAGGAAATAGTCAGGTGTTTGGTGAAGAACTAAAAACGAGTGCCAAAAACGAGCTGGAGCAGATTTTTTCTGCGTTAGCACAGAAGAATCAAGATAAACCTGATAGGAGAAGGCAGATGGAGCACATGATATTCAGGTTTAGTTTCCAGAGCAGTCAAAATAATAGTCATCTTTCCTTGAAGTACACACATAGTGACGAATGTGTTACTCAGTCGATCAGACAGAAGCTTTCTGTCAGTCACAACTGAAGATCAAGATTAGAAAAGATGGATCGTTTCCTCATAGCTGCATTCCTGCCGCTACCTTAACTGCGCACCCCTGAATTTATTCCTGCCTGGTGTTAAGTCAGAAATGGCTAAATTACTGAAGAGCTATACCTCAGGCAGACAAACTAAACACTAATTGAATCCAGTCAATCAAAAGAGTTTGTGTTCTGTATGGCAGTGTAGGAATGTGAAACCCAAGGAAGCGTGATTAACATAAACATCTTAAGAATGTTAAGTCAAAAAACCTCCAGCTGTCGTCTGAGCTTTGTGCAGATTATGTAGTTCTGGTGGACAGCCTGCACAAGTACAATGCTGTAAAACTCCAAAACACAACAAGTTAAGTGATCGTTATTGATGTAAGAAACTGACCGACTGTCAAACCCCTATTAATAGGGAGATATCTGGGCTGGGCGGCAATGAAGACAAAGCTAGCTGGTTAGCTGCACGTTGATGTCTGTGAAATAACTTCCAAACTGTTATTTCTTCACACGTACAACACGCATCATTACATTTTAAATAAAGGATCCTCATGTTTTCATTTTTTTTTTCAGCCTGCATATAGATTGTACGATTACATCTTTACACCCTTATCATCCCTTAGATGGACAGAGATGCCGCTCAGCCGGTGTGGTTTTGCTGGATGTGAACGTGATGTTTTTACCACAACTAAGAGGTAACATCGTATAGACGATTTGTAGAATTAAATGTGTTCTCTGCTTTCATAAGCAGCCGAACAGATTAATGATTGAATGGAACTGCAGCGCTCCGTACAGCCATATCTTTAACTATTAAACAGCCATTCGCTCAAGGTTAGTTTCTGTTGTCTGTAATGATTTATAGTCCAACATGGTTCAACGAGCATGAAGGACTGAGCTCACGTTGCTTCATGTGTCTGAGAATGTGGCGACAGCTTCACAAATTTCTCTATATAAGATTGTGGTGGACAGATTGGGTCTTAAAATTCTTGATGTCACTGGCAAGGACAAGCAGATCAGACTGTTTTAAGCATGATAAAACAGTCAAAATACGATTTTATCAAAGCTAGTAAAGGCCAGTGAAGAAACTGTGTGAGGTGAGAGTAGAGTCGCCATAATCCTAAATCCAAAAAATGATTTCGACGTCACCAACACCGAGCTTTAAATATTCCCATGTAACTCACACTGAAGCTCTGAAGACCTAAAAATGGAAATTCAGGACAGCTTTTGTATTAACTGATGTGTTTTAATGTTGTAGATCAAAATGTGAAAATATCTTCAGTCTGTGTTGGCGACGGACCTTGTTTTGGCATCTAACCAAACCCTAATCCAAAAATATCCTTACTTCTGCAAAGTCAGTATCAGATCTGGTGTGGCCCAGAGCAGCTGGAGCTCCCAACCCAGATGCTGTTCTCGAGAAGGAAACACTCTTTAAAATCTAAACTCAAAATAAACTTGGGCTGTAAGGGGTGTGGAAGAAATATGACTTTCTAAAGTCTTTTTCAAACAGTCTCCAATTTGTACATGGAAAAATGATTAATTCTTAATTAGATTCCCTGTCTGGCATTTATTAAACCCATTTAGACAATTACATGTTTGAATTGTTTTTTGCGAGTGGCTTTAAAACCTCAACCATGAAACCTCAGATGTCCGAGTCAGTATTTTGTAGACTGCTTGGTACACTGCAGTGCTAAAGCCGTGGCGCTGTCTGGTTATTTTGCTCATGTTACGTCTTGTGTAATATAAAAAAACATAGTTTGGACAGGTTGATTTTTATTGGAGACAGTCTTCAAGCTAAAGCTAATATGAGGCTCAGCAGTCCTACCTGGATGAACACAGTCAGTGGAAGCACAGTTCGTTCTAAAAAAAGCTGTGACTTTGAAAGATAACACCTTGATTTCTCTCAGGCAGATGATGATTAACTCAATATTTTTTGGGTTTTTGCCCTGTAGTGGATAGATGGGAATTTCCTTGTGGCCAGTAGAGACAGCAGGACAAACTTTCTGAGTCCCAGTTCAATTTACGTATAAACATGAGTATTGTTTTGAGATGGATTTGAAGAAATGTTAATCTACCCTCCCAAAAACTTAGTTGATTTTGTCCTATGAACCAGTAACACCTGCTCAGGAAATGTAAGGTGAGGTCAGAACCTCCTGGTTTGCGCTGGGTCTCAGGTATGCTAAATCAATCATTAACCCATCACTTCAACGTTGCTCAACCCCTTTTGTCCTCCGCCTCATTGAAAGAAACACTGTCTATGGAAAGTCAAAGTTCTTTCCTCATTCAGACGGAGATAAATATAGAATTTCTTTTTTTTGGCTAGCTTCCTTGAGCGTCACGCGTTCGAGCTTCACGGTTCATCATTTAGACGTCAGAAATTGTAAACAACCGCTGAAATACAGAGGAGTTCATGTAACAGGGACTTTCACCGCCAGACAGGGTTTTCAACATTTTCTGTCCTCGTGCAGCGCTGCCTGATCACAAGGTGATCATGCCTCATTCAGCCCTGAATCATCAGCGATGAAGAAATCTTTCCGTTACTGTCAATTTCCGGTTACTCCATTTCACAGCTGATACGAACAGTAGGTGTACGATCCAAAAAGGAACAGACAAGTAAGCAGAAAACTACTTTTATTAAAGAAAGTTGAACATTCATTTGAAAAAAGACAGACAATATAACAATTTTTGGTTTCGTACATTTACTTAAAATTTCTACTTTAATATAAATATGATAATATATTAAGAATAGCTTTTGGAAGATTACAATTGTAATCGATTGAACCAAAACTACAATCCCACTACTGCTAAAACCAACATTTTTAATGAACCCAAAGTACGTTTTGTGCTGATCGGATAAAGATGATGAGGCTTTGGTTTGGTTTTCTAACAGTTATCCTTCATTGTTCAAGCTCGACAAGCTTCTTCAATTCAGACTTCAACAGCTCTTCATCCTCTTCCTCCTCTACCTCCACTTCTATCCCGTCCATGGTTTTCTGCAGCTCTTCCTTGATGTGGTTCAGCTCCAGCAGCCCGTCCTGCAGTTCTTTGCAAACTTCTCTGATCTTGTTGGCGAAGTCTGTCTTTGCGCCCTTTTTGAGCTCCATGGAGTCTTTGGCCAGGAAAAAGACATCGAGAGCCAGAAAGAGCCCCGACATAACTCCAGTGGTAACGCTCATCACCTGGGCGGCTTTAGCAGCGCCTCCGGCGACACTGAGGACCTGAACGGTATTAATCAGGCTCTCGGTGTTGATCAGTAAAGCCTTGCCAGCCCGGCCGCCCTCCTTCATGACGTGTTTGACGTTCTGGTTGAGGTGATTCTTGGAGATGCTGTCAGCGTACTGCTCAAAGTTCCACTCTTCAAGCGTTTCCATCCCCGTCTGTCAGGTAAAAAGGAACAAAGAAGATCACTACAGGATTCACACCCATTGAAATTGGAGATGTTTTTCTTTAAAACAGCAGATAAGTATGGGGTGCTGATTGTAAAGTTGCACGTGCTAAAATAAACAGCAACTTTTCTCCACATTGAGCAACAAACCATGACCTAGTTTTGACCAGATTAACTACAACATTTGTGAACTTTTCATTTTTACATAAGTAAATTAAAGTGTTCTGGAGCACAGCCAGCAGGTGATGCGAGTGTCAACACTTTCTTAGCACGGGGCTCAAATAAGCTAATTTTTCAACATCATCTGTAAGAAACATGACTCAGTGTTTCACATCAGTTACGTTTCACCTCAGTGAAAGTGTCTCTGCTGTAAGACACCTTCAGCCCAGTTTTACAAATTAGTTACAGGTGATCCTGATGATGTAACAGTAACAGATTTACTTTTCTGCTTTTAAGAGATGATCCCAATGCATCTACAAATCCCCCACCGGACTGAAAGTGTTGCGAAGCCCTAGTAGACAAAGACCTGTGTGCCATTATGTATTTTAAACCTGAGGCAAATTGGATTTTAACTCTAAAAGCCAAATTGATCATGAGGTATGCGTCAGCATGTTTCAGGTTTTTCAGGCTTTGCTTGCAACTGAAACAAAATGGCTGAAAACCTGTCTTCTGTCTTCTCACCTGCAAAAACTCCAGGCACTCCTTGATGTCCTTTATCTCCTCCTGGTAGTCTTGGATTATCTTCTCCACCTTCTTCCGGTCCGTCTTTGAGTGGACCGTGTCCGTGATGTTGGCCGAAGCGGATGCCAGCCCACCTGCCGTCGCCACGCCAATGCCCACGGCTGTGACGATGAGCGACGTCCCTGCAGTGAAGGGCGCCAGGATGAGGCCGGTGATGGTGGTGATGGACCCCGCCACACTGGCTACTCCACCTCCGACACTGGCGGTGACGGTCTTCTTGTGGAACGTGTCAGCCGAGTCGGCCAAAGCGAGCAGCTCCAGGATACGCTGCTGGAGCGAGGCGCCACGCTGGTTGAAAAAGCGGACAAAAAGACGAGCCGCCATGAAGACACGATCGGCTGCTTCTCCCACGACTCTGAACAACGGAACAAGGAAGAGAAACATTGGATTGGAATGCAACTTTCAGGTCAATAGAAGTATTAACAGGTAATATGTCAACCCTATTTTGCTGCAGCAAAGGAAGGCCCTGACAGCAAATATAGGACTTCAGTAAAAGATGCTACTCACTCTTCAGCATCATCATCCTGGTTTGCCTCATTCCACTCGTCCCAGCCTGACACACAGGGAAGAAACGATGATTAGCTTAAATGTCATTTCACTGTCAACAATGCAATGCTTTATAAACCGTTAAAACAATTGTGTAGTGTAAAGTTGCAACTGAGGTTTATAACACTTTGTAAATGTTTGACTATTAAGATGCCAATTATAAAGTTTAGAGCCCGACCGATGTGTTATTGCTGATGTTGTCCTATTAAATGCACAGGTTTTGGCTTATGTTGCCAGCAGAGAAAAATGCTTGTGATCATATGTAATTATTCTCTTTGAGCACACTGGTCACACTTTTCCTGTAAAAGTTACTGTTGAGGCATCCCGGTAGCTCACCTGGTATTTTATTTTACGGAGGCTGATACAGCATGTCATCCCATGTGTGTCCTTTCCAAAAAAAAGGCTAACAGTAATCCTTTTATAACCATAACCTTTATTGTTAGACTGTAAAATATCCTGCTGGTGTTGCATATCTTTGTGTTTGATAATCACATTTGAGGGACTGTTGCAAATACTGTGGGTGTATCAGCCGATATATATTGATATCAGCACTTTTTACATCCTGATATCCGTATCAGTCGGGCTGTAATACAGTTGCTACTGTTGTTTATGAACCTTTACAATTGATGTATACATTTTCTATAAAGCATTTCAATGTAAAATCATAAACTACAATAACTTGTAGCGACAGTTGAATTAACTCTAAATGTACCCTTCGTGAATGATGGTCATTATAAAGTGTTGCCAAAAATTCCATCAGAAATAAACAAGATCTACAATAAATAAAAAGTCTGAGCATACCCTCGACTGTTTTCCACCACGCTAAAAGGCCGTCCTCGTCCTGAAAGTGAACAAATGAAAACTCTTTGGAGTAATTCTGCATGTTCATTAAAATTACCAATCAAAGAAGCACCATGTGATGTAAAATTCTACTTCATAAAAATAAGCTCACTTCTAGAGGGTCCAGGAGTGTTCCTTCACCGGGCACGGGCACTTCAGCCAGCTCTAGGGTCTGAACTTCCACCGTTTCCTGGATCAGAAAAATGCAGCACGCTTTACAGTAGTAGTTAAAACAGTACCAATCACATTTGGAAATTTCCTTCACCCAGCTGCATCCTTGGTTCACATAAACCCAGTGAGTTTTAATGCAGCAGCGTTAGTAAGGACTGCAACTGCAGTGAACTGGCAGGTGTCAACTATTTCTTTTTACTTTGTTTTGTTCCTCTGTACGCGTAGAGCTTAAACTTGTATATTTGAATCCTATACTTTGTTTATAGGTGACTTGATGGTCAGTTGAGGTGAAGATGAAATCAACCTCTTGACAAGTACAGCGATGTTTAATCGTGTGCACAGTCACTTAACAAATAAAACATTAGTGATTTTCTACATGAGAATTTTGTCAGCTAAATAAACACAGCAATACAATAATTGTAATATCATTGGTAGTACTCAGTCAACAGTTGGCAATAATGTTAGTCAAAATATGTCTTCATCGACGAATGGTATTCAAAGCCTTGTTCCAGAAACAATTATGTTCTACGTAGGTGCTTACCGGCATCAAAGCCACAAGGTAGAAGAAGAATGTTTACAAGCTGTGAAGAGCACGACTCGAACCAACAGGCTAATCAAGACTAAGCCTTTTTCAAAAGGCAGTTATGTGCGGTTTGTTCATACCCATCAAATAAATAAGCATCGTAGTGACTGTCATTTAAGGTATCTGCTATCTGGTAGAGTACAGATTGCCGTCAGTCTTTTTGATCACCACTGATCATCTGTGGTAAAAGTTCTCATTGAAATCAAGCTTAAATTTACAATAATGTCATGTTTTAATCCAGTCACATTAAGAGTTTAATCTCCATGTTTCGTGTTCGACATTTTTGCCCCCTGTAGTTTCATGATTAAATGATATTTCCATTGTTAAAAAGATTTCTTTCCCTCTTAGAAGTCACCATTTTTGTTTTTTTTTACTTCTAAAAGCACCAATCGATGTGAAAAAGAAGAAAAGAGTTAAACTTGTTGGCCCGTCATTTGAGCTCAGAGCTGCCAGGTGGTGACAAGAGATGCCTGCAAACATGAAATGAAAGAAGGGCATCAGAAAGAACGCAAAACAAACATCACCTGAAAACCACAGGCGCCTCTGGCCTGGTGACGCTACAGGACCCAACATATTCCGACAAAGGAAATAGGAACTCTGTGGGCAAACACACCCTCAAAAAATATTCCCTGTCCGGTTTATTTAAGCAGCCATGTTGAGCTGTGAGTGGTTTATTTGCAGAGCTCTAAAATTTCACTGCAGAATGTGTGTGTGTGCTCGAAAAGCACCAACTGTAATTATCAATGTGGGAAAAAGCTATACTGCAGCTCAGCTGTAGTACAATTTATTAAAGGTTAATACATTGATGAAGATTTATTTAGGTAATGTATTAAGAGATTTAAAAAAAAACAGTTTTGAATGAATATATTACTGGACTGTAAGTAAGACCATGAGATAAATGATAAAACGCTTCATTTTTAATTAATGACATAGTGGAGAAGGGGAGGATTAAATAAGTGAAAATGTTTTCCTACTTCTCTTCAAAAACATGTAAACTGTTTCGAGTGAGAATTAATTTACTTCATTTGCAGTTTTTACTTTGGTTTTAATTTTTGGTATTCTTACATTTATATTTTCATTTTATCTTATTTTGAAAAGGTATTTTACTATTTGTTTTCTTTTGTTTTTACACCTCCGAAGTTAAATATGTCAATCAATTTTCTAAAGCTTTGAGTCTGCTTTTCTTCTTTTTGGTTTTATTCCATTTCATGCCGTAGAATTGCTCCTAACTTTTCAAATTCACTTTAAAATGTTATCGATATTAGCAAAAAAGGAAGTGGACATTCTCCAAATTGCAAAAAGCAGCTGTTTTAAGTTAAGAATGGCTGACAAAACATTATAATTAAGTACTGTACTGCTGCACAGACGTCCTGGCCCGCCAACCTTGTTCTCCAAATATGAGAAAAAACGTGCTTGTTGTTAGGTACAGAAACGTGACATCATGACCTCAGCAAAGTAGGCTCCTGCTGCCTCACATAGACAGATGTGGTCGTTTAAGATCCCATGAATCATTGCTCTCGTGTTTTACTCTGTTCTTATATCTGTACTTTTGTAAAATTTGAATCTTTACAACATGGATATATTCTGTGGTCTGTCCTCTTGCCATTTTGCTTGGGGAGTGGATGTTTTTTTTCTTCTCAATATTGCAAGTTTTCCTTGATAAAATCGAGGGTCTAAGGACAGAGTGTCGAGCCAATTGAGGCAAACTGATTTCTGTGATTTTTGGCTGCAGAAATAAAATTGATTTGATTGGCCTGTGTTCTTTTGTTGGTTTTTCAGCAGAATTACACAAAAACTACTGAACAGATTGTCACAAAAGTTGGATCGAGGATGATTCTCAGCCCAGAATAGACCCAATTAACTTTTGGTGCTGTTCCGGATAAAAAGGGACAATTGCAGGACGTTTTTCCTCACTGTCTTTAATACTGTGGTATAGAACGTTTTTAGACATTTCTCTGGAAATACTGCATGGATCTTGATTTAAAAAAAATAATAATAATATGATGACAGGTATCTCAGAGTGAGTACAATTTGATGCAGCTAAAGGGAACTGGTTAGGATTTAAATAGTTTGTCTTAGTGATGCAAAAATGATCATTCCTACTAACCATGAATCATACCACAGTGGTAATATCCATCTAAGTGATCACAGCATTATTATTTTTTGTGCATTATCTTGCAGCCCCGACTTGCTTGACTTATGTGTATTAAAAAGGTGCTTTACACATGAAGCTGCCTCGCTCACTCACCTGGGAAGCTGCTGCAGCTGCAGAATCCTGTGGAGCAAAACAATTCACGTTCAAAAATAAGACTTTTCATTAACTGTTGTTTGTGTTTTTACACGATACTGAGCCATAATGGAAATACAGCTTCTTAGAGTGGATGGACGCGTGTTCACTGGTACCTTTGATCCGGACCCAAAAAGTGCACCGGGCAGAATCCTCTTTATTCTGAAAGTCTAGAGAGGAAATAAGTAAATAAATGTTACTCTCACGCCTTTACATCCCCTCGGTCAAAAGGAGTAACTGAGAGAGAAATAACAGATTTCAAATTCCATTCAAATGATGTCCGTTTCATGATCCACATCTCTGTTTTACAAACCATCGTTCTTTTCTTCGGTGCCACTGTTGGTTGGCTCTTCGCCTCGCAGCTCGTGTCAACATCAGTATACCAAATGGACTGTGGAGAGATTTAGGATGCAGAGAGTTACATGGTTCAGTAACGCCTCACATAAATCAGCAGGGAAAATGAACATCGGCTCTTATGTGGCTGCAAACTATGTGCAGTATTTCACGATTGAGTTAGATTTATTACATGTTTTTCTAATTCTTAAACATTTTGTTTCCAAACTTCAGCAATCCGACGCGGCTGAGATTAAATCCATCAGACTGACTGACTGGGCGATGTCAGACACCAATGAACGACCTTCATGCACAGTTGATTTCTTGTGGTGTGTTACGACAATGTGAACCTGCAGTTCAACCACAAAAATGAGAAGCAGTGAGACCAGCCTCTGCCTGCAGCAGTAAAACACAATGGAGAACCAGTCAGCCACTGTTAACGTCTGTCATAAGGATGGACCGGTTAAATGTTACAAACAACTTTCTGCTTTCTGAAGTAGATACTGATGTCACAGTGTAATGGATGCAGACAGATGACACCACCTACATAATGATTGGTTCTTTACAAACATCGCCATAACTTTTCGCATGGCTACATTTTTATTGGAAACTGATGCGCGTCTGCCATTACAAAACCAAAAACAGGAAGAGGCATTGTTCTCTCAGGTGACAGCAGAAAAACTGGAATAACTGAAAAGAAAAGAAGGCCTCTGATTGGGGAGGCAGAGAAGGTGCAGAGAGATAGAAACTGAGGTGAAACGAGAGTGAACTTAAGGATGTTTACTCAGTGGACAGCGCCGGTGTTCCTCCTTACCACCAGGAATTCTTTCTACTAGATCAGTAACAAAAGCTGCCTACATACTAATACAACCATGTGGTTTACTGCCTTTTCACTGGGATGGGGATTTATTGGTCACATTGGGATTGGGTTGGTTGGGTTGTTTACTGCTTTGGTCAGTAGCCAGGCTGCTAACAGTAAAACGACAGGGAATCACTAGGAGGAACAGAAAGTCGAAAAGTTTCCCCCCTTACATTTAAGCCGTGTTCGCACAGCAGGCAAATCAGATTTGTTTCTCAAATTAAAATGTCTGGTCTGTTATGTGCAGGTGCTTTTATTAGTCTAGACATCAACAAAATATTTGCATGGGTCTCTGGTGACAGGGTAGGTATCATTACGTCTGTACGCTGATGACATGACGCATGATCCATCATCTCGCTCTCCGAACAATCACTCTGTCACGTCAAGTAGCAGAGTTCCTTCCAGCGTTACTGTACAGACGCCTCCGGGTGCAGTTCTGTCTCTGGATTTGACGTCACATTGCATTTACTGTTGGGTTTTTTTTCATGTCGAAAACAGATTTGCGCGAGCAGTCTGAACAGATAAGGACAATAAAAAAAAATTGAAAAAAGTCTTACATGTCTCTCTATGGTACTGTCATCCAAGCTTTCAGAGCTGGTGGAGTGCTCTCTCTGAATAGTTGTGTTTTCCTAAAAGAAATAAGAACTGGGTGAGGGAAAAAAAAAAACTATCGCTGAAATGTTATGGAAACAAGAGGCACTTGAACTATAATTTACTAGATGAGGTGTTCAGGAACAGATGAAACAAAGACATTGAAAATGGGCTCAAGAATCTTCAACATGGTCTATGAAATCATTCTACCCTTTTCAAACACTTAACCAAAACACCTCCGCCTCCTAAAACAAACGTCAATGACCCCACCTGCGACTTGAATGAGGAAGCTGAGTCTGTCTGACATTCCTCATCTGGCATCTGTATCAACAAAAACAGAGGGTTAAATTACACTGCCTTAGCCGTCATCTGATCAAAAACACACAAAAGACGTCAGTGTTCTGTTCGGTACCTGTGTGTACGACCTGAAGGGGTTTACTTTCTGCATCATCCCTTTGAACACACCGGGGCTCTAAAACAAATGCAAAGAAATGACGCAAATACCGAAAAAGGCCTCAAAGTAAGACGTGTTTTCATTAAAGGTACGACTCGAGATGTGATCAAAACAAAGTTGTAATCACTTGGTTGCCTCTTTGGCACCATCTAGTGGTAGGAGCAAGAACAACACTGGTATAAACACGGATTACTGGTTTTCCAGCTGATCCAAACACAGCTGCCCAAGGCTAAACTAAAGCAGGAGCGACGGATCTACCTGCTTCTCCGGCAGGTTGTTATTGTCCTCCAGGCTTCCGCTACTGGAGGAGAGGTCGTTGTGTAGAGGCTGTGTGAACAGTAGCACAGTCGATCAGAAAAGGTTTTCTCTCCATCTCAAACGTGTTCAGAGTCAGCATCAGGAATCAGACCAGTACCTTTGGCTGTGAGGATTTGAATGGGTTGACTTTCTGCATCATTCCCGCCATCATCCCCGGATGCTGAAGAAGAAATATTTTAGTCCGACTGTTGACAAATTGTCCCGCTGTATGAAATCTATGGATTCTTAAAGTCTAAAGTTCAGATTATTAGTACCTGTTTGCCTGTTGCAGGTTCTTTGTCTGTCTCAGATGGATCTGCAGAATCATGTTGAGGATCGCTGTTTGGCACCTAAAAAGAAAAATGTGTTTATTGATTTAAAAACACTGTACACCAGTAATCCACAGTATTATATTTCATATTACTTTAATCTATTTTACCTTGTCTTGTATCGATTCTGTGATTCTGCCTTTTTTATAACTTTTTATTCCTTTGACTTGTGATGACTCATTGACTTTTATGTCTTTACATTTTCTGTTCAGCCATCTTGTTTGAAAGAGGTCATACTATGCTAATTCTCAGGTTCGCTCTTTTATTTGGGGGTCCTAGTAGTGCAAGTTATCACACTTTTATAAATAAATGCCAGGCAAGGTAGTGTGATCTAAAATAACGCAGCTTACAGCAGCAGCAATGGTGTCCTGCTGACTGACTAGAGTGTTTTACATTGTATTCTTGTATTTTAATATACTGCAGCATTGAAGGATGAAAGGCTGAGAAGTTTTTTTTTCACTGTAAATTTGTTGTGTGCTTCAACTTTTGTCAGCACTCTGACAGGGGGAAGCAGCTCTGAATTAAAGAGAATCAAAAATAAAAAAAGGCAGAACTTATGTGTTTTTGTTTTTAATCTCTGCCTAAAATTTTTCTGATAGTTTGCCACGTCTACTACGACTTTACCATAGAAACAATGTTGGAGCTACCTGGGAGGTCGACTTGAACGGGTTGACCTTCTGCATCACTCCTTTCAACACACCAGGGTTCTGAAACACAACACCACCATTGTCTTAAACATGTTACGCCCCATGTTTTTTCAATTTTCCTCAGTATATTCTTTTCAGAAGCTCTCCCTACCATTACGTTTTCTATTCTCGGATCAAACACCTGTAACATGACTCAGTTTCTTCCATCGGATCAATACAAGTAGCCCGCTGTGAGAAGTAAACTCACGCCCACCCTTCTTTTGTTCGACATTTTTCACTTGAAACCAAACAATGATTCAAAGTAACTGCGCATTCCTCTCACCTGTGTGGAGTCGGATCCTCGCTCTAGTGACTCTGACGAAGGAGCTTTGCTGACTGTAGACGAGGCCTGGAGACGGATCGGAAAATCATGCTTTTAAATCAAGGGGTCACAGAACTTTAACAGTTACTCTTTAAATGTGTCACGTTTTACCTGCGAGGTGGACTTGAAGGGGTTGACCTTCTGCATTACGCCCATCACCCCGGTCCTCTGATGTTGGTACAACACAGATAACGTGCATCAGACGGCCATTGTTATATTTTTTTTAAGTCTAATATAGTCAAACAAATCAAATCAGTGTGTGCATGAAAATAGTCTATCAAATGTCTGATTGAAGTAGGACATTTTGTTCATTATTCTCCGGAAATGGCAGCAGAGGACTCGACACAGCAGTGCTGCACCTGACAGGAGCGTTGTTTGGAAGCGTCGATGCCGACTCCCTGTTTGAGGGGTAGGGGGGAGCGTGTAGGGGCCGATTTGTAATTGTGCCTCAGTACGTTAAGTACAGCATCATCTTTCACCCACCTGATTGGAGTCGGGGTCCCGTCCCTGCTCCAGCGACTCTGAAGACGGAGCTTTAGAGACCTGCGGGAGAAACGCAGCAGACGGGACGCCCTCATTTGTCTGACACATCACTACCATTGCTACGTTACCGCTGCGACATGCAGAGAGTGTCGTGTCTACCTGGGAGGTAGACTTGAACGGGTTGACCTTCTGCATGACTCCCTTCAGCATTCCAGGGTTCTGAAACACGAGATGCAAATTGTTCATGGACTGATGCACGCCACAATCTCTAGTTAAAGCCCTCCAGTCTGCAGCTGGGACACTGACTGAAGGCAGTTAACCACTTAGTTTAATAAACAATATATATATGTCTAAAATCAAGGTGAGATTTAAAGGAGCATTCTGTAGTTTAGGAGAAGAAATTTCAAGTCAGCAGAGAAAGTTCTTCACTGACTGATGTTTTTCTAACTTAACATACTAAATAACCTTAGGCTCTCTTTTTTGTTAATGACTGAGTAAACAAACTGACCTTAAAGGGCAACACGTTTGTTTATGTGTGGCGGACCCTGCCACCTTTGTAGCTTCAAAAACCTTATTTCCCTCTGAGAACAGCTTGTTTATTCACTTATGGAAAAAAATAATATTTCTTCTCATTAATATTGTACATTTAAAAGACTCCCTTTAGATTTCTTCCCCAGAACTGCAGAATGCCCCTTTAATGGTGCTTTTACAGTGCAGCTAAAGGAACAGGTCTTGGTTTTTTTGTCAATCAATAGTAAGATAAGCGGAGGAAATTTTAACTTCTGTTATATGCAAGGTTGAAATGGCACACCATGGAGCTCGGATGATATTCAAGAGTCTTATTTGTTTCATTAAGTCACGTTTGTCCGGATAAAGTGAAAGTGAAAAGGCCAAATAACAAAAACAACTAAATAGTCAGTCTGATACTAAATGTTTAGTACAAATAAGGTATGAATGTTGAGTTCTTAATAAAAAAGAAACCAAACATACTGTGGTATAAAGGCAAAGCAATGCTTTTTGTCCTAACGTTAAACGGGAGTTCCTCTCACCTGTGTGGAGTCGGATCCTCGCTCTAGTGACTCTGACGAAGGAGCTTTGCTGACTGTAGACGAGGCCTGGAGACGGATCGGAAAGTGCAAATCATGATTTCAAATCAAGTGTTCAGAATTTTAACAGTTACTCTTTAAATGTGTCACGTTTTACCTGCGAGGTGGACTTGAAGGGGTTGACCTTCTGCATTACGCCCATCACCCCGGTCCTCTGATGTTGGAACAACAAACACAACATGCATCAGACAGCCATTGTTGGGGATATACCTGAGGGGATGGCGAGGTGTGTTGAACCTAAAGCTGGAGTTTTCTGTGTTTTGAGGTGGCCATCTTTTAACCTGGCTACATCACCATGGTAACTCACGCTGCAGACTTAACCTGGTCCCATCCGGATGATATTTTTAGCTTTACGTTCGTCTTGTTTCACTGCAGTTTTATTTCTGCGCTGACAGTTTGTGAGTTCTAATGTTTTGTCACTTGTTTCAGTGCCAATACAACTTTTTTCCAGTATGAAATGTTTCTACTGTTGTCTTTTTCAGTCCAGGTTTTGCTTTTAGTCCCCAAAAGACTTCACTGTTCAAGCTAAACTGATCTGATCAAGCATGTCACAGTGGTGGAGAGGATTAAAAAGCCTTAACTCTTGTACTTGTACCTTGGTCTTTGGGTTGAGCTCGCCCGCGATCTCACTGTTGTTCTCCTGCGAGATATATTTACAGTCAACAAACAGGGCAGCAGCTTTTGTTTTGAGGGTGTGACGGTGCGAACGCTCACCTGCGAGTCTTCATCCGGTCTGTTCCGGCTGTGTGTGACGGGATTGTCGAGATCCTGGTGATAAACAACGGCCTCAGTTAGGAGAACAAGTACATGTGAACCTGAAGTAACTTTCACTGCTCCTTACATACCTCCTTGCTGGGTCGGGGTGGGACCACTGGAGCTGGAGCTTCGGGGCCTTTTTCTCTCCTGAACATATTCATGCTGAGAAAGTGTACCTGGTTCAGATATTAGGAAGTGATGAAATATCAAATACCGTTTTTTTTTCTTTTTTCCCCCTTTTTTAAAGCGTCTTCAGTTGCCAAGGTCATTCTTGCCCTGCTTTTCTGGATAACACTACAAACCAAATTACATTCAAATGTTTAACAATTTAAGGTGATCTGTATAAATTGAAAACTTGCAAATGTTTTCTTGGGAAAGTTGAGTGCATTTGTGAGAACACACATCTTCGTGAAAAATTCGGCTTTCATCAGAACACCCACACTGCGCATTTCCAGGAGTATTTCCACTTTTATTAGGCCACGTCACCTTTTAGCGCAGAACCACAACTTCGAAATAGCGTGAGCCTGAAATCAATGTTGATACTCATAAAAAAGTTACAATATGCTCGTTAAAGTGATGTTTTGGTGAACAGGGTGATCCGAATTAAAACATGAGCCCAAGTTAGTGTTAATAACTCTTCAAAATCCCTTTTTAGCACTGGAAATCAGCAAACAGGAAACAACTCGTTAAATTGGCAGAGTTTTGAACGGAGTCTGGCGTGTGTCGCTCTCGACGCAAAACAAAGTCACATGCTGTTCCGGACTGTAGCGTCAGCCTCTAACAGAGGAATGCTTGCCAACACAAAACGCCGGCAACAACACAATGACAAGTGCAGGGTGCCTACCTACCTCAGCGCGGCCACAGTAAACACACACGGACAGAAACACGCCGGGTAACAGAACAACAACAGCAGCAGGTCACCGAGCTTCACAGTCACAGCTCGGTTCTTCACTTCCCCTTCATCCCGCAGAGGCGTCGGACCGGTTGAGGCGGACTTCACTCCGCCGTGTTACTGACACCTGCTGCTGCCTGCTCTGATTTCAGCCAGACTTTCTCAGTGTTTGGTGGCGAACAATGGACCGAGTATCGGGCCGAACGGGATCCACTCCCTCTGAGGAATGTTTGGGAAAAATGACCTCAACTCGGATCAGCTGTGTCACCTGGACAGGGGGCGTGGCCTCCAGGGAGTTCAGTACTGATGCATGATGCACCCTCAATTCTGACATGTTTGACAAATGCTTTAAAAAGACAGGTCAAATCAATTATAATATTTTATAAGTTAAATACAGTGTTTATTTATTCAAATAAAGAATATTTTATTGTGAAATTACTATTAAAATTTTGGTGAGGGAGTTTTTGTTCACCTTGGCTTGACTTTCATTTTTATATCTAAATTTGCATCTTTGCACTGTTTATTTTTATTCATGTAAATACAGTTGGAAATTCTGCTCTCCTTAAATGTGGCACATTTTAGTATTAAACATCTTTTTCTTTTTCATTTTCTGTTTGACTTTAGATTTAATGTTTAAAAAAAGTTTTCCTGCACATCGAGAGCAACCTTAACCGGAGTCAAATTCCTTGTTCGTGTGCTCTTACAGTCAGTTTTAATAACGTCTCATCAGGCTAGCTAACAAGACAGAGGAATTCCCCAAAAGAAAAGCTTGAAAGTCTCAAAAGTTTTTAGAGAACTGTAAAATTCAAATCAGATGCAGGCTGAGAGTTTTCAAAATAAAATAACATAAGGCAATAAATTCTGTTGGTATTTCAATTTCAATGTTGTGTATTCGGTAGCAATTAAATATAATTATATGAGATAACTCTTATTGGTGTTCATAAAAGAGCTTTTACAATTCTGAGTAGTTTGAATCACATGGCTTGAAACAAACACTCAGTTTCCTCTGTGACTCGGGGAAGGAGGCTGAAGCGCAAAACCTGCAGACGGGACACAAAACAGTTTTTATTCACAGAATCAGTTCCATTAAAACGTCTGAATATATTAAAGTAGGCTTATTCTGTTCAGGTTGAAATAAGTACAAACATACAGAAACTGGGATCTTTCTGCATTCAGAATATATGAACTTTGGCAGATTCGGGCTTATCAGAACAGCATCGACACAAAATGTCTCCAGTTCTTGTACAGAACGTGTCGAACAACACAGTGTTTTCTTCATATAGCTCACATGCGTGTGTGCACAGAAGCGGTTTCATAGGCATCAATATATTTTCTGCGCAATAACGTGACATTAAACTTTAAAACATTTCCTCGTCATTAGATCTGTGGTGAATTAGTTTTACTCATAGTGGTATAATTAAAAATAAATTACCTTATGTACAACACTCATTGTCACATTTTCTCTCCAAAGATGAAACACATAAAATATTATATCCTGATTAGATATTGAGTCTTACTGTGGAGTCTACAGATTGTTTGATCGCACAGATATCTGGTGGAGGGACAAAATAACAGAAATAGTGACGACACAATAACATCTTATACAACTGTGCTTCTAATATTATTGTATGTACAGTGTGTGGATACATTTTTAACTGAAAATCAGTTCAGTGTTGAACTTCAAGCCCTCTGTGTCCTACATTTTAATTTCGAGTCACCTTATATTTAAACCTTTTACCCATATATCAATACATACTGTACAGTGCTTATAGAAGTGTCTGTTTTCCTGTTATTCCGACCGGTAGCATCTTATAATATACAACAAACACAACAAGGATAATCAGAATAATCTTACTGCAAATTCAAGCCCATTATTAGCTCAACAAAGGGTTCTTTTCCGGAGTCTGTTTCCAACAAACTGATGTTAATAGAAGTCGCCCTTTTTAATGTCTGAACCCTCAAACGATCAGTTCCCTCATTTCGCCACTAGAGGGAGCTGGTGCTCCTCACATGCTGCCGGTTGCATCCTGCAGCTCCTCTCTGATGGTGTTGAGCTCCACAATCCCGTCATTGAGCACGCTGGCCAGCTCCTTGATCTGACCCACTATCTCCTTCTTGCAGCCCTTCTTCAGCTCCCGGGAGTCCTTGATGAAGTACTTGTCCATGCCTTTGAAGAGTCCTTGGACCGACGCGGTCGCCGCATCCGTTATGTCGGTGGCCCGCATCACCGGCGTGTCCACCAGGCTGATCATCTGGACGGCCCTGCGGACCTCCCAGTCCTCCGAGTAGTGCTGGGTGCCCGACCTGAGGAAGGGATGGCCGCGGAGTTTGTACAGGCCCTGATTGACAAAGTGGAGGATCTTGCCGATGTCAAGCAGGTGGACCTCATAGTCCTGCAGCACCACCTCTACCTGGGGAAGGAATGAAAAGGTCAAAGGTCATGTGGGTCAAGTCAAGTGGATTCTGCAGTGTTCTCAAAAACACGGATTCATTTACCTTCTTCCGGTCGTGCATGTTGTTGACGTTGTCCGAGATGGCCGCAGAGGCCGAAGTGATTCCTCCAGCCGTTGCCACGCCAACGCCGACGGCGGTGATCACGAGAGAGGCCCCGAAGGTGAAGGGCGCCAGAGCCAAACCAGCGATGGCCGTCACGCCGCCCACGGCCGTGGTGGTGCCGCCGGTGATGCCGGCGATCTTGGCCTTGTGGTGGAAGGTGCTGATGTCGTCGGCGATGGCGTGGAGCGTGATGATGGACTGCCAGAGGACCTCGGCCCGCTCGGTGAAGACTTTGTTGAAGAGGCGCAGGCCGCGGTGGACCTTGTCGGCCAAGATGGTGAAAGACCTGGGATTCATTTAGGAGACAGAGAGAGAGAAGGCAGCACCTTAAAATGTAGAGTAGAGGGTGCAATTACGTCTTCTAGGCCCCAAATAGTTCTGAGTGTTCAGTGTTTCTTTGATTTCTGATGAGGAACTCTAGAGCTTTTTTAGGATTTAGAAGAACTCATCGAGCACTATTGTTTGACTGAACTAATTTCCACCCTGTAATCTGTAATCGTTTGGATAATCAGTGAATAGTTTCATCATTTTTCAAACAAAAATGTCTAACTTGAACTGATTCTACCCTCTGAAATGGGAAAAGGGAAGGATTTGAGTCTTTTCTTTGTCATATGTGGTGTTAAACTGAATATCTTTTGGTTTTGGGTCATCGGTCATGGAAAAAAAACAGGACTTTTATCTTCTGTCTCCAAAGTATTTGACGAACTTTTGACGAAAAAAAGGTGCTATTTGTAGGAAAAGTGGAATTTTGTGTCTCAGTCCCAAGTAGAAATTCTGCATATTATTGGCTCCAGTGTACTTTAGACTGAAGGGCTCGTACAGCTTCTCAGAGTCGGGGGGTAAAATTGCTCTTTTTCCCTGGTTGATGGTCCAGAACCAGAGAATATTCTGTTCAGTATCACACATGACGCTAGAATCTGGCAATTCCTGGCATTTATTCTTGAAGACTGCTTATTTCATACACGCAGACGTACTTGGACTCATCCTCTTTCAGCGTCTTGTCCTCGTCGTCTGACGGCACCTCATCCCACTCTGAAAGAAATCAAATCGGGCAGCGGGCGTTAACAAAGCACAAAGTTCACGTCGTCTGTTAACTGAATATACGTGTGATTGTGACTCACGCTCCACGGTGTACCACCACTCCATCAAACTGTCAGTGTCCTGTGACGGAGGAAAAAAAAGCATGATGGGTCACACCGGCTACAACAGGAGATGGTTATGCATCTGTATAAACAGGAAATGCAAAGCAACGAGGCGTCTGCTCAACCGGTTTAAAGAGGAAAACTGACCCCGTCCTCGTCACCGTCCTCCAGACCCTCCATGGCTCGCTCGTCCATCTGGGCAGCCAGCCACTCTGCCTGCATGTGGGAGGGTTAGAATTCAATCCAGTGAGTAAAATAGGTTTTGGCAACATACTTTAGCGTATTCACACTGATTAGTCATCAAAGCCTTTGTTATATTAAGGCTGTTGTGCACTGGCTGGTGTGTCGGCGAGCATGAACGTTATGCTGCTGAGCCTGTTCGGTCACATGCCAGAGGAATGTGTCC
This sequence comes from Diplodus sargus, assembly GCA_903131615.1. NCBI lineage: Eukaryota > Metazoa > Chordata > Actinopteri > Spariformes > Sparidae > Diplodus > Diplodus sargus. The sequence continues at coordinate 217,391 of CAEMYA010002122.1, forward strand.
CGTCAGGAACGCAGAAATCAAGATAAAGAGCACAACAGTGGGAAACGGCCACATTTCATAATGTTCCCAACTGTCAGCTCAGGTAAACTGACAGTTTACCTGAGCTGACACTGATGAGACACTGATGAGTTTCTGGCTTGGTCGTGATCGTAGTATCCCAACAAGGCTCGGTTGGGATACTACGATCACGACCAAGCCTGAAACTCACGATGGGCCCACCTGCTATGGCAGGAGATCATTATGCAGTTATTATGCAAACTTGTGATTATGATCAAGCCAGAAACTCATCGGTGTGCGGCAGTCAAACAGGTGTTCATTTGTTTTTTTCCACCTCAGGTTCGTGTGAAAGTTTGAGGTCACGCAAGTGTGTTCGGGTTACATAAAACTGGAGGCTGTGTGCCACGTCAGAGCAGAGGCGACAAATTTACGATAATTTACTCAGATAGAAGCAGAAGCACTGAATCAACGTCTTTGCTTTTAAGTACAAGTGATAAAGTACAGGCTCCGAAATGTCCTCCAAGTATAAAAGTAAAACGTTTCCCAATTTCTTTCCAAATCAAATCTCACTGAACCTCATATCGTAATTATATCAGTCAAAGAGGGAATGTCTTCATTCTCCGTCGTCATTGTCTGCCTTTGTCACCAACACGCTTTTTTGATACACACTGACAATGACAATAATCGATAACTCCCTTCAAACGCATCATAACTGAAGTAACGAGCCTGTTGTGAAACAGACATTTGTGTTAAAATGGGCAAACATTATGATGCCACAGTGATGTTGAGCTTTTTATACCTTTGCACTGGCAAATAGCCTAAAATGATGAAGTTATGACAGTTGGTTTCATAATATTCTGCTAAAAACTTTCACCTTTACATTTAATCCGACAAGACATTTGTGTGAAATCTGGTCGTACTCAGGGTATAAAGGCTCGAGTGACTTCCATTAACATATTTTGTGAGGTCAATCAAACTCTAATCAGCTCATTTGTGAGCTGAATTTGAAGGCATTCCTTCAAGATATCATGTTTACAAGAATCCTGCTGCGGGTTTATAAAGCACTAAATGGTTTCAGACCAAAAGATATTTCTGATCTGCTGCTACGTTATGAACCATCCAGACCTCTGAGGTCGACAGGTACAGGTCTGCTTTCAGTTCCTCGAAAGCAGACCTGTCAGAACTAAACATAGAGAAGTAGTGTAGAGTTATTATGCGCCACATATCTAGAACAAACTCCCAGAAAACGGCTCCAACTCTTTTATGCGAGAGATTTCAAAGCTTCAATTGCACTTTGAGGGTTATTTTATAGTCTTGTCCTTTCTGAACCTTTTCCATTTCAGCTTATTTTCATATTTCTGAACTTCTGTGAAATGTCTTCCTGTGTCTTTCTATGCCCCTGTAAAGCACTATGAGTTGCCTTGTGTCTGAACTGTGCTTTGCAAATAAACTTGCTTCGCCGTTCAAGCCAAAGATAAAGACATTTTTCAAAGGATTAAAAGACATTCCACTCTGAAACTTATCTGTCAGAAGAATCCAGTGCGATGCCAACATCGGCTCCTCGTTTCAATATCTTGTAGTATTATCCAAACTTACCCGAGCGGCCTCTGACATGAAGTCACTGGACGTGGCTCCTGGTGGATCATCAGATTTATTCTGGCGCGACAAAGAGGTAACAAAACGTGAGCAGCATAAAAAACAGCAATAAAAGCAAAAATCCCTCTTAATCTTGTTTTTAGACAAAAGGTAGACCGCAGTGACTCACCTTGGACTTGAGTTTTTTGAGGGCTTTGAGTTTTGATGCCTTTTTCTGTTAAAAAGAAAAAAAAAACATGTATGAGAATCAGATATTCAATAACCCCAAAGTGAAGGTGGAAGTGAACATGAGCGCGCCAAAAATACCGGTTTGCAGATTCCCAGCTCATCTTGTTCGTAGTCGTACGTGACGTCTTTTCCTGTTTGATCCTCATCGTCGTCAGCAAACACACCCTGACAAAAAAAAATTAAAAATGCCACAAGTACAATGAATACCACAGAAAACTGTTAAACTGTATGGTTGGAGCTTGACTGAACGTACACCAGAGGCCTGCTGAGGGATCTGGTGGCTGAATCCGACCTCTTCACTTTGTCCGTAGGCGGTGTTGGACTTGCGCGGGTGGGGAAGAGGGCCTTTGTGTTTGGACTTTGGCTGACGGAAGAAACAAAGAACGTTGGGGTGTGTCCGTAAAGCTTAAGATGACATCTAGCTGGAAAAGCCTCTTCTCTCTTTGAAACAGTGACGGCTCTACACATCGACGATACATCTGACAGCACGAACACTTAAGATGATTTTCTCTATTGTTGCGACCTGAAAAGAGTCCCTGTGTTAGCCCGTTACTGCTACCACTGGTTTCAAAACAGAAACATATATACCGGTTTGCTGTCACCCTTCCAATTCAGTTCGTCATCGTCCAGCTCCTCCGCTGAGAAGCTGCTCTTCTTTTTCTGAAGGTTGGGATCGCCCAGCATGCCCTCCTTGGAGCTTCGGCGGCCCACGTGCCGCATCTTTGTCTTCGTCGGTTTCTTCTGTCGATGGGGGAGAAAACGGCCATTAAGTGAGAACAGTTAACATATTAAAAACAAACAGAGGAACTGAGTGTTAAAAGAAAGTTACAGGTTTCCAGTCTTCCGTTCCGTATAGAGCCTCGTCTCCGTTGAGTCCGGCAGACGTGTGGAGGGATTTCTGGAAGTGCTCCTCGTCCATGAAAGCAGCCTGACATTCAAAGCAGATGGTAGATTTGGATGCTGTGTATTTGCTCAAGTAAAGCCAACAAATAACTGTAACGGTCACATTGAAATGTACATAGATGTAAACTGTTAACAAGTCAAACAACATATAGTAACAAAAGATAAAATAGTACCTTGCTAGATGACTGAAACTCGTCTACATCATCAAAAGCCTCCTGTGAGTGAGAGATGTACAGCTGTATAACTTGCATATTGTTTCAGAATGATACAAGAGCTGGAGGTCATTTCATGATGACAAAGAGGATTTTAAAAACAGTTTTCTTTATATCATACAAGGGGATGAATTCAGCCATATTTCTTCCCAGTGTACCTGGAACCTATTGACCCAGGAACTGTTCTCAGGAAGCTAAAAGGTACTTCACCTTGTTCTACAGTCTAAAGACCTCCTTATATTATGTATATTCTGCTAATGTATGAAAAGGGATGGTTGTTTTTTACGTAGAATTTCTCCACGTGATAAGCGATCAGTAAGGTCTGGACTTTGTCTGGACCTTCCGTAACTACTACTAATGTGTCAAAGCAGAGCGAACAAAAACTGGTTTGCAGCTGCAGATGTTTCAAAACTGTGGTTGAAATAATCCTTGTGAGTACTCGAATCATCAGAAATGATAACTGTGAAGTTTCTGTACTTTCGGAACGTACTACCTCTGGAGCAGAGTGCTATTTTGGGGTAAAGTTTGTTCCTGGAACTTTAATTAGACCCAAATCCTTGCAGAGTTCCTCCAAAAGTTCTTTGGTGAGTAAACCGTGCTGAATGTTACCTGCGACTTCTTACGAGGTGTGTAGCCGTGTGCGCCGAAAAGTTCTTCTTGCGATTTGTCCTACGGGGAAAAACAAAAGTCCAGATATCACCATAAAATACGTATGAACGAAGACCAACCCCAGTAAATTCAAATGTGTTCTGTCGTACCTTTGAGCCTTTGCGAGGTGTGTATCCGTGTGCTCCCTTCGGCTCATCATCAGTCTGGAGACAGGAAGTTTCAAACATGCTGGTCAGACATCGAAGTCTCAACAAATATGCTGTGAAATGGTGAAAAGTGCAGTAGAGGGTTTTTACCTTCTCTACAGTGATGGCGAATCCTCTGTGTGGCACGAACTTGATTTTCATCTTCTTTTTTTTCTTCTGGAGAGAGAAAAAGATTCAATGAGCCAAAACAAGAACATTCACAGTTGTCGCTTAACATTAAGTCTGAAGTATCTAAAAGTCATTGCTGTCGACCTCATTGTGCTGCGCTTCCCCTCCGTCCTCCTCCTCCTCACCGCCAGTGCTGCCATCCAAGGCGGTTCCCTGTTGACAATGAAACATCAAAAACCGCATCATGTACTCAAGATAATCCGATCAAACGTGGCAGACTCCTTGTACGTTACCTCTGACCATCGGCGTATCGAGTTCTTCTTGCTCAAGCTTTTCTTGCCGAAGTCACTGTCCTGTTGTGGAATTAAGACAAAGTTATGACATCATGTGTTAGTTAGTTTTCGCACACCCAAAAAGAGATGCAAAGAGCTGGAATACGTGTGTTTTCTTGGATGAAACCTTAATTGTCCATTAGCATTAACGCACCTTCGATTCTTGAGGTAAATGTCCATTGGTGTGTTTCCTGTCTGGCATGAAGGAATTCGTGGATGCTCTTCGGAGCAGCTGGTTAACTTTGGTCTTCAGCTGTTTCTTCTGTGGACAAATCAAGATATTATTAAAACTGCTAATGATTCCAAAACAAGATCATTTACAGCAAAACAAACAGAAAAAAAAACATACTTTATAGTCCAACTCATGCTCCCCGTCTTCATCCCCGTCCGCAGACTCGGAAAAATACTCCTGAAAAACAGAATTTAACCGTCATCACACAGTAAACACACATGGGTCAAAGCGACTGGTGATTTGTTTTTAAATGTTTGTTAAGCTTCAGTCTAGTTGACTGACTTTCTGGCATCACAGATAAACCCGACTACGGGTTTGTCCTCGTGCCTCAAGGCAATTCAAAACTGATAAGAGTGAGTCTAAAACTTTTCAGATTCTCACACACAAGCCAATTTTGTTTGCTGCCTCCTCTATCTGCTTCACTTCACTCCGTTAATAGTGAAATATGTAGGGGACATGTGCAGACTAGGCTTACAATATTCAGGGTTTCTGCAGGGTTTCATTCACTCAGAAGTGAATGAAACACAACAGAGTGTGGGACGTGGATCAAAGTTCATATGTAATACAGCCCGACTGTGAAGATGTGTTAGAGATGGGATATTTCACATTTTAACAATAAACTTTATTGTCTAAAATGACTGAAACAGAAAACTTGACCCCAAGAATCTTTTCCTGCATTCTCAATAATGGCACATTTTGGTCAACATATGCTGAAACTCATAAAACTGTCAGACAGATATATGTTGGTCGTCTAAAATTCCTACAACATCGAGCAGGGTTTATGGTTTTCTTAACGATATCATCCTTGCATCATATGACTTCCATCACTCATGTGACTGTGGCACTTTCCCGAGGCAGGCGACACATGACACAACTATGAGCAACAACACGTGCAGACGATGGAATGTGGCCTGTTTACTTACGTTAAGTAAAAACTAAAAAAAAATCAAAGGAACGTCCATTTTTATTTCTTTCAAGGACTCCGATGACCCGTGGGACTCTTGTCTATTTGATTTTAAAACACCTTTGTTGTTACCTTTGATGATTTACGGGTGGTGGTTAGCGTCCTGCTCCTCGCCTCCTTTGGGTCATCGGCAAACTTTTCCTACAACGTGACAACCATCACCGTTACAAACAGCACACAAACACAATCACAGTGGTGAAACTGTTATTTGGAATGGTTTTGCTTTTCTACCTTTGATCCTCGTCTGGAGAGAAGGGACATTCTGAACTTTTTATCCTTTTTCTGTAAAAAATAAACAAGTAAAAATAGGATGTTAAATTTTATGTTGGAAAATGCGTTGATAACTACCACACTGTCACATTTGTACCTTGATGTGACTCCCAGAGCCGTCCTGATCCTCGCCGCTTCCTCCATCAGAGTCCCCCTTCACCTACAAGGAAAGGTTAGCTTTTTTTAGCATCTTCTTTAGCTTAAAAGCAAACAATGCCAACTAGACAAATAACTTGTAACACTTACCTTTACTGACTCTCGTCGTAGTCTCAATGTTCCAGACTTGTAGAGAAAAATACAAACGTGAATCACCAACGGAAACGTCATTTACATTCATTTTGCATACTGAACATGAGAGTTTGAGGTTGTGTGTGAAGATATTCAGAGACAACACGGTAAGTAAGATTTAAAAATGTTTCCTCACTGGTTTGAAGTCGGGGTTAAGCTCAGGACTGTCTTCAGGCCAGTCTTCAACACACTTTTCCTGTTTGGAAAATAAAATATTCATACAGACAGTTTTACTTCGCCTGAAATGTTTTTCATAAGAATCCAACTTAATGAAAATATATTTCTGCCTGAACTGCAGCAGTAAGGGTGCTGATCAAGGTCTATTTTTTTTCCTGTAGAAATGTACTGATTTCTTTTCCTTGACTGCTATTTTTCGCTATGTTGTGTTCACCGATCTAAACCTTGTACTGAAAAATTTGTCATAAAGCTGGAGGATGGACAAGTAAGTTGACAGGTTATTTACCTTAAATCTTATACAAACAGTTTTCTGCTAATAACCTCATGACAAAGTCGACATCTTAATTTACATCCTTATACAACCATTTGTTAGAACTAATTATCCATTCATAAGGATGTCAAATAACATTTGTTATCTAAAGTTATCTCATGCTTTTTATTGTATTAATCAACTGTCAGTTAAAGCTTTTTACTGGTTTAACTAATATCAATTGCAACTTTATAAAATACTAAATATTGTATAGCACCTTAGTTAACATGAACAGTATTAGTACATGATAGACACATTAAATACTGAATCTCAGAGAACAGCAAATTTGGTAACATCCAACTTCATGTTATTGGTTATAATGAGCAGCCTATGCTCTGGGTCCACTACGAGCTCTACGTGACCATCTTTTGTGGCTTTTTCTCTAACGTATTTGCTGATAAAATAAATACTATGAATTCAATTCCGAATTTTCTAATTCATATTAAATAAACCCATTATTTGTTTACTTAAAACACACCTGTCCAATAAGCAGGATGTCCTGAAAGACAACATAGTCCTCAGCCTCCGATGGTTTACTCTCCTGTGAAGAAAAAAATACTTGAAACATGCCGACAGAAAGATAATGTTCTGACCACAGTGTATCACAATCAACCCATGCATGACCTGTTATGGGAGATATCTGGAGCAATATCCTCGAACACACCCTTGCCTAAGCTAATTGAGATAGCTAATTAGGTCATATACGACTGCTTGCATACTGGAGGTTTCGGTTTGTGGGGAATAACTGGTTTTGGGAGCGGTCTGATGGCTGGTTTAGGAAGAGTTTTTGGCACAGTTGGTCCAGTTTCAATCTAAACACAGTTCAAAGGAGACAAGAGGTGAATTAACAACACAGCAGTTATAGTGGAAAAAAATAAACAAGCAGAGAAATAAAAATGTTATGCTAAACTGTGTTCATTTCATACAGGTTCTGCTGGTGGGGGTGGCCTTTCTGGTTTTGGTGGCTTTTCTGGGGTTGGAGGCTTTTCTTTCCTTGGTGGTCTGGTCCGAGGAAGTGGCTTTGGTGGACGTTTGAAGGTTGACACCTGAAATGTATATAATATCAATCACAATGTATCTCAGAGTGCAATGTTTAAACACAACAATTTCATGGTTCTCCAAATATCAAAAAGGCACTTGTTACATACATGAGTCATCTGAGCTGGAGATCGGCCTGGTGTCATGGACAGATTCCTGGCGCGCCTGAAGGGAGTCGGCTGCAGAATATCATGGTCAGTTCCCTGAGGGGTAGTCAAGATAACATCATGTTGCCAAGTGGAAGACTTTGGTTGGATGGCTGGATTAGATTCTGATGCTTTGAAGAGATCTGGTGATGACGACATGTCCAACTTCCTGTCTGACGAACTGTCGATCGAAGACGTAGAGTTTGCCTTAGAAGCTGTACTGTTGGGGTTTATCTCAAACACATCCTTGCTGTTCATCAAGGTGGGAAGTGGTTGGAAGATGTCTGGAGTCCCATTTGAAAGGTCCTGGAATGGGTCAAACTGCTTTGAGGGAGTGGCGCCAAATGGGTCTTCCAAACTGGAAATGTCTTGGAATAAATCCCTTGTGATTGGACTTGGGAATGGATCAGCTGTGTTTGCAGATGATGATGAAAATACATCAAGATTTTTCTGAAAGGACATGCCAAAAAGGTCTTTTGTCGCAAAGGGATCTTGTTTGGGGAAGGGTTCCCCGCTTTCAGTTGGAACTGCTTGAAACAAATCTCCATTGGTTGTGGCAGAACGAAACGGGTTCCCCGCTGTGGGCTGGGGAGACCGGAACAGATCATCCTCCTTGTTTGAAGAAGATTTGAACGGGTCTACAAAAGTACTGGGAGATTTCTCCAAGAGGTTCACCTCCCTTGGGCGTTCAGCGTGGAGGGAATGATCTCCTTTAGCAGCTTGGAAAAGACTGACCCCTTCACCTTTAAACAGGTCAGAGCTTTCCGATTGCAGGTTTTCTGAGAGGTTCTGTCTTTGAGCAGGAACTGGCTTGAATAAGTCTGGTGTGTTCAGAGTCACATCATGAAAATGGCCATTGGCAAATTTGTTCTGGGCCAAGGTTGATGCCTGGAAGTGGCCCGGCACAGGGTTGGGTGTGAGGACCTGAAATAGATCCTTCTGAGGTTCCGCAAATTTGGCTCCATTTTCCACAGTATTAATGCCAGTCTGAAGATCCAGAGGTGAGCTCTGAAATTCAGGTGGCGGGACAAAGATGGTACCGAAGTTGATGTCCGAGCTTTCCTTCCCTACCTCCTCGTGACTTTTGCTGCCCGATTCCTGACAACAGAGCACAAAGTCATTAGGGATATGTTCAGTGACAATGATGGCACTTAAAATAATGTTGTGATCTGATTTTAAAAAACAATATTCCTTGTATGTACCAAGTAATGCGTATAAAAAGGGTTACTTCTGGCCAAACCCCCACCGAATCCATTCTGTTAAACACAGAAAGGGACATAAGTGAGGAGACAGAGTGGTTAGATTTCTCTTGGACTGCTGACAGATGGCTCTCACGAGTGACGCTGGCACCAAAAACCATACCTGAGGACTTGAATGCAGCTGTTCTGACACTCCATTCTGAAACAATTAGACAATGGCACAGCAGGAAATGTTAGATTTTGAATGATTGTTGGAGGAGGCAGTGCATACTATAAACTGAACAGACTGTGAAATGAAGTTTCCAGCTGAGCGAGGTCACTCTGACTGACTCTGAAAGATGTTGCCACCTTTTTATGGCCACAGATTTCAGCCTAGGAGACTGAAACTTGGCATCTCAAGTGTGAATCTGGGCTTCCAAGTTGAATTGACGCCTTACCTCCCCAGAAATGTACGTAACAGCGTCGCAGACTGCAACAACTGTGATTGGTTTGTTTGGAAACTCCTCCTGTGCTTAGCAGCGATGCTAATAACGGGGGTTGTGGGCTATAATTTTCCCAGTAAACACACCTCACTCTTTGGCTGCTGCAGTCACTCCTGACTGGCCAGCAACTGATCTTCTTGGATTATACTATTCATCTGAAGCCTTTCTTGGCCAGACAGAGCGGACAGGCTGAATGTCTATCTGGCAAGCTGCCCCTCAAAGAGCAGCTCGGTTAAAGCTTCCCTGTAGACCCTCTGCCTTGGAAACTTCCGGATATCAACCACAACTGTCTCTGTATGAGGCTGAAATTTGCCATCAAGGTCAAGTGTTTGTGACATGAATGCCTGTGCAGAAGTAGTCATAGCTTTTGCAATTTTGCGATTGTTGTCTTAACAGCTTGATCTTAAGTTTTCCAAAATAAATCATATAAAGATTTTTCATAACAAGGTTTGACTGCTGATCATTACTTCATATTTTGTTTTATTTGACTACAAGGCAGCATAGGTGCCCTGTGCGACGCAGAAAATGGATGACAAAGGCTCTCAGATAGCATCTTACGATCATCTAATGCGGAAGATGACTCTGCTTTGTTTTGGTGTTTGTTGATTTAAGACTCTAGACTTATTAATAGAAAAGTCTAGTCAGACTACTTGTAGGCAATCACGCCTACACATTGCACAGTTCTCATAATAACATCTGTGGAACAGAAGAAAACAAAAGAAAGGGCGTGGATTTAACCTTCGCCACAGCACGAGTTCGACGATTATCCTACATCTCCACAGCTTTATGAATGGTCGACAAACACTCTAGCGCAAACTACGGCTTAAAAATTATCCATATAATGCTGCAAAATGAGAGCGTTTCAGCTGAATCCTGGGTGTGACCTCTCCTGAGTTGTTCCATGTCATTCCTGTAAGTTTCTTCTCACCTGTCCTACGTGGAGCTGCCGGCGGTCGGTCACATCCGTCGCAGCAGCTGATAGATCGATGAGGAACTCGCCGTCCTGTGGACCACTTAAAAAAGTTAATGACGCTGAAAGGAGCATCAAAACATATTTGTGGAGGGAAGCGTGGGAATTCAGTCGTCGTGCTTGTCGCGCATTCCAGGTCGCTGAGGGAGTCATGCGTCACTAAACACAAATTTAACATCACTTCCAACTGCTGAAATGATACAGCAAGCACGTCTACGCTTCCTGTTGGGTTTCCAGCAGCCAGCAGTTTGTTTTGGCTGTTACCTCGGCGTTCAGAACAAAGAAATATTAACTGGGACTGGGGAAAGCTGATGTTATTAGCGGTCTCTAACCTGTTTGTTTCGAGATTCGGCCGCAGATGATCCACTGGAGTCAGATGTTGATGAAAGGACAGTCTATGAAGACACGTAAAAAAAAACATTAATCATGTAATCATGTAGGAGGCTCAACTATATGTTCCTTTTTTAAATATTCATCTGCAAACTGGAAACGAGGGATACTCAAATGTGACTTCCATGCTGTACATTTGTGTGTGTGTTGTGGGACAGTTAACTAGTGTCAGTGTAGCCACTCACCTTGTACTGATCATGGAAAGGGCTCTGGGAAACTTTCTTTAGCATACTTTGTAGCGTCACAAGACTCTGAAGGAAGGGCACACAGAAAGGTTGTGAAATCATGTGGTTCTTATGCAACTGTGGTGAAATTTCACACACCAAAAATCCATCTCCTTGATTTCTATTAAACTCTATCGGTCTTGAAAAAGGTATTTAATATACTTTTGGGCAGTTTAATGTAAGATCATCATGCGTGTGTTGGTATTCTTTCAACAAATCTGGAAATACATGGTTTTCACGGCACGGGGAGGGAATGAAGAATGGCAATCTGAATAGCATCTAGTAACTCAAGCTGTAAAAAGTGCAATATTTGCCTTGTAAAAAATATAAAAGCTGCATCTCAAACTGGACCTGAGCGAATGTACAGAGAAAAGCCACATGGTGAAACTCGATCCTCGCTGTCACAAGTTCAGTTTCTCTTCTGTTGTGTCAAAACATCCATCAGTCAGAGGCATGACAGGGAAGACATTCACCACAGCGAACATCATCACTCTGACTGTGGCTAACCAGCCTGTCAACCCTGACAGCATGCAGTAAATGTCAACCAGCAGCACAGTTACAGTCTACATGTCCTGAACTGATCACACTGTTTAGCTTCTTGTAGATAAAATGTGGAAGATGAACCACATGCAGTGCCAACACAAGCAAATCCACCACTACAACTAACAGAGACCATATGTAGAAGTACTCACAGGTCTTCTCTCTCCAGATGCTGCAGCTGCTGCACTCTCTCCATTATCATCCGCCTCCACCTCATTCTCCTGATAAACATTAACATTTGATATGAAATAGAAAAACAACACAACAGCTTTTAAGACTTGCATCACTCACATACCACTCAGCACTTACCGCAGTTGTGTCTCCTCTCATAATCACTTAAGTTGGTCTGATGGTTTTATTTTGAAGGACAAAAACAAGTAATTATTAATATTCCCACGTGTAAATCCACGGATTATAAAGGTTAGTATCGCATCAAGATGCGTCAGTGTGTCCTCAGTTTTGACAGAGCGCACGCTGGTAATTATCTCCCAGGTTGACGCACCTGTGTCAGAGCTGCCGCGAGGCGTACCTGAACATCCGGTGGTAAAGATTTCAAAATAAAAGTTGTTGCGCAGTGTCGCCCTGGCATTGTTATTAAAATGTGTAGTTTGTTTCTTTCCTTTTTTTGTTTTTCCAATAATGACATTGTATATTATTTAAGTCCCCAACACACACACACACACATTAGTTTTGTTTTGTTTTTATTTGTATTCTTTTGTTACAGGTCTGAGCTTGGTGGATTAATAAACACAGACACAAAGTGAATAAGTGAAAGGAAACAAAAGTACAACATTAAGAAAATATTTTTAAAAAACACATATGTCGTAGAAATATGCATTTCCCACATGTATAATTTTTTTTCTTAAAGGAGAAGTCCACCCAAAAATTCAGACATGTGGACATCGTATGGATGGAAAGTCGAATGAATTTCAGAGTCCACTAAACATTTCTGGAGCTTCACTAACATTTGCTCCTGAACAACTGAGGTAGAATGTTTTGCACCCACTTCAGACTGGGTGCACGCTAGCGCTTTGAGCTTAGCAGCTACAGTGAAGATTTTAAGTGCTACACTCAAAAAAAGTAAACAACAACGAAATAAGTACCATACAACTCGTCCAGCATAATCTAAGTCTTTTAAAATCTAATATCTTCATTTTAGCTTACAAGTTAATAGCACTGGCGCCCCTCTGAAGTGGGTACACAAGAGCGACCATGCATCAAGGGTGTAAATAACGTCTTTTCAAATGAATTTGGGATCTTGGGAGTCCTAGAGACTTGAATTACACTGGACAAGATGTATGAATCCTCTTTAATAACATTTTACAGTTGATTTTTTCGGTTTTAAAACAAGTCCCAATCAACTTCAGTATGTAGGAGAACGCTGTTTTGCAGTGAAGCTCCAGAAATGTTTTGTGAACTAGGAACTGTGATCCGACTTTCCATCAGCATGGGGGTGATAAGACAATGACTGGATTTTAATTTGTGCGTGAACTTATCCTTTAAAACTACAGGTTCAGTCTTCCACTATTATTTTGAAGGCTACTTCCCATCACTTCCCTTCTCTCTCTCTGACAGAGTCAGCATGACACTGATGAAAGTTGTTACCTTTCCACTGAGAGCCTGTGCTCATCTCAATGTGATCCGACCGGTTGTCCTCGCCCAGCTCACCTGGGCGGTGTGGTCCAGCCGGGTGTGTTGACGTGCTGAAGCTCTGTGTGGACAGCTGATGAAACTCAGCAGTGTTTTGATTGTTGAACACCGCCAACTTCAGTCAGACAGATGGACTCAAATGTTATTCTTTAATCAGTTCCAGCTAAAAAACACACTGAAAAAAAAGACCACACTCTCCCCACATGCAACAATCAGGTATTTCTATGTTGTCTTTGGAATGATGTTTTCCTAAAACACCTAAACTTAAGATTAAATTGCAGATTGTGTCAGTGTGATTGACAGGACTTAATGAATCAGATCAATTAAGACTAGTTCTTTGAGGGTTTCTTATTGGATGAAATAACATATTACAATGTAGCTGCAATAAAAATGTGGTTTTGTCAGTTGGGCAGTACAGTGAGGTGATGAAAACAAATGTTGGATCAATAAAGTACAAAAGTTTTGACCCTGACATTTGGTTAACTGTCACACCCAGATGAGTGGCGTCGGGGCGGCTTAAAAACACCTGATACAGCTTTTTAAAAACCAAGCAGTCATATAACTGCTCAGGATGTAGGCAAATGTTGAGTCCTGAATAATAAGTCATATTGTCTGTATTCAGTGAGGAGCTTGAAGTAAGTTTCACCCCTATAGACACATATATAGATGTACTGGATCACATCTGCCTATGAGGCATATATCACTGAAGGAGGAGCAGCAGTAGAAAAAGTAACTTGCAAACTGTCTGTAAATGTTTTTTCCAGTTTTTGACTTCAGTAGAGAGAAAGTGTTGTGACAATGTTTGTCCAGCAGATGGCAGAAGCTCTGTACAGACTGTATGCAAATCATCTTCTGTTTCTGGATCAGCTGGTAGTTACTTTTAAAAGAATATTAATATTACATTGACCGGCTTTAATATGTTATCAAATTGGTACAGTACCAACCATGCAACTCACGGCTCAAATCAATAATTTAGTCTGAATTGTTAAACTATTGTTATTTGCCGCATTTAAGGAAAAATAATAATTCAAGATTTTTAAAAACACCAGGTACATTTAACCTAAAGCACTTTTACCTCATTTAGAGACTGTTATAAAAGTTATACATGATATTTTAGCAATTCTAATTCTAAGGGAATAAAGGAAACCTTACATTAAAATAATACAGAGGAATGTCAGTGTGATTCACGTCATTTATGAGCTTATGTGGCAACAAGACTTCACTACTATTCATTTAAAATCATTCCACATGTGGATTTAGATCTGCAAAATGTGCAGGAAATGCTTCTCACAAAACATTTGATATTTACATTCAAATATGAAACGTATGATAGTGTGTTGTCATATTATGTTTACTGTAAGCGTCACATGACCCCATGGGTCAACCTCAACACGATGGGTTTCCGAGAAGTCGTGCGATTGTCAAGAAAGTGAAAGAAGGCTCATGGAAACATTGATGACGAGGGAAAATTCAGTCTTCAGACAGACAAAAATGTTACCTTGCCACGGTATGAGTTTCGATAAACAAACTTCGCACGAGATCTATTTATGGCTTTCATGAGTGCAGGCACTGCCCAACAAATAGAGAGATAATGAAAGCTTCAGTTAAGGGTAGTAGGATGGCCTACTATTAACTATACCTAAGCTGTGAAGATTTGATTCTATGTCTTTTTTGGCTGTAACTATAACTATATCATACAAACCAAAGGGCTGATACAGTACTATTTGATGGAATGTTGGTCAATGATGAGTTTCAGTCAACTTGAGCAAAGTGTTTAAGGGAAAAAAAAACTTTATTATGAATGTTTTACTTGAATAGGGCATAGTGACTAAATGTATCTCTTATTATTTAGTACTGAAATTCATGTAAGCAAGAAGGTCCTTGTGAGACCTGGCTGGTGCAGGGCCTCTCTGTGTGGAGTTTGTATGTTCTCCTCATCTGTGTGGGTTTTCTCTGGGTACCCCGGAATCCTCAGTTACTCTAAATTGTCTGTGGGTGTGAATGTGTGTTTGAATCATTATTTGTCCCGAAAGGTCAGCCCTGTGATTAAACAACAGGATAGAAAACAATTTGGATCAGAATTAAAAAGATTTTCTCACTTGCCTCCATTAAGTACCATTTTGCATCTTAACGATACAATAAGATTGGTGTTTGCTGTTGCCCCGAGGCTCAGCATCACATTTTGGCCCTCAAAGAGACAGAGTTTGTGTACCCCGTCCTAAAAGGGCAGCGATTCAGATTAAACTAGACATAAGTATTTTGAGCCAGTGTGTAATTGATGGGAAATTTTTGTTCACACTTGCTGTGGAGTTGCATAATATTTGATTGCCATCTTCAAGAACAGAAAAGTCACATGGTTGACAATAAGTCAGATGGTCTAAAATTAAGAATGGTAGGAAATTCCCTGAGTGCCGTGGCAGGGCAGGGCTGGTGAAAAAGAAACTAAACGCTTACCTGTAGACCGTCTTGGACTCACATCGCTTCTCTTCCTCTTCACCCCATTAACAGGTAAGTGCACGACTGTTACATTAATATATAAAATAAGTGAATAAAATCAGTTGCTGTAAGCTACATAATGCATTAATAGTTATGATACCATGTTTTGTTGCATGATCGTGAATATTTGCTTCTTAGAGTAGTTAAACTTTTAGTGATGGAATTTAATTAAGTACATTTAATCAAGTACTGCACTTCAGTGAGTATTTCCATTTTGCTACTTTATATTTCCCCTCTACTTTATTTTAGAGACAAATATTGTACTAACCGATTACAGTATTGTAATAGCAATAGTTACTGGTTATTTCTAAAATGACACGCTACAGCAGGGCCAAATGAGTGCATGTTTAACGTAACTGATTTAATCGACAATCAGACAAAAAATACTGATAATACTTTCAATAATCATGCAGAATATCAGATCCCATAATTGATCGATCCCATAGTAGAATATGCATACATGTAAATATATGTGTTATTTACTTTTACTTGTTAATTTAATATCAGATGCAAGAAAATTACTTTATCAGATTATCAGATACTCTAAGACTTTTACTTCAGTACTTTTTGTATGAGTTACTTTCACTTTCAAGTAATATTTTAACGCTTACTTAAGTATGACTTTTGGATACTTTTTACAACACTGACAACTTTAGAATTGCTAAAGAATTGTCCAGAATTTGAATTGTGAATGAGACCTGTTGGGTATTACATAATACATTCTAATGTGTGCTACAGACAATTTGTGAACAACACATTCATTAGTGAATTAAATTTATCAACTGTATGTATAAATTGTGCATTGTCTTAAAACACAATTTCAAACTCAAGTTGTGATTCCATTTCTGTTTGACCAGATTGGCTGTTCAACAAAATGGATGAATCCGACACGGATACCAGCACTGAAGAACTGGTTAACAGATTCAGAACTTTCATTCAATTTCGTTCACTCATTGCTCGCAGTTTGTTGTCTCCCAACAACAATGAAGAGCAACTTCTCAACAAGCTGAAAGGACTGGTTACAAACATCAAATGGAACCCAGCTGAAGTTACGGAATTGTTTGCTGCTCTGCTGCAGCGATTTGAGTCAACAACAAAAGCCAGATCCCATCTCCTGTCATGGCTGTTGGAAATGTTGCACTGTATAGAGATTCATTTCATCACTCCCAGCTGGAAATATCAGAAAGGAAAGACACTCATGGACCTGGTTCGAGATGAGACGGTAACAGATGAAAAACTCAAGAAATGTTTAGCTGATGTTGAAGAAAGGAAACTGGATGAAATCCTTGATGAAATCCGACAACAAAAGTTAAACCAAGTTGATGAGCAGCTTTTAGAAAACGTGAGAGACATTGTGTCATCGGTTGCTGAAGATCTTAGGTCACACAATGATGGATCACAGTGGACTGGCTTGAAAAAAGACTTGCTGAGGCTCTGTCAGGCAGTGGAAAAGACTCACTTCAGACCACGACTGACACAGATGGTGAGCTGGTGTATTATGGCTCTTTCTGAAACTAGACGGTTAATTCAGGTTGGCACTGGAGAGGGGAAGTCGTGTATTGTGGCAATGTTTGCAGCTTATCGAGCTATGAGAGGAGAAAGAGTAGATATCTTGACTAGTTCATCAGTTCTTGCAGAAAGAGATTTGAGAGACTGGCAACCATTTTACCAGGCTTTGAATGTCAGAGTAGACTGTAACTCCAACAAACAAGACAAAGACCAGTTAAAAAAGGTCTATGAGTGTCAGGTTGTTTATGGTACTGTGGAACAGTTTGCTGGAGACTGGCTTCGACACTACTTCGAAAGGGAGGACATATTTGGGAAGAGAACATTCCAGTGTGGAATTGTGGATGAAGTGGACTCCTTAATGCTAGATAAGGGCCATCATGTGGTCTATATAAGTAGCGAAATGCCTGCTTTGCAACGTCTCAATCCACTCTTAGCATTCATATGGGCCACTGCTAATCAGTACAGTAAGATTGGCACAGGGACAAATGTGGGCCAGATGTACTCTTTCCCTCATGTTGTGCTTAAATACATAACAAAAGGCAAAGATATCGATGAGTTCACCATCCTTCAGATGGCGGAGGACACAGGTGTTCTGGGAAAAGGTTCAGTCAAGGACCTTAGAGAGAATCTGAGCCTTTTAACAGAAAAAACTGCAAGTGTTTCTGTTAACCAGTTGGCTGAGTTCTTTAAGACAGTAGAGAGGAGATTCCCATTCTGCCAGTTTGTTCTTCACTGCATGAATAATGATGGTTCAGTAGAGGAACTGAACAACAGGCCACAAAGAGAAATGTCTGAAAGACAGAGAGTGCCACTGCTTTTAACTGATGGAGGCTTCTGTCAGTACGTTTACACTGACAGAGAGAGTATGCTGAGTGATGCAGAATTAGAGATACAACGTGGCATGGATTTCACACCATGTGAACTAATCCAAGACAAATGTAAGTGCTATGTCCCTGGCTTCCTCTCAGATCTTGTCGATTCCAACCTAAAGGTTTGGATAAAAAATGCATTCAAAGCAAAAACAATGACTGTGGGTGATGCATATATCACTGAGAAACATGGGATAGTGCCTGTTGACTACAGCTCCACTGGTGTTGTTCAAAACTTCAGGATATTGACAGATGGGCTGCAGCAGTTTCTTGAAATGAAACATCAGCTCAAGCTGAATGACATGACAGCCATCACCAACTACATGTCCAATGTTGGCTTGTTTCTGAAGTATGGAGATCAGATTTTCGGACTATCTGGGACTCTTGGCCAACAAGCAGAAACTGAAACCTTGCAGAAAATCTATGGAGCTATCACGGTCTGTTGGATACCTTCATTCAAGCGCAGAAAGCTGTTTGAGGTTGAAGGAGTGATCGTAGATAGTGAAAAAGAATGGACTGAGAAAATCTGCCATGTTGTCACTGCAAACACCAGCAGCACTCCATACAGGGCTCAGAGAGCTGTGTTAATCATCTGTGAGACCATCAACCGAGTAAAGATTGTCAATCGTGCTCTAAGAGATAAAGTCATGAACATAAAGCTTTACATAAACAACAACATGGACAATTCTGAAGTTTTTAAAGTGCTTCAGCCTGGAGACGTCATCGTGGCAACAAACCTTGCTGGTCGTGGGACAGACCTTCATGTTTCTAAGAAGGTGAATGAGACCGGAGGCTTGTTTGTTGTGCTGACCTTCCTGTCTGAGAATGCTCATGTGGAGGAACAGGCATTTGGCCGCACTGCTAGACAAGGATCTCCAGGGTCTGCTCAGCTCATCGTCTGCTGTAGCCATCTACCAGAACCACTCGAATTGGGAAAACTCCAATCTTTATTTGAAATTATGACTAATGTCATGCAAGTTTATCAAAATCAATTTGTGAGCTTCTCAGTGGGTCGGTGTCAGTCTCAATGAGTTCCTACAGTATAAGACTACATTGTGCTGCCGACGAGAAACAATCTGTTTATTTCTGATCAATATTGCATTTCTCTAACCTTTGTCTTTGTTTTCTGTTCCCACAAGCTGTGTCACTCTCTACACTCTCTGTAGCCTCTTCCTCCTCCTCCTCCTCTTCCCTCTCCTCCTTCTCTCTTTCTTTCAGGCTCCCTTCTGATGGACCACGCCATCCTGGGACAATCTACCGTTTCTGGGCTCCTGCTGCCTTGAAATACTGACTGATCCGGACCGTCACACCCTGGGCTCGGCTGGATCCCTGCTCTCTTCTGCTTCACCACCTCCTGATATCTACATTCCTGTACATCTTGATGCCTCTCTCTGTCCTTTTACTAATTCTCCTGTGTGGCCTGCTCTTTTCCAGGTCATCATGGTGGACAGGAGGTCGTCTGGCTTGGGCAGCACTTGGTGATACCTCGTCCTGCTCGATCATCTCCTGGATCCACTCAACTTTTCATATAACTTGCATCAGACTTTCTGTTGATGTAACTTGTAAACTGTGATTGCTGCTCTTTCTGTACACGCAACATCTATTGCATGTCTGTCCGTCCTGGAAGAGGGATCCCTCCTCTGTGGCTCTTCCTGAGGTTTCTTCCATTGTTTTTTTACCCTGTTAAAAGGTTGTTTTTTTTCCATCAACATGTGAAGTTTTTCCTCACTCGAATCGAGGGTCTAAGGACAGAGGATGTTGTTCACTGTACAGACTGTAAAGCCCATTGAGACAATGTGATTGTGATTTTGGGCTATATAAATAAAATTGATTTGATTTGATTTGATTTGAGAAATTTAGAGATTACCACAAATGTCACAGAGATGACATATCACAATCTTTACGCTTGACACTGTCGCACATTCTGACAAAAACCTCTGATTCAGCAGTAGAGACAGCCAAGAAAGCCAGAGATCTCTTTGCTGCTCAAAGGCTTGATAGCTTTTTGCAGTGTGACATCCCAAACATAAAGAAGAAGGAAGATCTATTCAGTCAGTATCTGAATGTACTAGATGAGTTGTACAAAAGCAGTAACAACAAGCCATCAGAATCAGAAGTGTCTGCACTGAATGAGTTCTGGGGTCTATGGCTACTCACATACTTTAGTGAGAAAGAGTCTATCATGGACTTAAAAACCAAAACTAACTACAGACCTGAAGACAGCCAGAGTTAAACTCAAACAGAAAGAATCACCCTCATCAAACCTGCACCACTACACTGCATTTGGCAATGAACTGTGCAAAAAGGGACATCTTAATGAGAGTATCAAGATGTACACTAAAGCCATACAGCAGGACCAGTATTGGGCCGCAATTGCATATTACAACCGTGCATTAACATCTTTAGCCCATCAAGACCAGCGTCAGCCTCAAAACATTATCCGTCAAGCTCTGGAGGACTTGAAAAATGCACTTAAGTCAGTTGAGCTCTACTGGACCAGATTGAGGTCACTCGTAGATACTACAAACAACCAATTAAGGACCTCAGCCATGATTCCAACCCCAGATTTGACAGTCACATTAAAACCAGACAAGATGTGTTGTCGTTTTTCAAGGCAAACATTAATGAAGCCATAAAAAAGGTAGCCAGGGCCAGAGAGTTGGGGGGTTATGTTAAAGTGGAAAAGAGTCTAGTCCACTTCATGGTATCACCAGTGCGTTTTCTGGACTTGGCGGTTCTTTCGACCCAATCACTGGCTCTCATCCGCTCCAGAGACCCTCTGAAGATCTACCAGTTAAACTGTCACAGCTTCTGTGACATTCTCCATGAGCTAAGGAGTATTGAAACTCTTGGCCTGACTCATGTCTATGCTTTAGACACACTGTTCTCTCTGGGGGGCTTTCTCTCAAAGATCGTAACTGGAGCTCGTGATTAAACGGCTGTCATTCAGCACTTGAGCTAAACAGTTCATCAAGCAATAGTAAACAGTAGTGTGTGAGGAAATATTCCAGGAACTAAGAAACACAGCCCAGATCAGACTTGCTGCGATGTTTTAAGTTAATGTTTTTGGTTTTGAAATGTTGTCATCAATGTGATCATAACTAAAGCAAAAACATTAAAGTTAGAAGAAGTAAAAGTTTTAAGGCAATAATCTATACATTTTCTCAGTCAATTGTAACATTATATAAAATGTTTTTTCTATTATTATTGCTGTTGGAACAAATCAACAATTGCTATCGGTTGCAGTGTAGTTTTAAAAGTTCTGTACTCTGTTTCATTGCTTTTTTCTTGTCTATTCACAAATGCAATCATATTCACTCAAATGACAATCACGAAGTAATGGTGTGATATTGACACTTCACTTATATTGTTTGTGTTTTTTTTACTTATAGGAAGATGCACCTGAACATGATGTGTAACATTTTATATTGACAACGTTTTTGTTACTTAACCCTATAAGCGTCATTGATGTAATTAAGTTTTCATTCACTGAGCATTTATTTCTTTTTTGAGGACTCTAAAATGATATATATTATTGTTGTTAACACTGTAGCATTTCATATTTACAAAGTTAATGTTAATTGAACTTGAGGTATCATTGACGTATCAGGTTTTTATTCAGGGAACATTTACATTTTTGGAGAACTTTAAAATTACATGTATATTGCAAACCTGTGTTGCACTAAAAAAGGTATTGTTACATAATACTTTGAGGTCTATTGAAGTAGTTAACTTTTTATTCACTGAACATTTATATTTTGATATTTTGATATAAAACTACATATGTTTTTACTGCAAACCTTGTGTAACCTTATATATTCAACTTGAAGGAATATTGACATAATTATGTTTTTATTCACTCAACAATTATGTCTCTGTAAAGTTACATAAATTATACAAATACCTGAAATCTGATGTTTATTGACTGGTTATTTCAATAACACCATGTGTTTTGGTTGGGTCAGCAAGTGTGTACCGGGACTTGTCTCCATGTCAACGATACACAGACAGCTGGGTCACTCACTGCTGCGAGCACAATTTTTAACTTTCACCTTCGTTTTTGGAGCAGTTCGCTGATAGCGCGAAAATCGCGTGTTCCAAGTTCACAGCTAAAAGAAAATGGACAGTGAAAATCGGCAATTCAAGAAGAATGGACTGAAAAATTTGCATTCATTTTTCCTCCAACCAGCACAAGACCCATGTGCTTAATATGCCAGAAGACTTTAGCTGTGATGAAGATTTCCAATTTGAAACAGCATTATGTGACGAATCATAGGAATTTTGAAGAGACATTTCCTCAAATTTCAGAGGTAAGAACAACAAAAGAACAACAAAAAATATTCTTGATTATGATTCTTCCCACATCTATGACACAACAACAAAAAGAAACAGAGTGCTAACTTAGAGTGGTGTGGATTTTGGGTAAACACAAGAAGCCATTCTCAGATGCAGATATAATGAAATAATGCATGACTGAATGGATGGACACAATATTTGAAGGCAAACAAAAAGAGGAAATATTCAACTATGTATTTTAATGTATGTCAAAATGGAAATGACATTTTATTTTAGGTCATATTTTTGTTGTCCTTTTGAATGAAAAGGACATATACGTTTTGAATAGTACAGTATTATTGCATGTGGCCTGACCGACCTCAATACATGGACTTTTGAGTCATTGAAAAAAGTTTTGTGGCCCTTTAAGATTTGTATTTGAGTACCCCTGGTATATG
>CAEMYA010002123.1:14903-40503 GCA_903131615.1 Diplodus sargus
AAACGAATCCCGACACCACAGAGGAACGACGGGAAAAAAGTGAAAATGGACACACACACGTCAAGAAATTGTGTGCGCACGTGTGTGTGTATGTGTGTGTGTGAGAGAGAGAGAGAGCGAGAGAGAGAAAGAGAGGGAGACTGGCCAACAGGAAGTAGAAGGACAAAAGAAAGAGAGAGCGAAAGCTGTTTACGAGTGTTTGTATGTCTCTGTGTTTGTGGGTGGATGTGTGTTTAAGAGCATTCCTGCGTGCTTGTGTGTGTGTTTGCACCTTTGTCCGCCCGTTCGCTGTGTATTAGAAAAATCGGGAGCAAGCCAAACCCCGTCCTGCATCTTTTTATACCACAGGCCAGTGTTTCACCCACTTTGACAATAAGATAGCCGGTGATTTGTGTGTTACTATCTTTAGTGGAACGCACGCTCTGCTGACCTATCAGTAGCTGGGAACAGGAGACCTGAACTTGGGGGAGAGGAGCTCTCACAAGGTAGGTGCAGCGGGACTTCAGGGCGTTCGGATGGCCTCAGATGAGCGTGACCTCCTTTTCAGGAGAATGTCGTCCAGATGCCTCGTGAAATCTGCTCCGGACACTTAGGAGGATTTCTTTAGAAAAATGGAGATCGGCTCACAACTCACATTACAAGTTTTTAACGAATGGGGTTTCAGATTCCGGAAAACAGAAATCCCGTCAGTCATCAGACTTTATACACATTGTAAGTGTATGTGGATAAAAAAACAAAAAAACATTGAGAAAACAAAACTCACAGTCAGCGACGTTTAAAGACTGCCCTGTAACCAGATTTTATCTCCAGTGAAACGTAACCCAGTTAGTTAGTGGCTGTCCCCTAACATTAGGAACACTGCTGTTGACTCATGTCCTTATTCTTAGCGCGCTGCATCAGATGTCCTCTCAGTATATTTAGGCCGGTGCATCTATTTTTAAGTCCTATATGGACAAACATACTGTCGGTCGGAAGGAGAGGAAAAAGAGAGTAAAGGTTGAAGACCACATGAGGAAACAAAGTTGTGGCTCTCACATGCTTTCGCACCTACAAAGCAATACCACTGTTGGATTGTGTGTATTTCCACAGTGGATATGTCATATAAATGAGATGTATGCCAGCTAGTTGAACAGGGGTGGGAACAAATAATGAGCAAGGGCTTAAAGAAACAAGTCAAGTTAAGTTTTGCTATGTGTATACTAGATAAATAGTTACCGCGAGCTGCCAGTTAGCTTACCCAACCACCAAGACTGGAAACGGGGGGTAACAGCTAGCCTGGCAAAATGCAAAGCTAAGGCTAACCTACATCGGATACACACAGACGGGATATTACTTGCCACAGATTGGCATCCACTGAGAATTAAAGGTGCAATATATAAACATTTTAATCATACAAACATTTACTGAAGATTTCTACCGATGTTAGCATGCTAACCAGCTAGCCCCGGATTGTCCTGTCTCATAATACCACTCCAAGCATCCAGTCTGGATTGCTAGCTGCGCTGATAACTGTGCTAACTAGCTAACAGCAGCAGCAAGCTAACAGTTTGTAGCAGTTAGCGGTTGCTCTGCTGATTTGCTGCCCATTATTTGGTGACCTGCGACAGCTAATTCTTAAACATTGCACCTTGACGATGACACTATTTCCAGAGCAGCAGCTTCTGTTGTCTTTCTCAAACAGTCACAACAGAGCACAGAGGTCAAATCTGACCGAAAGAGATCTTGGCTCAAACATCTAAGAAATTTTTTTTTTCTGCAGCCCAATCTGAATCAGAGGAGTGAAACCTCGAAGGACTTACTAGTCAAGTGCTTTAGCCACTTGGCCACAACAACATCTATAATCAAGATTTATATTCTGAGTCAAACTACCGACTCAGATCAATACACCCTTTGTGACTGAGGGCCGGTGGCTCTCAAACCTAATTACACCAGATAGATGCTTTTTTATCAGGAAGCCTCACATAGATAACATTCGGCTGGGGATTCTAATCTGACAGCTCTTGCTGTTCGGGCTAACTAGCAGCTGACGTATTGCGAAAAATCATTTGTTATCTGAAAAGGTGCCTGCAGGTGTTCAAACCTATATTCTACTCTATACCGTGTCTCCATCCTACAACCCTGTAAGCCATACCGTGAAAAATGATCTAAATAATCAGTTTGACGGTGCTTTAAATGTTTCGCCTGTAATAACTGTTCACATAATTGAATTCCAAACAACACAACTATAATAGAAAGGGTCGACCCTCTGCTGTGTAATAGCCGAACGTGTCAACAGCTTCATCGGATGTCAACTTTAAATATCGGCTGGTCCCTCAGATAGCACGTACTGGTGGAAATAAAATGGTTCCAGCTGAGTTTCAACCATGTGACAGCACTCTATTAGTGGAACAGGGGTTGGATATCAGTGGTTAATGGTCAATGTGTCTCTGTCTGGTACTCATATAGCTGTGTCTCCGACTAGCACCATAAAGAGTTGCAGTCCAGATGAGATTTCACTCCTTCGTTTTTCAAAACAGCATTGTTTTTGTGTCACTGATGATCCAAATAGAAGTAAAAACTAATCAGATGTCAAGATGTCTTACTTTCATTCAAAAAAGTGGATCAAGACTTTCAACAGTCATTTGGAGTTATATTTCGTAACGGCGCTCTTCACATCGACAGGATTTCAGGCTCATCTCTTTCTGCGTCTCTGAAATTGAGTTTAGTAAAGTTCCTCTTGCTGGGAAGACTCGCCACTCTTGTAATTTACGAGCACTCTCTGCTGTTTTCTGAGTGCTGCACGTCTCTCTCGGGGGAACCATCCTGAATAGGTGATGTTATCATTTCTGTGGACATAAACATAGAGAGCTCATCTTCTGCTCAGTAACTCCAGCAGTATATTCTCATAAAACTGTTGCAGGGGGGGCCCACGACAGGCATTACGACAGGTTGATTGTGACAGAGTGTGCGTACGGCGGTGATGTAAACAGGGCGGCTTATGAAGCCATTTTAATTTGCACTTTCTTCAGAGTCGTTGATGAGATTACAGGGCCAGGATCAACCCCTCCCCCTCCAGTCTTGCTCAGAAGTGACGAGACTTTAAATAAATGTGAATATACACTAAAATATGAGAAGGGGCACACATTTTGCACACCAGTCACGAAAAGTGCTGTCCATCAGTCGTCTGTGGCTCTCAAGAGAGAAGAGTCCAATGTGAAAGTTGAAAAAAAAAAACAGGGTTGGTGGATTGAAAGATGGTTGCATTATGGGAAGTGTAGGATCCAGCATTTTCGGAACTTGACACATACTTACGACTGAAAATCCGATGTTTACCGTACTTTTGGTGATATTATATTGCAGGAGTGCCCCTTTAAATATTGTACAGGTGATACGGGAACTGATGGAGAACAGGTAGTAAAATCAAACTTTGATTTGTTACCCTCAGAAAATGTAATATATATGAATTCTTCTCCGGCCTCTCGCACACACACACACACACACACACACACACACAAAGCACACGGACAAACAAATAGCATATAATCAGTGTCTGCAGTTTCCTGTGGAGGGGAAGGCAGCGTCTAAATGATCATCTTTATGTTGTGGTTCACTGAAAGCCTGTGGTCTCAGTATACGTTTCTATTTTGTGTGTCTTTTTGTGAGTGTGCGCGACAGTATGTACCCAGCCATTACCATGTCTATTGTGTGTGGCTGTCAAAGCCACCATGAATACGACTGGAGCTTCAATTGCAGGGTGGGAGGAAGAAACCAACAGCTTATGGCTTAGGGACAACATTATATTTTCATCTCTGGCTTGACAGTGGCATTTACATTCTCAAGTCCAGCCTGAAAGTGAGACGACATGAGAGAAGACGCTATATTACAGCGTCTGAGCCCATTCAGCTCTACAGATCAGAAATATGAACAAAGCTATATTCAACACTGAATTCCAAAACACAGTGGGAGTTCAGTAAAAGCAACGTTTTGTAATTATTTCACCTTAAAAATGCAGCTTCAAAATCATTTGGATGGTACACTGCCTGCATTAGAGTGGTGTCTTGTATTTGCACTAGGTAACTTGGGTGGGTGGGATCCCCCAGGATTAGTGCCTAATGCCTTACGTCACTATGTCACACAATACCAACTATGTCGGTGAAACTGGATCATATTTCATGGAGAAAATGTTTTCCTGGTCTATGTCCACCTGCTGGACAGCTGCGACTCTCAGTGAGTTACGGAGTGTCCTTATCGACAGGCTCCCTCGTTGCGTAAGCGCCAACTGCCGCTAGCTTCAGCTGTGGTTAGCTACTTAGCTCGTCTGACATTGAACCTGATAATATTGTGACAGAAACCGAAACGGATTTGTGTTGCACAAACTGTGGGGACGCCACATCGCGCAAATTCCAGTTCCGACTTAGTATTGTTTTAACTCAACTGACTTCATTGACCAAAAAACCCACCAACATCCGGCATTCGTCTTCAGTGGAAAAGGGTGCACTTGGCTTCGATTTCAGGGTCAAATGACACCCAGTTGGAAATGCAAAATGTTGCTCCTTATACAGCACAATTTTTATGATGTATGACATTCAAATACAAAGGTTAAGGCCAGTATCAGCTGATATCGGCCAACTGTTACATCATCTATCATTTGGGGTCCAAAAGAAACTACCATGACATTGTTAGCGACCTCTACGTTGCTCTCGGTCGCCGTGTCCCGACATGTTCGGGATGGCATTGGTGACACGCCACAAAAAATACAGCTAACAATGAATTGATTGATACCCTGGTGTCACTGTTGACATTGATGTTGCCATTTATAATTTAAAGCACCATCATCAGCCTCACCTCATAATTATCACTGCGCCAAACATCATCATAGTCATCTAGATAACCACTGTGATCACCTGTCACCTGCAGCATCACCGTGATCGCCGCCACTGTCATTGTCACCCTCCACGTCACTTTAACCACAACCGACTGTTCTTAAAGTTTCCACCTCGATGTTCCCCTCTCCTTCCCTTCACTCTTCCCTTGAGCTACCTGTAGCGGAACGCTCCCCCCTGCGGGGTTATGCTAATAACAGCCTCTCTTCTTTGACAGCCCAACTATTGGCTTCAAATAAAGACTGCCTTCCTGCTGAGGTCTTAGCCGGCTCAATGCTGTCTCTGACTCCGCAACCTGTCACATGGTGTTACAGCGCTGCGCTTTCAACTGTCAGCCCACACATACCTGTTTGGCTGTGGAGGACACTTAAATCACTGATTCATTTTAGAAGATTGTGTGAGAGGGTGTGTGTGTGTTTGGCGGAGGTCACATGGGACCGCACTGTTATCAAGGTAATGGGTGTTTGTTGTTTGTGCTGTGAAGTGTGCACTCAGGACTGAGGCGGGTGAGTGTTTTGATAGCAGATATAACCAATCTGTTAACTCTTGAATATTAACTGAAACACCACACCGGTTTCTCTCATACTCTTATTTTACTCGTGATAAATAAATAAAATATATGATTAGAGATTATGCACTGTAACACTGCCTCATCGCAGAGCAGCTTGAATAGCTTGGCGAAATATAGCCAAGGGTGTTTGCTTTCTTGATTAAAGGAGCAATTGTACAATGGCCAGCTTTCTTAGTACTATGTGGAGATGTCTATTGGCATTAGCATGCTAACCAGCCAGCCCTGGCTGGCGCTGTCTCATAGTTCTACTTTGTACTGGCAAAAGTTGATGGTCTGATAGCCCCCCAAAGTTTTTTGTGGCTTAGTGTAATTAATGAACAAAATAAACCAAATCCAAAATGAAATAAAAATACTCTGTGTCCTTTTATTCCCTCGTTATTCTATTAACCTATTAATGTCCCGTTATTATTTCCCATTCCAGACAAACCATATGACAACCAAATGAGCTAATTAGCTAACGTTAGATAGCTACAGCCAAGGATAGTTAGCAAAGATGCCAATATGCTGCGGCCTTGTTGTAGGAGCTGCATTTGAATACTGGCCTTTCAAGTCAGATGAGAAGATCAACACCGCTGTCAGACCGATGTTTATTGCCAGCGGCTGGTTAGCTTAGCATCAGCCGAAGACTGGAAACGGTAACTTCCTGGAGTCGTTGTTGGTTACCCGGCAACTGCAGCAAAGGAAAGGTCGCACACAGCCCTGCCATTAAGCACGACTTACTTTTATGACACCCCTAATTGGTTATTTTTACTTCACACAATACTTCCATACAGGAAAAAGCCTGCAGTTCATGTCAGAGAAGTACAGCAGAAAGTTTGTTATTGGAGATTTTTGGCGTCTTCCTCTGTCCGTATTTGATGTACGATCAACGTTTCTCTGGCAAAGCTGCTCTTGTTTTTCACCCCGCATTCAAACTCTCTCTCTCTCTCCCTCTGGCTTCCCACCAGCTTCGCTCATCACTCTTCGCCGTCCCTCCTCTTATATCTCTCCCTCTGTTCTCTCATTTCTCCATCCGTCCATGTCCCTGCTAACCTCTCCATCATGTCACCGGTCTATTCTTTCCTTCCCACCTCTAACTTTCCACCCCTCCACCCCCCTCCACCCTATCCTTCTCTGCTGCTGACGTCTGCAGTAGCGGTGGAGCGCGGCCAAGAACTGCCTTAAATCAAACCGATCTCTAATCAAATGCACATGCGCGCGCATATGAGGGCTGAGATGTGTGCCAGGCGTACAGCCTTACACGTGCGAACACAGCTGGTACACACACACAAATATCCTTCACAAGTGTATAAATATAAAAGAAACATGCAAGATTCAATTTGTTTTGATGAGAGCTTCTGCCCTATTGAGACGGATGCAGCACTGCAAGTCACTCAATAGAGCCGTCTAAGTTTTACCCTCTCAGGTGAACTTATCTCTTTTGGGGCTTTGAGGGTTTTTTTCATTTGGCCGCAGCCTCCCCTGACAAAGCTCTCCGCCGGGCAACATCAGATTACACGAAATATCGTTATTTCTAAATCGAGCGCATCCGAGTGTGTATAAAATCCAACTCTGGGCCGATTCTCCGTCTCCAAATATAGACAGCAGGTCATGACAAGACTGTTTACTAAAAGAGCCTCACGCTGGAGGGATTCAACTCACCTACTGCTTTTTTCAGCAAACCTGGAGCCTGTCCAGTTTCTTGGCTCTGGTTTCAATAGCGTACGCAGAAGATAGTCCATCTGTTCCATATTACATTTTTTTCACTCAGACATCCCCTTCCCTGAGCCCGCAAATCTGTGTTACCTGACCCATATTTTTTGAATATGACTAAAAAGAAAAAAAAAAACAATGCACAATTTTAGCCCAGCGATGATTTATTTAGACAAACACGGCAGCCTCGAGCCCAACCCACTATTTTTCACATCGAGCATCCGGTTTCGAGTAGCCTTTTCACCTGATTCTCTTCTGAGAGGATGGATTCTCAGACACAGTACAGGACGATGAACTGATGAGCTGGATTGAACTAAAAAGTCTGTTCAATCAGCGCCTTGCTCCTTCATGTGAGACCCGCCGATCTCATTTTTCAGTGACACGGAGTGACATGACCTGGCGCAATCCCTGCTGCAGCTTCTCCACTTCCATTTCCCTGCACCTCCGCCTCCTCCCCATTTGGAAAACTCACAACACTGCCAGTAATCCTTTGCGATGGCTGACAGCACAGCAGGCACTATATCGCACGATGGGATTGACGTTTTATAGGCCTACTGTGGACCGCTATCAGCCTCGGGGAGGGAGAAGCATGAGTGAGTATAAATCAGGACTGAAATGCGGCTTCTGTAAAGCACCACATAGAGCGGAGGCGCACTGTAGGTTTGTGCTTTACCAGACAAACATTCCTCAGTCTTGTGGGGGAGTGTGTTTCGGGTCCACTGGCTGTGAAAGTGCTCTGTAAGAGGCTGCTAACATTGCACCACCTCATCACGCCCATGTGAGTGAAACTAATTTGAACCGAACCTAAGATTTAGCGCAAGTCACCAGATAAGTGCACTTGTTTTCCTTTACCTCTGCTCCCTCCCTAATCATTTAATCCTCCTTAAGATAAAGCGGTCTTTTTCCTTTCCATCCTTCCTCAAGCTGCTGGTGGAGCTCAGTTCACCGCTGTGCCAGGGTGTGTGGGAAGGGAAGAGGGGCAGAGACGCTGTGCAAACCCCTCCGATTATTTCCAAAATATTTCCCCAGAAACGGCATGGCAAAGTTCTCGCTGTTGGCAAGAAGGAACACTGGAACGACATACCGAAAAAAGGTCGGAGGGAGGACACAGGGAGGTTTAGCAGTTCAGTACGAATACCACACTGTGGAAATACTCATTTGCCACTCTAGATGTTCAAAGTTAAGCTCATTCTTAGCTACATTATATACTGTTGGGTAGCTTTATCCACGGCAATGCATCATGTTTCGTAAGGAAATCACATGTTTGCGTGTCATACACATTAACACTCAAACAGAATTTGGACACAGATGGTTTTCACCAGACGGGGTCAGAAAAAAAAACTGTAACTTAAGCTTTTGTACAAGTGTAAAGGACTAAACAGTACAATATCTGCCTGTGACACGTAGGGGGACAGAAGTGTAAATTGGCAGAAAATGTCATTTGTACTCAAGTACAGGACATGAGTAAATGTACATAGTTACATTCCACCACTGGGTGAGGTGTGAAATATGCAAAGCTGTCAAAAGATGTATCCCAGAGATTACATCCTACACCTGCGAGTGTTAACATGCCTAAACAGTCGGTGCTGAAAGACACTGACGTTCAAGCTGAGGGCAAATTGTTGACACAAAAGTTTTACAGCCCATAATTATATGACATCAATGACGTTGGATCAGTGTTTACACTCCAGCTGATTTAATGACAGTAGGTATTTCACTCCTAGAAAAAGGATTTCAGTGGTGTGAATACCAGAGGTATTATGCGCCTAAATGCAGAGGGAGACTTGTATTTTGATACAAATGCATCAGTGGCTTTTTGTTGTATGTACAAATAAAGCAGAACAGATAAAAGTGCAAACTCGTATCTATTACACACTATTATTGTTTTTCATGTTTAAAAAAGTGGTAATTTCGAAAAAAGGTGCCACACGTTCTGTATCTTAAAGGTATGCTACATGGAATCTGTTTAGCCCCCCCGGCCAAAATCAGCGGGAAATTGATACATCGCCGTCTCTGGTTTATCTCCGCTGCTCTAGATCTGTTTGACTGAGGGTGGGGGCCAAGCTACGCACACACCCACACATGCAGAGCAGAGAGGCCACAGCAGACTGGATGAAGGCGGTGTGTATTTACGGATGAAACAACCTGGAAAATAATGCTGCCCCTCGATCTCTGTCCGTCAGCCCGTTGGGAGAATCCAACCTTTCAAACAGCGACTGACAAATCCGACACAGTATTCCTATAAATCAAATATTTGGCTGTGCCTGAGAAGATGATAAAGTCTTATATAAAATGAAATAAAGTAGAATAAAAAGATCTAGTCTTGGAG
This sequence comes from Diplodus sargus, assembly GCA_903131615.1. Classification (NCBI taxonomy): domain Eukaryota; kingdom Metazoa; phylum Chordata; class Actinopteri; order Spariformes; family Sparidae; genus Diplodus; species Diplodus sargus. Next base: position 24,358 of record CAEMYA010002123.1, read on the forward strand.
TTGACAATCACGCGTGTCATTTCAACACCGTTCAGGACGGAGCTTCTCACTTCATGACCGACTTTCTCAACTCTCAGCGGGGAGAACAATGATAATCATTCTAATTTGTTTGCTTCGATGAGGTATTTCGAGAAAAGGCGTTTCATTTGTGGTGTTTTTTATTTATTTAAGCAGGCCAAGTTTTTCACCTACGTAGTTTTGAGCGTGTCTTTGTTTTTGTTGTTTTCTTTCTTCCTCTCTCCCTCTTTCTCCGTCTTACTCCCTCCATCTGATCTGTGATGACGGTCTGGTGTAGACTCGTGTTTACACTCCGCTGCCGCTCAGTGGGCTTTTTTTCCTACAAATCGTGGTCCACGCAGTTGACTCAGACACCACTGCGTGTGTGTGTGTGTGTGTGCTCAACAGTGTGAGAGAGACTTTCACGGTAGGCGAGAGAGACATTAGGTGAGAGAGAACCCCCCCTCTTAATTCTCCGTCTAACTTTACTTGAGCGCTGACGTTCTTATGCAACGCCACCCACTGAGGACCCATCAGAACCTCCCACACATGCACACACATACACACACACACACACATAAGCACACACACATACACAGCCATCCTACGCACAAAGGAGTAGCCTTAAGCATCTGTGGTCTGTGTGGGAGAGGAGTGACATCATTGAGTCCACCTGTGTTGCGTGTACAAAACAAACACTAAAGCATAAACACGGTGTTGTCAAACGCAGGATGGTAATCTACTGTATGTGCTAATTAGGCCCAGATTTCGATGATTAACGCGGCGTAGTCAGGGAGGGAGGAACAGGGTGGTCCAGTCATCTGCTGTCAAGTGAATACATCGCATTTAAACTGATACTTACTTGTACAGTAAATGTAAAAGTATGGCCAAAGATAATGCACGATAAGCTGTAAAGGACATATGAAATGGTATACACTTCCTGTCCTCTAAGTGGGCGTGGCTTGAATAATGTCAACAACATTAGCAATTAGCATGAGCTAGCTAGAATGGTGTTGCAGAACAACGCCAGCCTTTGTCGACGTGAAAAACACCACGACACTAGATACAGCGCAAATTAATAGTGTGCGCTTTATTTTCCCCGCTCATTCGTATCCGCTAGCTTACTATTTTTTGGTAAAAAGTTACCAAATTTACCAAAAACGCTTAACTACTCCTTTAACCGGAACATACAGCAGAACACAAACAGTGATCACCCCGTTTGCTTGAATGGCCTCTGAGTCACCATTGATCACGCTGCAGAGGGCAAAAGGTAAAAATCAATCACTGACGGCAGAATTTATGTAAAACAGAAAGATAGCAATCTTCTCAAAAGGTTCAAACAAAATGCAGCGCATGTCACAAAGCCTTAAGTCTGATACGCTTACAATCGGTAATACGGGCACAGGAATCCATGGGAACTTAGAGGCCATATAATAAAATGGATAAAGCACCTCGGGCACATAAGAACAATCTATAATACTGAGCCATGTGACCACAGACAAGCCACACATTCACACACTTCCCCTTCCAAAGCAGACCGTATTAGGACCTGGCTGTAGTCGTATTATGCATCAGCGTCAACAGCTGCTTTGTAATGTAATGTGTTACTGAGCCTTTTTGTCACAATACTGCCATTGCTCTGAGAGTATTATGTTAATCGGATCATAATGATTGGTGAACGCGGTGGTTTTTGTGTGTGTGTGTGTGTGTGTGTGTGTGTGGGAGAAAGACCCTGCGGCACGATGCCATGACCGAGTGCGATGCAGTAATATATCTGACAAGTATGGAAACAAACCGCCCCTGATCCCCGCGTCGGAAACATACACTCATTAACATGATAATGTATGCCATGTGTGTGTTTACCTTCCATGTGTTTGATAAAGTGCTAACGCTCTTTTTTTTTTTTCTTTTTCAAGTCGATGATGAAGTGAGAAGCGATTGGTTCTTCCGGAGCTCGAGCTCTCACATGTGTCTGTGTTTGTTGCCAGGAGCGCGGCGTCACCAGTCACCCACACAGAGTGATTAATTCAGCCATTATTTCGGATGCGTCCTCCAGCCCAAACTGGATTCCGCAGCGAGTTAACAGCCTCCGACTCCTCTCTCGCTCGCTCTATTTATTTGTGTCATACAATATTTCAGCGTGCGACAAATGACGAAGCCCTTGTGAATAGCCCTGGATGATACCTGACAGCTTGCGTTAGTTTCATGGGCTTGCACGGAAACAACACGGCAATACACAACGTGATTATTTAGATGTTGTTGAGGGAACTGGTTAAAGGACAGAAAATAACAACTCTGTTACAATATTTAGTTTGAAGCAATTGAAGCGGACTGTTCTTTTAAATGTTACACTGAGAATATGTTTAGTCATAACACATTGGTTACCTTTGAGCCCCCGATTTAACTTCATGAGTGTGTATTTAACACGGATATTTAAGCTTGGTCACTGGAAACATGTTACGGTTTTACTCCTGCGTGCACCAGTCGAGTTGCTCTTCCGGAGCTTTAGCTCTGAACAATGGCATGAACTTTTTTTGCAGAACTGCGTGACCCCATAGTGAAGCCGACCTTTGACCTTCTGGATAGAAAATGCCATCACTTCATCGCTTTATCCTCGAGATATACGAGTGAAATCATGTCAAAATCATCATATGATTAGTTGCGTACTTGCCAAAAACGTTTATTTATGTATTTATTTATTTTTTGGCAACGTGACATTTGACCACCTAAGTCCAATTCTATTGGCTTTGTAAAGACTTCTGTCTTCCGAGTCAGCTAACGTCCGGTTCAGCCGCCGGCTAACCTGTGACACTTGCATTTATATAAATATATCCGCCACTTTACTGTCGCTTTCTTTCACAATGAACGCTTACTGTATCAATAACAGTTGGACCACTGTGTCAAAGTAGCTTCAAAGTCGGGTGCTCGTTCTGGGGCGTGGAAAAGTCAAATATTCAATGAGCACAGTGAACATCTACACTTAGGGCGATGGCTGTGAAAACAGCCTTCTAGTGTCAAACTCCGCACATACGTCATTCTGCACAGTGGAACTTTTAACTCTAGGAACAGTTTTTCGACCCGAGGGGGATTTTTCTGAATCGCACATTTTCTGGATCCTGATCCGCCAAAGCGTAGAAATACATTCCACTTTCCTGGTAATGGTAAACACACGAAAAAACCCACCAAGTCTGGCTTCATTAGAGCCTCTCTGTGCGGTGCTGTTGGTTGACAGGCGCGTGATACATTCCCCAGATCACTGCACAAAGTGGGACTGAGTGGATGCAATCGAATATTTTCTTCAGACTCTTTTTTTTTCTTTCTTTCTTTCACCGCGCACGCAGATCAAGGTCTGTTCGTTCCATCATCACAATGGGCCCTAAAGTAAAGAGAAAAACTCAAGCGACAGCAGCGCATCAGCGTTCAAAGGACCGGGAAAGGAAATTAAATTCATTTTTTTTTTCACAGTCAAGAGCGGCCCAAACATCTGTTTGAGAGCGGTAGTGAATTTCAAGACCAGCTGCAGGCGGGGACAAGCGAGTGTTTAGACAAGTGTGGAAATTGGCTTTAAACCTGTAGATAAGACTCAGTCAAATGGAATTGAGGTCAGGATTATTTGCTTTGGATGTGATCTCGACACATTCAGCTCAAACCTCAAGCGTGCGTCACATTTAGCGATGCCACCTCGGTATCGATGTATGAATATCAGGAGCTGCGGCGAGCTTTCATGGCTGCTGATCTCTCCGGTGCTTTTGTCCACTTTTTTTAATGCAGGAAAAACGCTGAAAAACCTCATCAGTTCATCGACGTGCAGCCATCCACGATAAGCTCTGCTGTTAACCTCGAGGTTAACGTTGAGCAGTGCCAGTGTGGGAGCCACGGGAAGAAACACTCTGAGGGAAAAAACGGAAATGTAAATCAAATAGACGCTGGGGTTAAACAGTTAATGGCATGCGTTCTCACACCTACCGATGCAAATAGCTTGCATTATTGTCTTGCAAATTAATGCAAAAAGGGGAGCAGTTGAATTCGCATAGCGGTTCGCACCCACCTCAGCAGGCTATTTGTTCTGGCAGGATGATTCATGTCTGAGCTAACCCTTTAAATCACAGAAGCCTCGCAATAACACAAACAAACACAACACAAAACAATAGAGCAAGCAGCTCCCGTATTCTGCGAGGTAACTTTTGCGAAAGGGGTCACAGAGCTGCGTACGTTCCCTGTCACAAAAGTGCCGTCTGATCCCTGCTGGAAAAAACAGCATAGACCAGCACCAAAACACAACTTATGCTGGTCTTGGTGGTGACCAGTCACTAGCAAGACCAGCATATGTTGTGTTTTGGTGCTGGTCTATGCTGTTTTTTCCAGCAGGGACGGCTAAGTGTTGAAAATCTTCTGAAGACAGCTTAGAGTCCAAGTCTTTCCCGCACGCCTTACTTAGCACCATGGTGGCTAATATTAGCTAATGTTCGCAAACCTTCAATAGACATTCAGTAGCTGTGTAACTGACCTTGCTAAGTCTCTTTGCCGACTTGATGAGTCGTCTCTGCTTGTGCTTTTGTCGAGCTGCGATTTCGGACGAAGCACCAGCAACTTTTTAGACCCAGGGACTACTTTTCTTGGAACAAAAATGTTCCTTCAGCCTGTTGTTTTTCTGTGTCTTCCACGTGCCTGTGCTAAAATCTGTCACATGCTTCTTCCTCTTCTTCTTCTTCACAGTGAACAGATAACAAAGTGCTTTGTGGTTGCATATTTTTTTTAAAAATGTTGGCTGAAATAAAATGCTGAGAGTACTCAACCAATCAAAACTGTTCAGCGCTGCAAACCCCAAAGCCCCAAAGTTATTGTCATTTTGGAAAATACTACCCACCGCTCACGGGGAGTTCTTGTGGGGTAAAAATAATGTCCACTGAACTTAATTTATGCTCTTTCCTCTGGAGTGGAAACATTCCTCCAAAGGTTCACAGTCCCAGACGAAAAGTTCCTACGACGGAAACATGGCTGTAAGCAATGTGTCTTCATATGAACAACTGTAGCTGCTCACAGCAGAAGCGGGATTCTAATGGCCGTCGAAAAGACGAGGTATGTGAAGCAGCAATGTAGGTACATGTCAGAGAAAGTGAAGTGGGGAGGGGTGCTCAGGCCTGCACGTGAGTGTCCCAGGCAGCCTCATTAGTGGGATGGTTTAAATTCCACAGCCCCGAGTCAGTGGAGGCTGCTCCAGCTGTGGAGACGCTTCCTGGTGATGTCCCAACAGGTTCACAGATCATCTCCACTCTCACTGTAAACATTTACTTTGCAATTTCTCTTAGAAGCCGTTGCATTCTTATATCGCAGTCACATGTGCCATTTACCACCCTATTATGACATTATTGCAGTGTATGTCTTACTTGCCTCTCCTCTCTCTCTCTCACACACACACACACACACACACACTTCTCTCTGGAGTTGACCTCATCTCTGCACTTCTCAAACTGGCATAATAGTGTTTCATTCACGATTACTGCACCGCCATAACGGCTACAGAGATGGCTTCATCTTCAGCACGTTCTGACTTTCCGTCCCACTGATCCATATGAATGCGAGCCAACGAGCCCATCCTCACACATTTAGTACAGTATGCTGAGAAGAAAAAAAAAAACACCTTCCCTGAGATCTTGAGAATACATTAACTGTGTTGAGGAAATATTTTAGTCCTGCGCAGACAGCTACGGAAGAGTGAAAAGGAACAAAGTGTGCGTCCCGCTGCTCGAAGTCACAAGTCAGATGCTGGGTGGCCAGTCGTCTCCGGGTTTTCTCTGCTTTAATGTGTGTAAATGTTATTCATGAAAGTCTTCAAAGCATTCTGAGGTGTAAGTCAGGTAAATCCAGACTGACTCTAAGTAGACGGAAAAGGCGTTTAGAGAGCAATAGCTATTTTTTCCCTCAGCAAACAGAGGAGACTTTGTGGTGACGTGTCGGCTGAAGATGATATGGATTAAGTGGTTGTGGAGGGAAAGTTTCATATGAATGTGTTTTCAGGACTCCGGGCTCTTCTTCTTGCTTCCAGTTTCGCTGTAGTCCCCTCTGCCGAGAGCGTGCGCAGCACAATCGTACGCTCTCCCGTTTGTGCACAGGTGCATGTATGATTTCACTCTCCTCTTTCTCCTGAATCCAGCGTCTTCAAACCAGCATGACGCCTCTCAGCGATTCCAAAAGGTTTGTTGCCACAGTGTCCTTCTTTCTCACCTGAACGCGCAATGTGCACACACACAAGGAAGTGATGAATAGCAGGTGTCCACCCCCCACACCTTCCCTTACTCGTGACTCCTCCACCGCCGCGCCGCCGCCACCACCACCACCAGAGCCACAGATCTGCAGATTGCACAGCGCTGATTAATCTCTGCTTGACAAGCTGATTCATGACCCTTGGACACTGTAGAAAGTAGCCAAGTTCCTCACAATTAAAGAGGCCAGTTTGGGGGTAAAGCGTTGTAGAATCATGGATGGGTTTCATTTTCAGAAATAGGTTCCGTTTTGATCCAGAAATAATGGTGTGATTTCCCAAATGAAGGCCGTATTAAGACAGTGCAGTGAACATTTTTAAAGGTAGGAACCATCTTGGCCTCGAACAGAACTCTGGCCCGACAGTCGTATCCAATCACAAAGCAATAAAGAGATAAAGTCAGAACTAATTCCAAACAAAACAAAATCAGACATGCGAATCATCCACCCGATAAGGCGGCGCACGTGCACCTAGAGATACCATGAGCAGCAGAGGCACGCCCCTTTTAGCCGCAAAGCATGTTGGGATGGGGACCCGCTGTCAGGTGTGGGAGTGGCGTGATAGACTGCACTGGAAAGCCAAAGTACGTCACCGTGAGAGGTGCGGCGAGGGAGGGGAGGGGAGGCCGAGGACTGTGTGTTTGTTTTCGGTTGCCTTCTGCAGATAAGAGCAGCTGCAGTTTAAAGGGCTGGGCGTGTGAGTGTCTGCCGGGGATATCTACAGTGTACAAAGCTGACGGGACAACTCCCGCTACGCGTCTGAAGCACAGTTTACTCTGAGTGTGCCCGCGTGGCCGGTGCACACACGCATCTTATCCGTCGAGGCGCACAATACGACATGCATCCACCAGATGCCATGACAAAAAAAACACCCATAATTAACATGCTTGATAGACTACACACATTGGTAACACTTAATTAAGTTAATTAAACTTTAAGAGTTGCTTGATGTTAATAAACAATACAATGCTTTATAAACCATTTAATAAGCAATTTCTTCTTTGTAAAGTTGAAACTAATGTTCACAATACGTTGTAGCCGGTGTTTGTGAACCTTTACAACTGCTTAATAAATGGTTATAAAAGTGTTAAATTGTGTGTTACCGGTGAAAACATTCTTAACGTCACTAAAATTATCAACAGAATGTGAAGCAATAACAATTTTGGAGTAGTGACATCTGTGTACTGTGTTTTGTCTACTGAAGTTAGCATGCTAACCAGCTAGCATGTCTGGCTCCAGAGCTCCAGTGCTAGCAGTGTAAACACCAACACTACCCCACCGGTTCCATGAGCTCCCAATCTGGACTGCTAGCTGCAGAGCTAACTATGCTACCACTTAGCCAATTGGCAGTTAGCCTACGTGGCCCTCTATTTGTTTTGAGCATAAATTCGACAGGTGGCCAATTCTTACACATCGCACCTTTAACTGTAAATGTAGTGTTTATTAATGGTGGTTGTTAAATATAGTGATACCCACACATTTAACAGTTGTTCTAGTTCTATTTGAATTAGTACGAGACAGCTGGTAGCTGCAGGTTTGTTACCAGCGCAGAATACATTTGAGTGGACGTAAACTCCTGTAAACCGGCAGCGGCTCACGTGTTCCAGACGGGCGCCCGAGCAACTGTTCCGAGCAACTGTGCGCCGGTGCCCTTGATGCTCGCTTAGGCTTCAGCTGTGTAGACCAGTCAACAAATGTTAGCTTTCTCATTAATGCGCACCAGAGGCAAGTATAGCTGCTCACCTCTAAAAACGGAGCGTCGGCTCGGCTTAAACGGACACAACTGCTCCTAATAAGCATTCGGCGCCGAGGAGAATACAAAACACCAACAGATGGATTCTTCTGTGCTTTGCTGAGATCCTTTCCCTTTTCCCCCTGTGAGACACAGATAAGGCGTGGTGAAGTAATGTTCAGAGGAAAGCACAATTCCCTCCAGCTTATCATTGCTCAATCAGCTCCAGCGTGCTTCCAGAAATAGATGGGGTGAGGGGTTGGACTAAGGACGAGGGACTGAAAAGCCATTAACTGTTTTCTTTTTTCTTTTTCTTTTTTGTTTTGTTTTTGTCTTACTGCTGAGGAGGGTGACATTACCATAAGGTTGGCTGGCTGCAGACCACAAGCTGAGCTGAGCTCCACCTGTTTTTATGACAGGTGGAGGGGGGACCGGGGGAGAAGTGCTTGGCACAGGATTAGCATCAATAGTGGCGCTGGCAGTGTTTCACTCTCGCTCTTTCTCGCTCCCAGTCACATTGCTCCGCTCCTCTTCTTCTCATCAGGCTTCTGTCTCTCGTTTCTCCGCGCTATTCTGATCCCACTCTCAGCCTTGTGTCGCACTTGGATTTTTCCGTCGCCCCGGTATTCTTAGTAACCGCACTTTAATGGCGTTCACATCCTCTATATGTCGCACTCTCTCTTGCGTCGGAGCTCCCCTCCTTTCCTCCCGCTGTCTGTCTTGTCTGTCACCCCCCCTGGGGCTGGAGATAGGGTTGCGGAGTATCAAAATATTTGATTTCATAACCGTCACTTGCAAAAGCAAATACATTTAAGTGTAATTTAAGTAATTTGATTTAGGGTTTTCTGACCCATAACGCTGGTGATTTTACGATAGCCGAGCACTCAGCAGACCGCAGAGTTCTCCGAGGCTAACAGACACGATGGCGGTGAGGATAACAAAAACAGGGATTTGTTTAGCTTGTATTTTTAGTGGATCACAACATATCAGGTACGGAGTCAGATCTGCAGATGCTCTCAAGATGAGAGCATGTCCAGTTTTGAGCCATAGCAAACACCTAAACTGAACAGTTAAGTCTTGTTCTTAGCCTAGCCGTTCGTCTGAGGAGTGTTACCTTCCTTGACTAATGTCTCTTGCGCTTGAAGGATTCAATGAGACCTTATTTTTTAATCCAACGCAAAGTATGTACACAATGTAAATAACATCTGTATACAAATACTACAATCTGTTCGCCCTTTTATTGAGCCAACGTGAAAGCAATCTGTAAAAGACCCCTTGATAGTTCACGATTTTGACTTAAACCTGGCTCTGATAGCTCATCTCTTGATGTAATCAGGTAACTTTAATACGATAAAATCCTCAAAATGAAACAATGAACAGTAATCCTGAGCAGCTTTATATTTCATACATAACCTCCACCATCATGTAAGCTTTGCTGTACTTCAACAAATAAAGTCTGATTATTATTCCAGGTCGATATAAGTCTTCGTAACCTATGAAGTAGTATGAATCTAATTTGAATGAGTGGAGGACAGATTGCTCCAATAGTGAGTGTCCCCTCAATTATTCTGGAGGTTGTAGCATGCGCTTCTTTTCACCACAAGTGCCACTTGTCCTATCGATTCTCGTCCTGCGCAGAATAACAACAACCAGATAAGGACGGGGGGGGGAGTGATGTCCGTGACTCCTCGGGAGGGTCACAGTCCTCAGTCGTGATGTACAGAAGAACCATCGATAACAGTAACGAACCCACAGATCAGGAAAGGGCGCCCGAAAAAACCAACAATAATCCATGGGGGCCTTTTCTCGAAACGCAACCCGAGTGATTTCACATGCGCACGAACGCGCCGTCACAGGCCCGAGATAAACAAACACCCCCACCGTACTGTGTAACACTCACAGTATCAGCAGCTGAGATAAACCCACACACGCGGGCTGAACTTTACACAGCCTATCAAGCCCCAAGTGTATCAGGGGACGCGCAGACAGACAAGCGATGATGAGCCGGCCCCAGAGGGGCCGCGATACACCAGCAGGGTCAGGGCGATTTTAGTCAGTCGGCACTGGCATGATAGAGTCCAACAAGCTCTCATCTCAGGCAGCAGTGAAACACTGATGCAGCAGAGTGGGGTGGCTTACTTACTCACACTTATATATGTAAAGTATATCAATTTAATTCACTTAAATGCACCTTGGTGCCGCCCAGTAAAGCGTCTAATTATCCAAATCACGACTGCGTGCTTAAACTGAACGACTATGCAACAATGTGAGCACTTAAAAAGTCCAAGGACTGCAGGAAATGCTACTTTACATCTTTATATGTTTTAAAAAAAACATGTTTTTATGAGCAATTACGAGGTTAATGGTTTATCTGAGACAACTGCGAAACTCTATCTCTCTCAGGATGCACATGCTTGGAGGTCATTTTAGCTCGCATAAAGCGCACTGCCAAGTTATCCATTAACAGGCCACATCCTTGAGGACAGTGGGTGAAACGTAACTGACCAGCTTAGCATTCGGCTCCACCCTCCAGAGCAGCCCGTAGCACTGCTCCGTGATGCGTTTTGTTACCAGTGTTAATAAGTGACGCTGCCGGTTCGCTGGAAGGACAGTTTTTCCAATCGGGTCTCCCATCTACAAGGAGGTCAGAGGGGCAGGGGGGAACAGCACCCAAGAGCCGGCAGGGTTTCACCTCCGAGGAAGTCTGCCTGACCTTTCACCCCACACAGTCTGATGGACTGCTGATGTAAAGACTCCTCCCATACCCCACTGAACATGACATCATACAGGATAGATGTGAAACTAAAGAATATTTTCTTTATCATTTAATCTGATGCAATTTGATGTTTTTATAAATCTATCAAATGTAATCATACTGTCAAAAATGCTCATCACAATATCCCAGAGCCTAAAGTGACATCTTCTTTTGCTTCTTCTGCCAACCAACAGTGTGAAACCCAAAGATCCCTCATGTGCCATCATCACTGACAAGGAGAAGCAGAAAATCCTTCCACTTAAGAAGCTGGAACCAGCAGATGTTTTGATTTGGTTTTTGCTTGAAAAGGGATCGAAATGATTATCAAAGCAGCTGACGATTAAATTTTCCTTTCTATCAACAAGCGGCTGCAGCTCTACAATATGAAATTGGTGTTTTTCTCATCAGAGATGGTTCCCTAGTTTCCGCCTGTGTGCCGTTTGGGTTTTTTAATCTCTGAAATTTGTGACACGGTTTCAGCAGCGTGTCACGCATACGAGGCCAGGCTTTAGTTCAGGATGTTATCAGGCTCGACACGATCACACCCCCTGTATCCATATGTGTAACAACACTTGGCCCAAGGGCAACTGTTAGCCAACACAGCCTGCGCGTTTGAACAAATGTCGGCCTGTGGCGAGGCTTGTGTGCCAATGTCTCAGCGCTGAAGGCAGGGGTGTCGGGGAATGGAATATTTCATCTCATGTAGCATGTGTTCAAGTACATTTCACTGGTGTAGCACCCTAAACCTGCAACCTCTCATCTTAGAATGACTGTGAATAAAACGTGAGAACTGTGTGCTAAGGACATGCTCGTGTACCGAGCATATGTAAGTGTAAGAAAAACCTGATTCTTCTAGCTTCAGGACTGGATCGGTCCCAAAACAGTCCCCTTAAAGACCTGCATCAACCAGCCGAACCACAAAAACCAAAGACAAACTGAACAGGTGCAATTATTTTCAAGCTTTTTAATACAAACTTAATAAACTATCAGTCCCTCTTAACATGTAAGACACTGACTCCAAATACTTTGTTATACCGTTTGTTTTTTATCAAGTATTGCACAATGTAGGTACAAAATTAATATACGATTACATTTTGTCCATAATATAGCAAAAATCTTTAAACTCTTAACAGAAAATACAACTCTTATGTTTTTCAAAAAAGCAAATATTCTTAAATCCCACCACTACGGAATATTCTGTACACAATCTTTAGAATAGTCAATGTTTTTTTTTTTCTTCTTGTTTTTTTCTTAAAGATGGATTCATTTTTTATAATTTCAATAAAAAAAAGAAAACATAAAGTTGCTGCAGCCATCACAGATCACTGGAGTAGTAAAAAGATATAAATGCAATACCATGTCGTAGAAACAATAGATACTCTGATATTTTACAAACTCTGTACTAAATTAAATTATACAATTAGAAAAAAGACCAGGAAATCCCACTTATTTGTGCCAATTTCTTGAAAAAAATTGGCGGTGTCCAGTTATGTTTAAATACTGAAAGAGGCCATGACTTGTGGTGGAGTTTTTTTTTTTGTCCTTTTTTTTTATATCTTAAAACAGTCACATAAAAAAAATATTTTGTGCTTGGTTGGCAAAAGAAATAACAATGATGCATGTTGAAGTTTAGGAAAACCAAGCTTGGACATCTTGTACTAAAGGTATAACTCAAGGGGGCAAAGTAATTCACCCTCGGGCTCATGCTCTTAGACTCGTAACATAGATCTTACAGCTGACAAGTCACTTTTTCCTTTTATCCTTGACATTCTGTTCTTGTTTACACGTTGTTGTTTTTTAGTTTTTTTCTCAAGTTTTCAAAATGTGCATTTGTGTTTGTTTGTTTTTTTCCCCCGTATCACATTATCTCTGGTCGTTTCTGTGTGAAGTAGTAGCTTAAGTAGTACCTTTTACGTGTACTAGTTGGCCATTACTGGCTGGAATTGCTGGTTAGAATACTGCATGTTGTTCAAGCTGAAATTCAAGCCATCCATAAGGGACTTGTCGTTAAGGCCACCGTAGGCCGCAAACACGTCGAAGGCATTGCTGTACTGCAGCGGGCTTAGGCTGAGTGAGCTGTCCCCGGGGAAGAGAGCGCTCTGGCTGCCCTGGCCCTGAAGGCTGGGGAACACAAACTCCTTGGCATTGGGGGACAGGGCCGAGGGCTTCTGGTGCTGCTGCTGCTGCACCCCGAGGCCCAACCCGTACAGAGAGTGCATGGAGGTGGAGATGGCTTTCTGTTTCAGGAGACTGTTCACATTCAGGCCCAGGTTGGTGGGAGAGGTACGCGCCACCTTGTTCCCGGTGCCGCTCCCGCCGTTGTTGTTGTTGTTGTTGCGGCCGCTGCTCTTCATCTTAGTGGAGCCGAACTTTGTGGCGGCGAAGGTGGCCGTCGTGAAGGTTAAAGGCTGCGTGGAGCGGGGCATGAAGGTGGGGCTGACGGCTGCTGAGTGGCCGAAAGGAGGAGACGGGGAGCTGGAGCCCGGAGAGGCTCCGTTCACAGGCTCACTGATGGGCATGAAGACCTGTGCGTCAGGGTTGAAGCTGTTCTTGATCTCCTTATCCAGATCGAGCCCCCCACTGTTCGCTCCACTCTCGTTGCTGTCGTCGACGTACAACACTTTGACAGGCCCCTTCTCGCCGATCTGATAGGACACCTCGAAGGGGTCAATCCACACGCTGAGGTCCTGGGGCAGGTTGTTGCGGACATCCTCGATGTCCAGCCCGCTCTCTTTGGCTGCCTTCTCCACCACTGGGTCCACCTTCTCCCCAACGTGGATGCATCTGAATCCTGAGCCCTTGTATGGCTTGTCCGGGTACCAGTGTCCCTCATATTTCTGCTTCAGCTGCCGCTCGAGCTCCTCACCGAAAATGTTGACCCGCCGCCTCGGCAGCTTGTTGTACAGGTAGGAGATGATGAAGTTGAGAGCTACTTGGATTTCAAGCTGCATAGCGAACTGCTGAAGTTTACCAGGTGCGTGAAGATTAGGCGTGTCTGACCTTGACTGTGTCCACCGGGTCTGCTTTGTTTATCCGTGGTTGTTGGCAACACAACAGACGCTCACCAGGCAGGATGGCAAAAAAAGCAACCAGACAGCTCGGACACAAAAAAAGGGAAAAAACCAAACAAAAAAAACACGATTCAAAAGCAAAAGTGCTGGTTTTGTAGAAGTGATGTCCTTCCACAGGGTGTGATAATGTTTTCCTGGAAAAACAGAGAAAAAGAAAAACACTTAAAACGTGTTCCTAGAAATTCACACAAGAACGGGCAATACATTCACGATGGACTGATCTGTTCGACGGCCTGCCTGGAGCACCAGATCACGCTGCCGTTGTGACCCTGCTGTCAGCTCATAAGTCTAATGTCACACAACAGGCAGCCAGAGCAGAATTCAGAAGTCAGGTGGAGGAAAATGTGCAGCTGACGCACAGATATTAAAGCCCTCTGATCTGGGATCTGACACTGAAACGTTCATTATATATATATATATATATATATATATATATATATATACATACATACATACATACATACATACATACATACACACACACACACACACACACTGTTGATCTACATGTCAGAAAGTATGGCATTGAGCACATTAACCTCGCACTACGACTCTGGAATCCTATTACATAATAGGCAACTGGATAGCCTCCATACAGCGAGAGGCAGGGGGACTGACATGTTGCATTCAATCAACGTGAACCATAAACTCAGCCCGAGGACATGCCCCAACGTAGGACACGCTAAAGAGGATATGGTGTCGAAGCTTAGAGGAGCTGATGCGATGCAAGTGTGGCAAAAACAGTGTCGAAAGAAGACTTGGCACACCCGTACTTTAGCCAATTTCGCACGGTTGACACTAAAGACGCCGACGTGAAAATACAACGTCAGGCTAAAACGTAGACGTCACAAACCCGTGAGATCAAATTCGTGGTGGTGCCGCCGATGAGAGGAGCTGTAACGCTGACTGCGGACGTTAAATGCCTATAAAAGTGGTTAATTTATGTAGGAATTGAAATGGAGGCACGGGGGGGTATGCAACGTTTTATCGCCTCCCCCCCCTCACGAAAAAAAAAAAAACCGGGAGACTCTCAGTTGCGAAATCGCCACAGGTCTCGATGCATCTGATCAGTTTGTGACGACGTTAAAGGGGGACGGTCGTAGCTATTTCACAGCATATTGGACCACTGACAGCCGGTACCGGTACCGACACGGGTGACAATTAAAGAAAAAAATGCGTTTAAACGGGCTACAGAGGATCTCACGAGCGCATAGACGTCATTTCGAGGCTTTTGGATTCAGCAATTGTCATCATTTTTTTCTTTTTTAAAAATGACAATGATAATACACACTTTTACCCGCACGCACGCGCCTGCACACGCACTCTCTCTATCTCGAATACACACACACACACACACACACACCCCTCCCCAACTTCGTGGACTGACGCAGCAAATCAGCTTAGTGAGTATCGGCTATGAATAGAGCTACAGTACGAAAGCAGGCAAAAAACACACAGACGGTAACAACTTGACATTATAATACGTGACAGGCAACAACGAGAAAAAGTCAGCTGAAATATACTTACGTTTTTTTGTGTGTGTGTAAAAAATAAAGATTCTCAGTAGTTCTGAAGTACCGTTAGTTAGTGCAAATAGAAAAAAAAAGGAAAAGGTATAAATACTTTCTTCACATAGAATATATTATCAACATTACAAAAAAGTATTCCAGTACATGTACATGTCGGGAGGATTGGCGTTTGCGGTTCGCTTCGGGTTGCTATTGTTTTGTTTTTTTTGTCTTTTAAGGTTTCAATTTTGCGTCCTCTTCCAGCAGGCTTTGCAGAGTAGCTCCCTCCTCTCCGGGAGTTTTGCAACTTCGTCCGCCTCCTGCCACAGCGTTGCCCTTATTTATAGCCTTCCTCCGCCATGGGCACGAGGTAGGCGGTGATGCGGTTTCAGAGGTCAAAACAATACGGGCGGCCGCGATTGGTGCGAAGCGCGAGTCCCGCCCCCGGAGCGCTGCCCGAGTCGCGCGCTCATTGGCCGACGCGCGTCGTCAGTCACGGGAGGAGGAGGAGGGGGGACATATGATGCCGTGAAATGGGAGAGACGCCTGTGATGAGCGCTTGCGTCAGAGATAACCTAGGTCTGTGCTGACAGCGAGAGGCTAAAGTAATTAATGTTAAGGCAGGAACGGTATTATATAAACATAAACTTCGCTCGTGTTCGAGCTCTCTGGGAGCAAAACGCTTGCATCGCTGCGAAAAACGTCGTGTCGTGGACGTTTCACAGGCTATTCTGGCTTTCACCTCTTTGTATGCAGGAACCATTAAAGCTCCCTCAACCACCGTTCCTTAGCGAATTTAACGACACGGAGCTCATAATTAAA